>MU227212.1:768959-782702 GCA_018584345.1 Thuja plicata
AAAATATTTTTTGAGTTATGGTGAATATCATGAGACTTGATATTCTTGGTCAGACCATATCTCTTGATATCATGATGAGGTGATATCTTCTCTCTTAAAAGTAATGAATCTTTTGTTAATCATATTTCGATGAATTTTATCTTCCCTAACTAAGAGGGAGTGTTAATGTTTGTAGCTTCAGTCGTATAATCGTTGGAATTCATATAATATTTGTTGATTAAGAATTATATAATATATGCTATATTATTATTAATCATATGAAATTTAATATTTAATATTAAATTATTATTCTTAATTAATAATTGATTGATGAAACATTATAAAATTGATTAAATTATAATTAGTGGGAAGAGGTATGTCCTTTCTTATAAATAATAATGAATAGACATGTCCCATGAAGGGACATGTCTCTCCTATCCTCATTCCCAATATAAATGAAAGAGAGATTGTTGCATTTGGAAAAACACATACAACATAGAGTGGTATTACATTTGCAGCTATCCTAAAAACTTAATAGTAGGTTATGCATGTAGAGGTTAATTCAATTGATTGGAAAATCTAAGAAGGCAAAGAAGGCTGAGAAGAGTAGTATAGGAGTGCACAATGGTGATTACTTGACAGATTTCCAAGCAGATCTGAGAGATAGAGATGACAATGGAGGCTAGTCAGTGAATTAGCATTGGAGAAAAAGTGGATCTGTATTTGCAAAGTGAGTTGTATGTTTCAGATCACAATATTGTTACTTTCTAACCATTGTATCAGTTCATAATCCTTTTAAACAAGGTTGAACTAATAGTCATATTATTAATCCTTTAATCAAGGTGACATTCTAATGGAATAATCTAAGTACTCTAACAAGGCTCACTTTTAACAGGGTTATTGAATCGTTTAACAAGGTCACATTTAATAGTGTATATTGTAACCTTTAACAGGGTTGGCTCCTCACAAAGGTCACTTTGGAAGAGTGAAAATTGATAGCATGTTACTGGTGGTTTTTTGCATATTGGTTTTCCACATTAAATCCTGGTGTCATACTTGTGTGAATGTTATTTGATGTGTTGTACCATTAAGAGTTTTATATTTTGCAATTTGATTACTTTAGGATAGTGAAATGCAAGTTTATGTTACTGATTATATGTTATAGAGACTGAGTGGATTGTCGAGTAGATCTAAGTTGGTGAAAGTGTTTGAAAGTTCAATTGGTACTTATGGACCTGAGGATAACTAATTCACCCCCCTCCTCTCAGTTATTCTAAATCATTCTAAAATTATAGACCTAGTGATGGATATTTGAGCAGTGCTAGTGAGATATTTATAATTGTTAGAGTGGTTTGGGAGAATTATATGGTGCAGATGAAGAGAACGAGAGAAATTTTGAAGCTTTGTTGGCTAGAAGGATACAAAGAGGAAAAGGAAAATACCGAGGTAAGTTAACCTTGAAATGTTTTAACTATAACAAGTTTGATCATTTTGTATCTAACTACCCTGAGAAAGATGAAGAGGAGAAGAAGGATAACAAAGATAAGGACGAAAGAGAAAATAGATTCAGGAGATTCAGTGACAACAAAAACAAAGGTAATAAATCTTGTCATATTTATAATGAAGATTTAAGTGATGATGATTAACATGACAATGATGGAAAAGGAGTTGTTTATGTTGCTATTAAAGACAATTCTGATGAAGAAGAACCAAGAGACCTAATATCACAAGTAAGTAAGATTGAAACATGGATTATAGATTTTGGTTGTTCACATCACATGAATGGTGACACACTTAAGTTTATTTCCTTGGAGAAGCATGATGGAAGATATGTTAGATTTGGTAATGATGCTTCATACCTTGTAAAAGGAAAATGTTCTATAATTCTATTGAATAACACAAGATGTGATGATGTTTATTGGGTTGAAGGATTAAAGTATAATTTGTGGAGTGTTTCACAGTTAAATAACACAAGTCACCGACTGGAATTTCAACATGGAAGTGTGAAAGTTTTTAATAAGAAGGAAAATCTGATTGATACTGGAGAGCAATCTAAAGGTAATTTATTTTATCTTGATACTTCTATGAAGATTTTCCTATATGCTAAAGTTGAGGACGTCTGGCTATGGCACAAAAAGGATTTTTCATATTAATTTTGACAACCTTATCAAAGTGAGTAAGAGGATTACCGAGATTAGAGAAACCTGAGAATGCTATGTGCAGAGAATGTCAAATGGGTAAGATGACTAAATCTAGTTTTTCAAGAAAAACTTATGTTACACAAGAAATTTTGGATTTAGTTCATACCTATTTATGTGGACCCATGAGAACTCAAAGTTACTATGGAGACAAATATTTTATTCTATTTGTGGATGATTATTCTAGAATGATGTCTGTAATATTTTTAAAATAAAAATTTGATACATTTCAAATGTTTAAGTGGTATAAGGCCCGAGTTGAGACAGAAACTAGAAAACAACTAAAATGTCTGAGATCTTATAGAGAAGGTGAGTTTACATTGTTCTATAATGAAAATGGAATTAAGAGACAGATGTAAGCACCGAGGACACCACAACAGAATGGTATTGCTGAGAGAAGAAATAGATCTATTGTTGATTGTGCTAGGACACTGATGATTGAGAAAGGTATTTCACAAAAATTCTGGAGAGAAGCAGTCAGTACAACTATTTACACACTGAACTAAGTACAAATGAAAAAGGTACCAACTAAACACCTTATGAAATCTAGTATGATCACAAACCTAATTTTAGTTATTTTAAATTATTTGGAAGAAGATGTTATAAATTGAAAGATTCTAGAGAAGAAAAGTTTGATTCTAAAGGGGAAGAAGGAATGTTCTTAGGATATTATACAAGAAGTAAAGCATATAAGTGTTTGAATAAAGTTACTAACAAAATAGTGGAAATTGAAAATGTGAGAATTGATGAGTTTGTAGAAAAGAATGATGAATAAAACAAAAAGGAACCTGAAGACTATGATAAGTTTGTATATGTACAACCTGATGTTCTTGACACCTTACCGAGAGCACCTACCGAGGAGGAAGCTAAACAGATTGCTCTACAAATGAACGATGAGGATGAAGCACTGAGACCTACCGAGCCCATTTTAGCAAAATATGTGAGGAGGCACCACTCCCTGAGCAATATTATTGGAAATAAAGATGTTGGAGTGATGACTATAAGAAAGGTAAGAGACAATGCATGTTTGATATCTTCATTTGAGCCAAAGAAAGTTAAAGATGCACTAGATGATGAAGATTGGATGAAAGAAGAGTTTGATCAGATAGAAAAGAATAGTACATGGACTTTAGTACCTAGGCCAAAGGATAAAAATGTTATTGGTACTAAATGGATTTTTAGAAATAAGCTGAATGAGAATGGTGAAGTTATCAGAAATAAAGATAGATTGGTTTGCAAAGGTTATGCACAAGAGGAAAGAATAGATTATGATGATACTTTTGCACTTGTTGCAAGATTGAAAGGAGTTAGAATACTTCTAGTTTATGCGGCTTACAAAGGATTCAAAGTTTATCAAATGGATGTCAAGTCTAGATTTCTGAATGGGATACTGAAAGAAGAAGTTTACATTGAACAACCTAAAGGATTCATTAAGAGCACAAATAAGAACAAGGTATGTAAGTTACATAAAGATCTTTATGGTTTGATGGAAGCACCTTGAGCATGGTATGAGAGGTTGCACTCTTATCTAATCAAAATAGGATTTCAAAGAACAAGTGATAACAATAATTTTTACTTGATGAGTGACAGTGACAACAAGGTTTTGATTTGCTGAAATTTTTGTTGATGATATTATTTTTGGACTCAATAACACCTTATGTAAGGAATTTGCTGATGAAATGAGAAAATAATTTGAAATGTCTATTATTGGAGAGATTAAGTTCTTTCTAGGATTACAGATACATCAAGTTACAGAAGGGATATATATAACACAAGATAAGTATATCAAAGAGATCCTCAAAACTTTTGGTATGGAAGATTCCAAGCTTGTTGGAACATCAATGGTCACCAGATGAAAATTATCTAAAGGAGATGAGACAGAAGAGGTGGAAAATACTCTTTACTCATCCATGATTGGTAAATTGTAGTATGTTGTTCACAACAAACCTGATATAGCACACATTATTGGGATTGTTGCAAGATTTTCTTCTAATCCTAAGGAAACACATATGTCTGTAGTCAAGAGAATTTTTAGATATATAAAAGGAATTGAAGATTTTGGTTTATTGTACTGTTATACACTAAATTTTGCACCCTGCTAAGTGGCTGAGTCTAACAATCTAGTATAACATGGTCTGAATCACTTTTAGTTTGTGGGACCTCTGCTAACTGAAGTGAAGCCTCCAGATTCTAGGTTGGTTCCTCTTGTATAATCACCTATTTTTATTTTAAACATGAAAAGTAAACTTGGGAGGAAAAGGGATAGAAGGATAAATGAAGGGAAATACTAAAAAGAAAAATTAACCTACTAGGTGATGCACCAAAGGTAACATGAATCACAACATAGTGACCAAAACTAGCATGAAATCATGAATGTAGCAGAGCACAACTTCTTGAATAGGCTTGCATAAATATTTCATAGAGAGGTATGAAATGAAAAGAGGCTATTCAAGGAAAGAGGATATTTAATAAACAATAGCATATTCAAGAAAATAGACACTGACCGTGACCTGCAAACAAACATCCACTTCAGAAAATAAGCACAGGAATGAGATAAGATAACTAGGGATGAACAAAATCCACAAGATTATCTAAATCAAATCATCCAAAATAGCACACAAAGACGCAAAAATAAAGAAGGCTCAATAACTCCAATATTTCTCTAGCATTAATCACTATATTATGCTTCAATAAGAGAAATACAAACAAGAAAAGATTGAGGACATAGAAAATATCACAAAAAACCTTTGCATAATCTAGAAATCAATGAGAAATTACAACAAATGAAAACTCGAGGGCAGAGAAAATGCCACAGAAAATATTGCATAAGCTGAAAAAACTCTAGCTAAAAAAGATTATAAAACTACTTATATACAACCTCCCCCAGCACATAGGCTCGGGAGTTAATCCATCGATCAGAGTAGGGTTACAATAGATTTCATTAAATAATGTAGAAACCCTAAACCAGTCAAGTCTTCTCATCAATGCACTTGGAAATATCTCATAAGATAAGATACAATCATGAATACATCTCCCATCACCATAAATTTGAGCATATAGATCAGATTGATCCATCTACCTAGTCTGCAAGTTGAAAATGTCACCACCACCATGAAAACCCTGAGAAATAGTATTTAAATAGTTGAATTCAAATGCAAATGGTCACAGGTGGCATGGAATTCCTGATCAATGACCTAGATTTGAATATTTCTAAACTTTAAAATATGACGGTTGATTTGCCTTAAGCAACCCGCAAGCACAGGATCGAATCCTCCATGTGGCACGCATGTGCAATGCCTCAAAGGTTATACATCCTCATCTTTATGATCAAGGCTTTACGCCCACCATCTGATCTTCATGAACTTGCTTTACCTTTATCTTACCCTTGGTGCTGACCTCTGATCTGACTTGGACACGTGACAAGCAGGCTTAATGAATTGATGGATATATTTTGAGCACTTTGACTTCAAGTCTTTAAGCCAACCGTTTGATCAAATTGAACTTGATCGGTCTTTACTTTACCTTTGTTTGACCAGCCTGAATCCACCATGAACACGTGTCTTCAAAGCGTAATGCCTTAATGGATAGATCTTGAGAACTTTGTCTTTAAGACGTAAAGCCAACCACATGATCAAAATAAAATTTATTGATATTTAACTTGTCTCTACCCTCAGATCTAAACCAGACACGCATCACAAAAGAGTGATGCCTTAATGCATAAAACCTTCATCTCAGCAATTAAGGCATCACGACAACTGTCCGATGAAAAGGAACTTGTTGCCACCTGGGGTAATTAAATTAAGTTGGGACTTAGGAAAAGAAACCCGCTTAGGAAAATAACTTTGGCCCCACTCGACGGATGACTTAAGACACATGCAGAAAATTGGGATTTAAGTGGTGGAAAAAGGTAATGAAGGATTAGAACAACCACCAAAGAACTTAGGGTTTAAGAGATTTCAAGGTTTGTTTTGCATATGAAGGGTTCAAAACTAGACCTAGAACATGCATAGAGTGAGGCAAAGCCAAGGAATCATGCAAGAAACCATACAAGCTGGGTTCTACCCTTGTGGGAGCCTCATTTACTCTACTTGTAGCCAAAATTGCATAAAATAGGAAATTTGGGTAACATGTACAAGAAAGGAGGTACTTTTGATCTGCAAGTCTACACTGATGCAGATTGGTTGGAAACATTGATGATAGAAAAATTACTAGTGGAGGTGCATTCTTTCTAGGTGAAAGATTGGTCACATGGCTAAGCAAGAATAAAAGTTGCATTTCACAGTCTACTGCTGAGGAAAAATATGTTGTTGTTGTCATGAATTATGCAAATATTGTTTGGATTAAATAGCTACTTGATGGTATGCAAGAGATTATTTCAGATCCTATTACTATTTTTTGTGATAACACAAGTGATATCAATATATCAAAGAACCTGGTTATGCATTCAAAGACAAAGCACATTTCTATCAAGTATCACTACTTGAGAGAAAAAGTTCAAGAGAAGAATGTGGTATTGGAATATATGAATTCAAAGGAACAATTGGTTGATATCTTTACAAAGCCACTACTGAAGGATTCATTTGATTATTTGAGAGGTAAATTAGGGGTTTTTCCCCTATCCAATATTCATTAAGTAGCATGAGGCATGCTCCATGAATTCTGTAATTTATCAGAATATTTATTCTTGAATTGATGTTAGTGTGACACACTTTAGGTGATTCCTAAAGTTGTGAAGAAATTTATGTATGTAATGATATTTATACATGTAAGGTATAATCCACTGCAGAAACAAGTTTTCAAGAGTATGAATTTTCGGCATTGTTAGAATAACTGAGAGGGGGGTGAATCAGTGGCCTCAAAAATTAATCCAATAAATCAACCCAAAACTTTATACCACAAATATAAAACCTCAAGTTATCTTCAGTCCTACAAGGTGTATGCCTTTTGTAAATCTAACATGTATAGACTGTTCGGTGTTTATACTCTTTATCCTTTCCTTAAGCTTTACCGAATAGTTGTCTATCTTTTCTTAATCTTTACCAAAATGTAGTAAATAACTTAGTGTTTACCGATTAATCCTATTTTAGTAATGTGTAAAGAAAAACATCAAAGCAATGAACCATATACACATTTGACACATGGATTTTTAATGTGGAAACCCTGTTAGGGGAAAAACCACTTGGGACCGATAACCCAAAATTTTCAGTCTTCTAAAGTGACCTCGGTGAAGAGCCAACCCTGTTAAAGGTTACAAACACACTGTTAAGTGAGACCTTGCTAGAGGATTTATCACTAACAGTTTATCACTTGACCTCACATTCACTATGCTGTCAACACGAAAACCTTTTTTGATACTCCTTGGGCTGTATCTCAATATATAAAGGATGGTTGAATCCTTCTTTGTTAAGATATTTTCTGAATCAATGGTTAAACTGAAATAGTATATGTTCTATTCATAAATACAACTTAATCTTGCAGATGTTTAGATCTATTGAAAGCTCATAATACCTCTTCTGATTAATGTTTATCTTCTGTTCCTTTGCTCCACTTCTTTTGGCTCGATGAATGTTGTTGCTTCTCTATTGCTCGATGTCTGCAGAATCCTTAGCTCTATTCTTTATCTTGTATGATCATATATGTATGAATAATTCTTATCTTCACTAGAATTCTCTTCATCATTCCTCTCTTCATAATGAATTTATTGTCTCTTTATATAGACATGATCTCACCATTTTTTATCCTTCTTGTTTTCTTCGTTGATCACTTCTTGATCTGTAAAGCTCACCATGCTTGCTTTAGTTTTAATCTGTAAAACTCTTCTTGTTTTCTAGAATAAAACATGATTTAAATATCCTTCTTATCTTTAGCTTTTAAATGATCAATGAAAACAAAGTAATCAAACAATTAACTCTATAATTATCTCCTGCCAGCTAAGATGTTTTTTCGTATCCTAACTTTAGTTCCCGTTGGTCAACACTTCAGTTGTGCTCAGTGACTACTGCAGATAGCTCGGGCATCAACTTCAGTTCTATTTGGTGACAACTTTAGTTAGCTCGGTAATTCTTGCTTGGGTATCACTTGCTTGGGTAACACTATGAACTTCTGTGCTTGGGGTTCAATGTCACTCAATGTACATGATTACCGACAACAAAAACATTGTCTTTTCAGATCTTTAAGTGTTGTGACAATATTTGTATGAGAAATCATACCATATCAAGTTGAAATCAATGACAATACAATACATTAACTGATTTAATGTCTTGCATATACCTTCTGCATCTCGATGATCATCAACTTTGTCATCTTCAAACATTCAATCAATTATAGTTCATCAATCTCTCCCTTTGGCATTGAGGGAAACATACTACATACTACTAATACAATATGAAATATATCAGTTGTAGTTCATCAATCTCTACCAAACTTATTTTTCTATAACCAATACAAATGTCTGACTCTTGATAAGCTCTTCTAGCTTAGATTTTATTCTTGCAGAGTACTACTCTTCATTCTTTAGTCCCTTCACTGGATATATGTAGAAAATTTTGATTCTATCTCTCCCTTTGTTGTATAATCTTATCTCCCTTTTCTGGATAGATATGCAATGCTAACTTTTCCAATTCTCTCCCTTTGATGGATGTTTCTTTGAATCTTTCTCTGATGTTTTCTCTCCCTTTGATTCCTCTCCTTGATGGATAGTTCTTTTCTCTCCCTTTGGATGATTAGGATAGATATTTCATATCTCTTTTCCTTTTGACAACAATATATTTCATTGAATACTTCTCTCCATATTCATTAAGTACATCTCTCCCTTTGACAACAATGCCAAACTATATCTTTTTTTTTTCATAATATATTCCTTGAATTTCCTCTCTATCAACAATACAATAACTCTGGTGTTTGGTGCAAATAAGTACCTTTTTGTGTACTGATATATCTTTGTAGTCCATCTCTTTTCTTGCATCAACATGAATGATCTTCTGATTATGTGTAGGCTGATGCAGCCTCCTAGTCATCTTAGTGACCTATAGACAAGGGTTGGACCCCTAGTCTCTTTCTCAGGTACTCAAATGTAGCTTTTGGCAATGGCTTTGTGAATATGTCTACTAATTGTTCCTTGGATTGAACATATTCTAGTATCACCTCTTTCTCTTTCACTTGTTCTCTTAAGTAATGATACTTTATAGCAATACGCTTTGTCTTAGCATGCATGATAGGGTTCTTTGAAATGTTTATTGCACTTATAATATCATAATAGATAATTACTGGTTCAAGAATTTTCATATTCATACCTTCCAGTAATTGTTTGATACATGCAATGTTAGAGCAATTTGTAGCAGCAACCACATATTCTGCTTCTGTAGTAGTTTGAAAGGTGCATCCTTGCTTCTTACTTATCCATGTGACAAGTCTGTCACCCATAAAGAATGATCCCCCTGTTGTTCTCTTTCTATCATCTATGTTTCCAGCCTAATCAACATCTTTATAGACTTGAAACTCAAATTTGCATTCTTTATTATACCACAGACCATAGTCTTTGATATTATTTAGATATCTCAGAATTATTTTGAGAGTAGTCATGTGTGATTCCTTGGGATTAGCAGAGAATCTTGCAACTATTCCAACTACATGTGTTATATCTAGTCTAGTATGTACAACATACATGAGTTTTCCAATCATTGATCTAAATAGGGTCTATTTTACCTCGGTTGACTTGTCTTCCTTTGTCAGAAAGCACCTAATTTCCATAGGTGTTCCAACCGGCTTGGATTCCTCCATCTTGAATATCTTTAGAACTTCCTTGATGTATTTGGATTGTGTGATGTATATGCTGGCATCCTATTGAATAATATGTAGACCAAGAAAGAACTTGATCTCCCCAAACATTGACATCTCAAACTCTTTTCTCATTTTAGCAGCAAATGATTTGCATAACATATCATTACCTCCAAATATGATATCGTCAACAAATATTTCAGCAATCAGAATGTTATCATCAATATCTTCTTTTAAATACAGATTAATGTTATCACTTGTTCTTACAAATCCAATACTTATGAGATAGGAGTGAAGTCTTTAATACCATGCTCTTGGTGCTTGTTTCAATCCATAAAAGTCTTTGAGTAGTTTACAAACCATGTTTCTCTTGTTAGGATCAACAAACCCTTCTGGTTGTTGAATGTATACTTCTTCTTCTAGTATTCCATTTAGGAATACAGATTTGACATCCATTTGGTATACCTTTAATCCTTTGAATGCATCATAAGCAAGTAGAATTATGACTCCTCCTAGTCTAAAAATGGGTGCAAAGGTTTCTCCATAGTCAATACCTTCTTCTTGTGCATACCCTTTGCATACTAGTCTTGCTTTGTTTCTTGTGACTTCTCCATTCTCATTTATCTTGTTTCTGAATATCCATTTGGTACCAATGACATTATTATCATCCAGTTTAGGTACTAATGTCCATGTTATGTTCTTCTCAATCTTCTCTATCTCTTCATTCATAACACTGACCCATTCTTCATTTTCAAGTGTAGTATTGATAGATTTAGGCTTAAAATCACAAATTAAACATCTAGTGTTCAGTGACTTACTTCTTGTTCTCATTCCAGGATTTTTGTCTCCTATGATATGGTTCTATGCATGGTGTCTTTTGACATACATGGAAAGTACTGGTTCATCTCTTTATTCATCATTTTGTTCACCATCTTGACTTTCATTCTGATATTCATTGCTCGGTACATCATTATGAGCAATTTCCTGATTTTCGGTGTTTACAGCCTAATGCTTGGGTGCATTGTTCTATCACTCAGGAGTGATACACTGTTGCTTGGGCAGAGTGTTAGTTTCTTCACTATAGATAAACCTTTTTTAGTTTTCTAGTTCCTTTTTTCTTTCCTCATCATTTTTCTTGGCAAATTCATCTACTTTGACATTTGCACTTTCAATGATTTTGTTAGAGGATTTGTTAAGACATTTATAAGCCTTGCTTTTGGTAGAATAACCTAGAAATATTCCTTCTTCACCTTTGGAGTCAAGATTTCCATTTCCATCATCTTTCAAAATATAACATTGAATTCCAAAAATTCTGAAGTAACTTACATTGGGTGTGTATCCATACCATAGCTCATAACGTGGCTTATTAGTGTCTTTCTTCAATTGAACTTGGTTTAATGTGTAGATAATAGTACTGACAGATTCTCTCTAGAATGTTTGTTTGATGCCTTTCTCAATCATTAGTGTTCTAGCACAATCAGTAATGGACCTGTTTCTCCTCTTAGCAATCCCATTTTGTTGTGGTGTTCTTGGTGCAGAAACCTATCTTTAAATTCCACGCTCATTACAAAATTTAGTGAATTCATCATAAATAAATTCTCCTCCTCTATCTGATCTTAGACATTTTAGTTCCTTTCCACTTTGTTTTTCCACTATAGCTTTATACCATTTAAAAATCTTGAATGCTTCTGATTTCTCTTTCAAGAATATAATAGTCATCATTCTAGAACAATCATCTACAAATAGAATGAAGTATCTATCACCATAGTATCCCTTTGTTCTCATTGGTCCACATAGATTAGTATAGACTAATTCTAGAATAGCGTTAGATGTGTAGGTTTTGCTCTTGAAAATAGACTTTGTCATTTTACCTTTTTCACAATTCTTACACATGACATGGTCAGGCTTTGACATTCTTGGTAAGCCTCTTACTTTCCTTTATTTCTTATCCTAACCATGTTGTAAAAATTCATATGACATAACCTTTTATGCCACAACCATATGTCTTCATTTTTATCCATTAAACAAGTGGTATTAATATCATCAAGATAGAATAGGTTACCTTTTGTCTGTTCACCAGTTTCGATCAACCTTCCTAATTCATTAAAGATCTTTGCCTTGTTGTTCTCAAATGCAACTTGGTGTCCTATATTATTTAGCTATGAAACACTCAATAGATTATAGTTAAGTCCTTTCACCCAATATGCATTTTCACATCTGATCAGATTATTCAACATTGTTGTTCCTTTACCTTCAATCGTACAAGGTGAGTCATTACCCTTTCTTACTGATCCACCATTATAGTATTCAAAATTTTTAAAATTTTCCTTATCTCTAGTCATGTGGTGAGTACAACCACTCTCAATAATCTAGACATTATTTTTACTAACTTTAGATATGAGTGCAGTCTCAACATACCTTTCTTTTTCATCTGAATCATCCTTCATAGCAACAAATACCACCTCAATATCTTCATCAGATTCGGTGTCAGTATTCTCAGCTTTGTTCTTAGCCAGGTTACAAGCCTTCTTCCTTTGTCCTTATAGTCTCATTTATCTCTTCTGTCAGACAATCGATTGCTTTGGTAATCTAGGTCATCACCTCTATCAAACTTCTTTCCATATGATCTTTCCGATGACATATAACTGATTGAATGTTTGATAATGTTAAAGTTGAAGATAATGCAAGGCATTAAATCAGTTAATGGTTTGTATTGTCATTGATGTCAACTTGATATAATCTGTATGGTCATGTACATAATTCCAAATACGTTAGAAAATCAATAGAACAAAGGTTATGCTTTTAGTAATGCATAAAATTCAAGTATTCACTAAGTGACAGACAACACCGAAGGAGTGCACACCATCGATAAAGCCAAAAAAGGAAAAGTCACTGTGATACCTAACGAGCAGAAGACAGTGTTGCCTGACAAAGAAAAGTCATAGGATGCCCAATGAGATGAAAAAAAAATTGCCCGACGAGTAAAATCCAATGATGCCCGACGGACGGAGATCCCAAAGCTAATTGGAGTCACACCGACGGAACTGGCAGTTGTAATTGACAACTAACTGAAGAGTTGACTGACGGAATAGAGAGTTCAAAAAATGAAAAAATATCTAGCTGGAAAGAGCTAAAGATAGACTTAACTTGTTGTTTTCATTGTTTTATTTGACCAGAGTTAAGTGATTGATTTAAAGAAGATTTGTACAGTTGGAAAGAAGATAACTATGAGATAAATCAGGAGTTATGCTTTAAATCAGATTGGCTGGATTTTTTTTCATGCCAAGAATCAAGAATCAAGAATCAATTAATATCATGTCTATATAAGAGACAAGCTTAACTCATTTCCAAAAAACATTCACGGAAAAGAGATTAAGGGGAGTGAATGAAAAAGAAGATGCTGAAGAGAAACTGATGAAGGATAACTTCATGCAGTACTGATCAATCAAGCTGAAGGAAGAGCTAAGGAATTCTGTAGACACCGAAAAATAGTGAGCACAACATCACAGAGCAGAAAGTGTGGAGCACAAAGAATTGAATTGATATATTGATCAGAGAGGTAATGTACTTAAATAGATATGAAAATCTGCAATTCAAGTTGCATTAGAAACAGGTCATTTTGTTTCAGTTTAACCATTGAAGCATCGAGTCTCTTAATAGAGAAGGACTTAATAGTCTTATATATATTGAGGTACATCCCAAGGAGTGCCAAAAAGGTTGATTCATGAAAGTAGCACTAGATTTTCCTAAAGCCTATTGACAGTCTAAGAAAGAGGCTGATTCAAGGATG
>MU227212.1:800206-823253 GCA_018584345.1 Thuja plicata
CCCTAATTTATCTTTTCTTTCTTTATGTATGTATGTGTTCCTTATAGAATAATTATTTTATAAGTTATGTCAATTAGAATGCATTCATACATTTCTTCCTTGTTTCCTTTAATTAAGTTTTATGCATAGATGAAAGTAAAAGTAATCAATCATAGAACTAATTTCTCTCAAAACAAAGTTTTTTTTTTTTTTAATAATTTTTTTAGAGTTTGGTACATATGTGGCACAAGTGCCATATCTATCAGTCTCTCTCCCTATGCTCTGAAGGTTGGTGGATCCCATCTCTCTCGGATCTATGATGTGAGGCTGAGGATCTCAGAATGGTAGTCCGTGAGCGACTCCTCGACATGCTCATCTCCTGGATCTGCTCTCAGGCTCTCTCTAGGTCGGCCGTCACTTTCTCTTCTCTTTCCTTGCACATCCTCAACTCTCACTGAACACATAGGAAGATATCTGCATGTCTTCCGAGATCCCTTCATCCCGCAAGGGAATCTCTCTTGCCAACTGGCAGTCGGTAGTATAGGCATGTATTCTTCAGAACCTCGGATACAAAGCTCCTCCACTCCACTACGCTTCCTGCAAAAATTCAAATATAAAACTTCTTTAAATCTCTATTCTAATCCAAATCTTTATTCAAAAACATTCTAATCAACTATGTCATACTTGGATCCCCTGCTTGGGCATCACTAAAGGATCTGGATGGTGGGGGCATGGAATGACTACTCTCTCCTTGTTCCCATGGTCTAGGCCTCGGTGGTGGTGTCTCTATATGCGCTCGAGGAGGTTGCTATGATCTCAAGGGAGTAACATGGAGTACCTGAACACCAGTCCCGGTACTGTAGTCTAGGGGCATCTCCTCTGCTCTCTCCTCTTCTCTCTCCTCCTCATCTCTCTGATCCTCATCCTCTCCTACCGGTATGTCCTCTCCTTAGTGGTTCCTCTCCAGACTTGGATCACCTGTGGGGTAGTCATCAGGAAAGATAGGATGGGTCCCTTGTAAACTCTAGTATTTGATATACTCTCTACTCACACAGGCATAGGATAGCTCAGGATCTACCTCTATATCCTCTATCTCTTCTGTATCACTATCCATGATATCAGCTACTGTCAGTCGACGTATAGCACCGGGTCTCTGATAGTATCTCACTGGGTATGCATACTAGGGTACTACATGAGGGACTCCCTGTATCAAACCAAACTACCTCATCACCCTATCATAATAATAAGGCATCATGACATGCTGGGTAGGGCCCTCTAGCAACTTGCACTATTGTGAATGTCTCAACTGCTGTCAGGTATTAGGCCACTCCATCATTTGACAATATGGTCTCCAAATCACATCAGTCCCTGGTATACAGTCAAAGCATACCCTCCAATAGAGGATATCTTTGTGTTGCCAGACACCAGCTAGTGGATAGGCATAGGCTCTCGGTGCACTCACATCTATCATCATAGGAGTACCCTGTGGTCATGTGCATGCATAGTGCTCAAACATCCACACCTGTAGTAACATGCACATTGTAAGACTCTCCTACTGAAATCTCACCGACTGACTCAAGTCATGATAAAGATGAGCCAACATGTTGCGGCCCCATGAGATAATGACTCTGTCACTCTCCATCCTGCATATGAGATGTGTGAATGGTGCTGGAAAAACTATACCCTTTGTGTTGGGCACTACAACCAAGGCAACAATACAAAGCATCACCCTCCATACCAAGGGTGTCGGACCTGCTAGTATGGCTGCCAATGATATCTGATCTGATTAGGTCCTCATCTGTGCTACCCATCCCAAATAGTACTCCATATCTACAAAAATCTTGGATGAATCCTATGGTCCTCTCAGTCTGACAGGCTCACCTCGGACTGGAAGCCGCAGGATCCTATACACATCCTCCAAGGTGATGGTGATCTCGCCTGATGGAAGATGAAACGATCATGTATCCTTGTCCCATGTCTCTATCATGGCCAATATCATCAAACGATGAAGCCTTAGCTATGGTAGATCTTCCACCCAATATAGTCCCATATCTCTCAATAACTGAATCTCCTCTGGCTGTAGCTCGGAGACACTCCTTCTGACAGATAAGAGTAGCCCTCTGAAGGGATGATCTTGTAGATAGAATGGATCCTATGAGCACAGACATGAAACATATTAGACCTTTTGAATAAGCTAACTTCAAAATCTACCTGACCTGGATAGGGTTGACCTTATTAGGACAGGGTCGACCTTTATGGGTCAGGGTCGACCTACTCCCCAACAAGGATAAAACCTTCCCAGACAGGGTCGACCTTAAAGGGTCAGGGTTGACCATACTAGGTTAGGGTTGACCTTCTTGGGTCAGGGTCAACCTTCCCTATAAAAACATTAAAATTTCAATTAAAATTACTAAAAATAGACACTTACCTCGGGCAAAGGTTGTCTTCCGGCTAGGCACTCTCGCAGGACCTCCATACGGCTCACTCAAAACTCTTCTCTCTTTGGCATCCTATCTCCTTGCTCCAACTCTATAAATGGTAAGAATGAGGAGGTAAGTATCTATTTCTCCTATTTATAGGCTATAAATTAGGGTTTTTCTAGGGTTTCATCTTGAATTATTTAGGTTAAACTTGAATTTTCCTTCTATATGCATTTAGATAGACATTCACTCTTTTCATCATAACTTGAGTTTAGTATCTCTGTTTTTAGTGCCGTCAGAAGAGTTGGAATTGTGATTCAGAAACATAACCTATTGAATCATTTTGGGAAGGTTTAGGAAACTTATAACTAGTTTAGGAAAAGACTTTTCAACATCTTTCATATTCAGTATATAGAACTCACCTTATCCCCCTGTTTCACCTTCCATGAATTAGTAAGCCAAATTAGGGGGGGCATAAGGGTCTCTATATAATTATCAAGATCATCATAGTAAGATCTAGGTGTTATTTGGATTTTCATTAACCTCATGTGCTGCAGGTTGCAGATACTAATGGTTTCTTGCAGGATCTTCACATTGAGGACTTGGCTATATCCTTTTTATACTCTATGATGTTTTCTTACTTTAGCTTGCATATTCACATAGTATCATATCTAAGATAAATTGGGGGCTAAATTTATAATCTTAAAATGGAATAACTTCCATTTGGATGAGTTTAGCACCCTCATTTAGTATGTTTGCATAATAGATTTGCATTTTTACATGTTTATGTGAAATTAGGGTTAGGATCTTATGGATCCTCCTGGATTTTTCCTCTCCATGGATTTTATTTCTAGGTAGGACCTATGTATTGGTCCTCCTATGCCTCATCTTACTCTCTCTCTAGGAATTTTAGGCCTTCTTAACATTCTGACTCATTCCCCCACCTTCCTAGGTCCCCGATTGACCTGGGAGCCTTTCTGCCACATCCTGCTGACCTGCCTGAAAACTCAGGATAGGGCCAAGGTCGACCCTGTCCTAGGAAAGGGCTAAGGTCAACCCTATCCTAGGTCAGGGCTGAGGTTGAACCTATCCTAGGATAGGGCCAAGGTCGACCCTGTCCTCTGACAGGTGTTGGTTCCCGTTTCCAGATCCGGAGCTTATCGGGGTCCAAAACTTGAAATAGGTCCCCGGGTTCAGATGCGGAAGTGTTTTCTCCGATATTAAAGTTATTATGTTCCCTCCTTGGTTGGTGAATGTGATTGGACCATGATTCGAGGTGAAATTTGAATTTGGATCCATTAGATTGCCCTAGGAGACCTATATAGAAATCTCTATATAAACACTCTCTTTTGCCTTCATTTGATCATGAAATGAAATGAAATCGGGAGATTACATGATGGAATGATGAGGCAAGAAAGTAAGAGGATGATATAGAAGGACAAGCTAGGAGGACATATCATCATCTTCAATCAAAAGAATTCTTCCAAAGACAAGTTATTGTGGATCTTCATTGAAGCAAGAAGGCTTTCTCTCTAGATCTACCATCTTCAACATTCAAGCATTCAAAGGGCATTATCATGGGGTAGCAATTATGGATTGTGAGTTGATAGGAATACTTTATCCTTGGGGACTTGGTATGCTTTCTTTATCATATTCAAATCTATGCATTGCTTTCTAATTTCCATGTTATGTTAGGATTGTTAATCTAGAAGATTAGATCTTGATATTGCATGTTCAAAAGACTCTTTCCAAAGAGAAACACACACACAATATACATTCTATATACTCGGCTATTTGTGTAGGTAGAAACCACCAAAATGGGGGTTTGACTAAGGAAAAACCCTATATATCCACCCCAAAACCCCCTTTTTAGATATTTGTAGGTACAGGACAGAGGATCCGAGGCTAGATCTGGATACCCTTTTCAGATTTCTTTCAGACTCTGCAAACAGGGATGCTTTCAGATCTATGCAGACAGCATTGGAAAAAGTGGTACAGGGTCAACCTTTTTCATAAGATGACATCGAAACGGAGAAATATTTTTGGGTTTTGTCTGTCTCTGTGCTTCGGTTCGGTATCAACTGTCAGCATCTCTAGAAATAGTCTACAAAACTCAAAAAATGAGTTTTTCCGGATTTGCTATGTCATGAGGTAGGCATCTTATCACATTATTCTTTACATGCTCTTTTCCATCCTTTTGATCAATATAATTAAACATAATATCCTAAATTTGGACATAGGATTTCCCTTCATTATACAAATCTTATTTAGGAGATCTAGGGCATTCAAAAACCCTCCAAATTTTGATCTTACACGACGTAAAAGTGAAATAGTTTACAGAGTTAAGATTTATCAAGAAGATGATCAAACGAATGAGTGCAAATGATGGAAAACCTGAGAAAGGAGATTAAGAGGCAAAAGTATGTCTATATAAATGATGAGAAATTAACATAGATTATGATGTTGGAAAATTGAAGTAAGATGCAGAAGAAGTTGAAGAACAGAGTTACCAAGAAGAATAGAGAAGAAGAAAGAGTAGAATCTACAGTCTGAAACAAAGAAAAATGAAGTATGTGATGTCAGTATTCATGTGAGCATAAAATATATGACACAAGAAAAAGGTAGTTTCTATATTTATAGATCAAAGTTTTAATGTTTCTTATTAGCATTTGTAACAGAGAAATCTCTTAACTGAGTGGATTTAACAGTCCTATTTGTAAATCCTAGACGTAGGTGACATTCCAAAAGAGTGTTTAAAGTCCTCTAGCAAGGCCACTCCTAATAGGGAGAAGACCATAATCAATCTGAGGGAAATCCCTTAACAGGGTCACATTTAGCAAATGTGTTTGTAATCTTTAACATGATAAGTTCTTAACCGAGCGTACTTTAGAAAGGTAATTTTTATTATGGGTCACAATTCCCATAGATCTTTTTTTCGTATTGGTTTTCCTTTTTAAAGCTGGTGTCAACTAAGTTAAATCTGTGTTTGAATGAAATGTTTTTCATATTATGAGATGTATGATTGTTTAAGTTATTAAGTTATTTGGCGAATCAGTTATTACTGTATTCAGTGCTACCAAGTGAATCAGCGAGTGGAGTTTTAAGTGTTTAAGTTTGATTTGGTTTGATTCACCCACCCTCTCAGTGGGACCAATAGTTCTTTGATATATTGATAGCACTTGTGTTGTCACAAAAATAGTTATAGGATCTGAGATAATCTCTGGCATACATTCAAGTAGTTGTTTGATCCAAACAATGTTCACACAATTCATGGCAGAAACAACATATTCTTCCTCAGTAGTAGACTGTGAAATGCAACTCTACTTCTTACTTAGCCATGTGACCAATCTTTCACCTAGAAAGAATGCTCCTCTACTATTAATTTTCATGTTATCAGTACTTATAGCCCAATTTGCATCAGTGTAAACTTTCATATCAAAAGTACCTCCTTTCTTGTATAATAAACCAAATTCTTCAGTTCTTTTCATATATCTAAAGATTCTCTTGACTGTAGACATATGTGTTTCCTTAGGATTATAAGAAAATCATGCAACAATCCCAACAACATGTGCTATATCAAGTCTATTGTGAACAACATACTGCAATTTACCAATCATGGATTGGTAAAGAGTATTATCCACCTCTTGTGTCTCATATGATTTTGAGAATTTACATCATGTGACCATCGGTGTTCCAACAGGATTGGAATCTTCCATGCCAAAAATTATGAGGATCTCTTTGATAGACTTAGCTTGTGTAATATATATCCCTTCTGCAACTTATTGTATCTATAGATATAGGAATAGATTAATATCTCCAATTATTGACATTTCAAACTCTTTTCTCATTTCATCAGAAAATGCCTTACATAAGGTGTTGTTGCCTCCAAAAATAATATCATCAACAAAAAATTCAGCAATCAAAACCTTGTTGTCAATGTCACACTTTGAGTAATCATTACTATTATTACTTGTTCTTTAAAATCCCATTTTGATTATATAAGTGTGCAACCTCTCATACCATGCTTGGGCTGCTTTCTTTAAACCATAAAGAGATTTGTGTAATTTACATACCTTGTTCTTATTTGTGCTCTCAATGAATCCTTTAGGCTGCTCAATGTAAACTTCTTCTAGTATCTCATTCAGAAATGTAGACTTGACATCTATTTGATACACTTTGAATCCTTTGTAAGACACATAAGCTAGAATTATTCTAACTCCTTCAATCTAGAAACAGGTGCAATAGTCTCTCCATAATCAATACCTTCTTCTTGTGCATAACCTTTGCAAACCAATCTAGCTTTGTTTCTGATAACTTCTCCATTCTCATTCAGCTTGTTTCTGAAAATCCATTTAGTACCAATAACATTTTTATCCTTTGGCCTAGGTACTAAAGTCCATGTACTATTCTTTTCAATCCAATCAAACTTTTTTTTCATTGCTTTCATCCAATTTCCATTATCTAGTGTATCTTTAACTTTCTTTGGCTCAAATGTAGATATCAAACATGTATTATCTCTTACCTTGCTTCTTCTCATCACTCCAACATATTTATTTCCAATAATCCTACTCTGGGAGTGGTTCCTCCTCACATACTTTTCTAAAATAGGCTTGGAGGGTCTCGATGCTTCATCATCTTCACTTGGTTGTCGAGATCTCTATTCAACTTCCTCCTTAGTAGGTGGTCTCAGTAAGGTGTCGGGAACATCAAGTTGTACATATAAAAAACTATCATAATCTTCAAGTTCCTTTTTACTTTCTTCATCATTCTTTTCTGCAAACTCATCGATTCTCAAACTTGCACTTTCTACCTTTTTTTACTAACTTTATTCAAACACTTATAGGCTTTACTCCTTGTAGAATGTCCTAACAACATCCCTTCATCCCCTTTAGAATCAAACTTTCCTTCTCTAGAATATTTCAATATATAAAATCTACTTCCAAAAACTTTAACAAACAGGCAAATCTTCATAGAAGTATCAAGATAAAATAAATTACCTTTAGATTGTTCTCTAGTAGCAATCAAACTCTCCTTCTTATAAAAAACTTTCACCTTTCCATGTTGAAATTCCAGCCGGTGACCTGTGTTATTTAACTATGCAACACTCAATGGATTATACTTTAAACTTCAACCCAATAAACATCATCACATCTTGTGTTATTTATGAGAATTATAGAACCTTTTCCTTTCACAAGGTATGGAGCATCGTTACCAAATCTAACAAATCCTCCATCATGCTTCTCCAAGGAAATAAACTTAAGTCTGTCACCAGTCATGTGATGTGAACAACGAATATCTATAATCCATGTTTCATTCTTACTTACTTGTGATATTAGGGCTCTTGGTTCTTCTTTGTTTTTTCCATCAGAATTGTCTTTAATAGAAACATACACAACTTATTCACCATCATTTTCATCTGAATCATCATCGCTTAGTCCTTCATTAGCAATATGACAAGATTTCTTACCTCTATTTTTGTAGTCTCTGAATCTCCTTAATCTATTATCTCTTTTGTCCTTATCTATGTTATCTTTCTTCTCCTCATTATCTTTCTTAGTGCAGTTAGCTACAATATGACCAATCTTGTTACATTTAAAACATTTCAAGGTTAAATTACCTTGGTATCTTCATTTGCCTCTTTGTAGCCTTCTAGCCAACAAAGCTTCAAACTCTCTCTCATTCTCTTTATCTTCAGAAAATAATTCTTCCAAACCACACTGACAACTGTAAAATCTCTCACTAGCACTTCTCATATATTCATCACTAGGCCTAGAGTCCTTAGAGCTTCCAATTTTCAAAGATGACTCAAATGCAGACTCAATCTTAGATGTGGAAGGTAGACTATTATCAAAATCATTAATCTCAAATGAAAACAACTTACCAATAGTAGCATCAAGTGAAACATTCATCTGAGGAATGGATCTCAACTCTTGTATAGAAGATACGTGAATAGCATAAGTCGGTAGTAGGGTTGTCAAAATTTTGCTTGTTACATCTTCTTATGTTATGGCTCCACCATCTCCTCTGATAGAATTAACAATCTCCTTAAGTCTAGTGTTGTATTGTATTATGTTTTCTCCTTCTTTTATTCTTATTGATTCAAATTTACCTCTCAGACTTTCTACTTTTGCCTTCTGAACATGTTGATCTCCACCATAGGTCAAAATAATCTTATCTCACATCTATTTCAAAGTAATACATCCATCAAGTTCATCATATTCCTGGTCGGAAAGTGTAGAAGCAATCTCAATCATGACTTGTATGTGTTCTTACTTCTGTCTTTTCTCACTAATTATCAAAGGTGTAGTTGTAGGTGCAACATATTTTTATCAAGAAAATGAAGTCCATATTATCCTATACGAGACACATGCAATATCATACTGGTTTTCCATGTAGAGAAATGTTCCCTATTCAACTTTGGTGCTTCCCTCGTGTACATATTTAAATCTTGACTCAAGTCCTTTTAAACTTAAAACTTTAGAGAACCAAAGCTCTGATACCAATTGTTGGTTCACTAAGAGGGGGGGTGAACCAGACAAAATCAAACTTAAATACTTAAAACTTAGCTCACTGATTCAATCGGTAGAACTGAATACAGTAATGAACGACTCACCAAATAACTTAATAACTTAAACAACCTTACATCTCATAATATGAAAATTAATCATTCAAACTTAGATAACACCAGATTTAATGAGGAAACCCAACAAGGGAAAAACATATGTGGGAATTGTGACCTACAATAAAAATGTACCCTTCTGAAGTACGCTCGGTTAAAAACTTATCTTGTTAAAGATTTGTTGAGGCTTAGAATTGTCACCCCAACTCAGGCATTAGGGCTGCATGACAATTCCATCCTAACAATGGAAACCTTCTCTAGCTATGGGTAGACTATGTTTGAGAAGGAGTCTCCGGATTCTAGGCTGGTTCCTATTGAATTTGGGTATCAATTTTATACTATCTTCTCCTGATTTTGGGAGGGAAAGAGAGAAACTCTAACTAAAATTGCATGAACAAAACTTGAAAAGGTGATACACCAAATAGATTCAGATCTCTCAAAGCTTCAAATTGAAACTCACTTAACATACTCTAATGATCTCTACAATATCACTCACTACCCAATACATAGGCTAATTAGAAGCTCACTGCTAGGGTTTAACCACAAAGAGAAATCTTACTATCAACAACATGCATATTCTGCAAAAGGCTTATATTCTGTAATCTGGAATAGGAAATGATACAATCCAGTAATCCATGCTAAAAATGTATTACACTTGAATTTAGAAAATTGAATAGGATTTTAACATATGATCACCACAAGATATATGAAAAATGGTGCAAATACATTCTTTTTCAAAATCTGTATGCAGTAACATGAATGAATCTCAAATGGCAAGGAATACAAGCATCCTCTTGCACAAAATCGATATCACAAACATGAACCAACAATGGATGCAAAACATAAATAGGTAGCTATAGGAACAAGAAGTTCACTAAAAGCTCTTCCCTCTACAATCTTGGATCCAAAATATGAAGCCAAGGATCCACTATATAGCCCACATGGATTAATTTTTTAAAATATTCCCCCCCAAAAATCCCTCCACATTATCAAGCTACTAAACTATATGGCTTAATAAGTGCCCTAAATCAAGCCCCCTAAGTTTAGCACCCCTAAAGTTGATAAATAAAATATATCTCATTATACACTTAATCAACTTTATTACCTCACCCTCAAAAAGCACAAACCCGAATATATAACCTCAAAAGGCATACTATCCCAACATAACCCGAATACATAGAAAACCCTAGCTCTGCCGACACCATACTAGAGAACTTGATGTAAGTACAACTTGTTGCTTGACTATAGTCCACCATCGAAATGACCATTTCTATTGAGAAGATAGTTTGTTATAATTCATGGCACCAAAAGTACCATCGTGGAAATGTGGAGAGAATGTTGATGCACTGGGAACTGTAATTGCATTTACTCCATCTGTTAGTGGACTTCAAACTCGGGTAAAACACAATGCATAGTTTATTGATTTCATTTGTGTCTAGGGTTTTCTTCTCTGTGGTGCCACCATGTTGATTCTAGAAA
This sequence comes from Thuja plicata, assembly GCA_018584345.1. Classification (NCBI taxonomy): domain Eukaryota; kingdom Viridiplantae; phylum Streptophyta; class Pinopsida; order Cupressales; family Cupressaceae; genus Thuja; species Thuja plicata. Next base: position 810,704 of record MU227212.1, read on the forward strand.
CCATGATTATTGGCAATGTATCCACTTCAACTCTGTGAAGAAGCTCAAGATTTCTTGAGTTTTATGAGGAAAAAGAGATTGAGTTTTGTTTCGCCATAACACATGGCATCTTCTGTTGGTTTCCTCTTTGAAAATACCAGAGTTTTTTTAGTCTTTCATTTGCTCAAACTTAGGCTTTAATAGTGGGTTAACTCCATCTTGATAGATGTTGAAACAACTCGGTCTTTGAAAGTTTCAAATGCCAAATGGCACTGCCTGCTTCTTCAAACTTGGTTTTTTGTGGTTTGCTGGTTTGACCCACCACTGCAATCTTGGAATGAATGAATTCATGGTTGAGGTGTCGAAATACCCATGAGATTTGGTTTTGAACTGAGGATATCTCAGTCACAGCTTCATAATCATCCCTAGTTCATAGTGCTACATGAATGATGTTGGAAGTAAATGCACTGCTTACCTGTGGCCACCATTTCTTGCATCTTTAAGGAACTTGAAATTCACTCCTCTGCTTGGTCTTTCCTCACAACACTTGGCTTCTCTGGATAAGTAATCCTTCTTTTATTTACTGCATTTTTATTATGAAAAAGAGGCATTGTTGTAGCCGATAGTAATGAGGTTTCTTTTGTGCTTTGTTTGCTGTCTACTCCTCCATTGTAAACACTACTTGATGCTAGGCTTTGCTATCGCTTTTTTGTTCTGCTATCATTTACTTGGAATACCCACATGGCTTTTGTCAAAAATCTTTGAAAATGCACAAGTTTGATGTTTGTCTTGATTGGATTTTGTAATAAAATACTGTCCTTCATGACTATTCTTTAATGCTTAAAAGCACTCCTCTTGCTGTCACTAAACACAATACTATAGTAAGCATAAATATGCTCCTTTGTCAAGGCCGAACATCCATTATCTGAAAAAAAACACAAAATCTTCTTTTCCAGTATGCTTGTAATGTTATAAAAACACGACCATATTTTAATTTTACTGATAAAAGTATGGGAATAAAAGGAAACACAACATGTTTACAAGATTATAAAAATGTTATTTTTTTCTCACTGCAGAAAACACACTGTTTCTTTTAAAAACGTATATGAAATAATACCCATGGGGTTCAAGCATGGGCTCGTGACTCCCATGGGCCATACTTGAAATGGGAACCCTAACTAGCATGTATGTTTCATCATCATGAATGTAAACCCTGCATTTAATCATGACTTTATATCCTGCAATGTATGAACATTATCTTTTAATACAACAGTATAAGATATATTTGTCTAAATACCCTGCATAAAGATATCCTTTTGAAACCTTGTCTGAAGGCATGAAGCTGTATTCCTTCAGAATCATTAATTATAATAGCATCTAATGAACCTTTTTGATGGATAATCTCTTGTACACTGTCCATAATGTCTGTCTTCTGTGTATTTTTCACCATTATGAATGTATAAAAACATGCTGATATTGAAACTTTTGATCTCTGTTCTTTACTTGCAGCCTTTACATTTCTTGTTATGCATTATTTACTTTGCAAATCCAACTGTTTAATAAACATAATAGCATCTTTTCATATCATAAAAAATATGCTCAATCACTAGGCATGTGGTTTTCAATCTTGATCTTCAAAAATGAACTTTTAACTGTTGTTTGCACTTGGTGTACTTACTGTAACAACATCTCTTAAACTTTTTTAATTGCATGAAGATAGTGAACTTCACATTCTTTCAATTCTGCATTTTAGTGTAATAAGGATCCTTCTTTTCTCATGTGTCTTCTATGAATCACTTGTATCCTTTCATGTATTCACATCTTTTCCTCCTTATGCATGTGAACAGTAACCTCCTGAGATGTAAACAATCCTTTTTTACATGTATTCACTTATGTGAAGTTCGAGCACGGGCTCGTGACATTCACTGAATTTCCTTTTTGCTTCCTGCATTCAGTTACACATCCACCTATTTGCACACATATCACCAATCAATCTATTAGGTCAGCAGATAAAATGAATCAATTAATTTTTGTGGGTGAGTTTCATCCAGGATGACCCTCATTCATGAATATTGGTTGATTTATTTGTATTTGTTGAATTAACAGGTTGATCAAATACTGAAAAAAAGGTTTCTCAGATAGGAATACTAAATCCCTTTCATTCAGATATCTGATTATAAAGAGAAGAACAACATGCATCAAAGTGACTATAAATAGAAAAAAGCTTTGATGTTTAGAACAAATCCCTTTAATACTATGTTTCAGATATTGTGGATGCATATTTTCTTGTTATATTGATTTCATCAGATTGATATGCAGAATTAGAAAAAATGATTGTATGAAGTTTGTGTTCCATGTATTGCTTAGATCCAACTGGATCTAACACCCCTTTTCTCTCATGATGCAGGTTGGACCCTAAAAGACCTAAATGAAGACGAAGACATGGACTTTGGAGACCTAGGACCTGACAAACAACCAACAAGAAACTCAACCACAAGGCAATGCATGGGACCCCTACTCCATACTTCTATCATGCTTTCTATTCTGCAATGTACTATTTACTTGACATGAAAATAAATATGAAAAGACACTTTGTATATTACATTCAGTTTGAATGCACAATGTAATTGATCAATTATAAATTTGAAATTCTAGAATGTGATCAATTCTTAGAGTACAAATGATAACTTTTGACAATGAATGTAATGATAAAATGTTAATCAATAATATCTAAAGGATAGTATTAATTGGAGTCTTCTAAAATGCAATTTTTTCCTATTTGTGGTTACTTTGATGAATGATGTAAATTAGGGTAACAAGATTATAAACATATTTTCTAGATGTGACCCTATTAAGGGATTTACCTCAGATCTATTAAGATCTTCACCCTGTTAGGAGTGGCCTTGTTAGAGGTCTTTAAACACTCTTTTGGAATGTCACCTACTTCTAGGATTTAGAAATAGGATTGTTAAATCCACTCGGTTAAGAGTTTTTTCTCTATTACAAATGCTAATAAGAAACAATAAAACTTTGATCTATAAATATAGAAACTACCTTTGCTTGGGTCAGATCCTTTATGCTCACATGAATACTGGAATCACATACTCCATTTGTCTTTGCTCTAGACTGTATATCCTACTCTTTCTGCTTCTTTGTTCTGCTTGGTAACTTATGTTCTTCACCTTCTTCAGCTTCTTAATTTAACTCTCTAGCATCTCTTCTCTATTCAGTTCACATCCTTTATATAGATAAATGTTTGCCTCTTAATCTCCTTGCTTAGGTTTTCCATTTTTTGCGCTCAGCTATTCAATCATCTTCTTCACTAATCTTAGCTCGATAAACCATTTAACTTTTACCTTGTAACTTGAAATTTTTCTTGGAACTGTAATAATCAAGTTTAACTGCTTAATCTTTGCCTTAGATCTTCTCATTGAATTTTCTCACTCATAGATCTCCTAATAAACTTCCTTTAATTCTCATCAACATCCAGATCATCTTAGCTTTGTATTAAATTGAATCTTATCATCATTTTAAATCAATATCATATACTCGGTAACTTTCCTTTCAACTCAGTAACTAACTTTGTTCACTGCTCAGTGCCTAACTCATTCTTGGTGCTCGGTTACTAAAACTGACTAACACAACTCTATATTGACTAACTCTGTCTAGCTCGGTAGAGTAACTCTTTTCAGTCATAACTTAACTCTTTGCAATCTTTGACTTAATCAATCAAGTGTACCAACTTGATAACATCAAATATATAGTAGCAAACAACTATATCAACATTACTTCATCATTGTCTAATCTCTATTTGTCACCCATTTAACTTCTCCTTATGATATGGTAACTCAATACAAATTAGTAATCAATTTCTTGACATCAATGACAAAGTAACAATTAATCTAACCATTTCTACAAACATGTATACCTATTATCACCTGGTCTTCATCATCTCCATCAATTGATTAACACCCAACATCATTCGTGTCTTTCCTAGGAAGGTTGTATTCAAAATTTTCAAAATTCTCTCTTAGGATACATTTCTTACACATTAGATATCATTCTACTTTCATTCATAGATTGCATAGTCTGCATTTGTATCCCAAAAGCCTCAAAATCCAAAAAAAATAGTTTCCCTTATTGAATTTTCTTTTCCAAAATAAAAAAGCACCAAAAAAATTAGAGTCCTACCTTAGTTATCATATTTTCTTGCATATACCATAGTCTTAGATTGCATTATTGCACATGTCATTCACATAATCAAAGAAGGGAAAAGACAAAATGGATCACAAGAAGGACCCTATGCTTAATGCAACTACCGATATGGACTTCACTATCCCAAGGCCTTTATGGTTGGATTTTAATGCACCAAATACACTTCAATGACCACAAAAGACAAAGGCCCTAATACCACAATTATCTCCTATTCCCCCACCAGGGGATGAATTTTCAACTGAGAACATTAGGGAGTAATACACACAAGATGAAGTTGATGATGCCCTTTAAGACCCTAGGATAATGAGAATCATGGATACCTTGTTGTCATCATACCCAAATAGATATTTTCATTTACTTACATATAATGATACTAAACTACCTACTAGATTTGACACATCAACCTTAGTAGAGGACATACCAATGATATCATCATTGTTTCTTCCAACATCGTCCTCACAAATCACTTCCACCATACCATCTAGTAGCACAAATGATAGTGCTACCCAATTCAAAATGTCTTCCACCTCACTTAGGATCCAATAAAACAACCATCTCTTTGCCAACAATCACCCCCCAGCTAGTGTGCCCATGAATATAGTTGTACATTTGATGACATCACAAACCAATCTACCTTTTAGTTCTCAAACTATGGTGGCAAGTTCCTCTAATGTAGTTCCCCAAGGTCCAACACAAAATCTTACTACAAAACAACAAGGTGTGCTCCCTAACCAAGGTTCACAAGTAATCATTCAAGGGGCACCCCCACAACAACCTCCTATCAACCCTAACAATCAAGGGATGCTTCGCAGCCTCTTTGGACAAAACATGATAACTGGATCCAATACTTCCAATAATAGTGTACCACCCCAATATATCCCACGGTCCTATATTCCTATGGCACATACAAATATGGGAAATAGACCCCCATATAATCAAAGGTTAATGTATCATAGTGGGAACCCATTCTTTGATCTAAATGTTGTACAAACCCCATTGACACCTACTGAAGTCCTCACTTGGCAAGTTTAGACCCTTCAACAGAAAATTACAAGCTTACAAACAAGTGTACCAAAGAGAATGTAATCGTCGAAAAACCTTTGTCCTTATCCATGCAATAGGACACTATACATGTCAACCTTTCCAAAAAAACTTTGAAACGCCCAAATTTGATAAATACAAGGAAAAGGGTGATTCTCATGACCACATTAGGGATTTATTCACAACATGTATAGAAGTGACCCACAATGACACATATCTACTAAGATTGTTTCCACATAGTCTTAGTGGGTCAGCCATGGAGTGGTTCTCTCGACTCTCTCCAGGGATAAAATCTTGGAATGAACTTATTGAAAAGTTCATATCTCATTATTCTCATAGCATCATCATTTAAATAACCATAATGGATCTCTATAATACCAAGAATAAAAATGGTGAAATATTTTCTTCCTTCCTAAAAAGTTGGAGGAATGTTTCCTCCAAGGCATCCTTTCACATGCCTACAAAGGAGAAATCCATATGTTTATAAAAAATTGCTAATTGGATATGATGTGTAAACTAAACTCGCAGGACCTTGAAACATTTGAAGAACTAGTTGAGTAAGGACTAAAGGCTAAAATATCCCTTACCTTGAAGGGTGTGATTAAAAAGGAAACCAATACCACAACGCACTATGAAAAATCAAATTACTGGTCCAAAAATAAAAATGTCACAAATGATGGAATTGTTGATGCTAAACTTGCACAACCAGTCATACATGTCCAAGCATCAACAAATGTCCTAAAAATCAACTCGGTCACTCCTAGGGAGAATCTCTCAACCAACATGAAAAACAACCAAATCTCTACAAGAAGGAAAAACCCATGAAGGAACTATACTCCTCTTGGTGAACATCTTGAGAATATCTTCAAGAATCTTATACAATCACATTCCATTAATCTATTAGAAATCAAATCCTATGAACCAAGTCCCTTGAAACCAACATAGTGGGATGATAACAATTTCTGTGATTATCAATGAAAAAGGGACATAAATGACAAACTATTTTCAGTTGAAGAACATAGTCCAAGATTTCATTGAACACGGTGAGATCAAAGTGGTCAACAATCTTGACACAACAAATAAAGATCATATGATCTTCAAAAAACCACTGATGGATCATGACAAAGGAAAGGACTCTTCATCGGGATAGAATAAAAAATCAAAATTTACATATGTCAAACCCGATCCAAATTTGACCATCAACACCATTACTATCCGAGGCCCTAATTCTGACTGTGCTATCACCACCATTCATACCGATATTACAGTATAAGGGGCCTCATCAAAGCCCATGATACCTTCCAAGTCATTTTCCTTGTCAGTGGGTTAGTACAACCTATTAGACCATCTGAAGAAGACCCCACCCATATCTCCATTTTTGAAGTATTACACATATTGACTAACCACAAATAAATTCTAGATAAGGCCCTACAATAGTCCTTAGTCCCACAAGATATCAATGTTGACAAATTTCAAGCCGTGGTTGGATACTTGGCCACACCACACCATATCACATTTATTGAAAGAGGCTTTCCATTAGACAAGTCGTCCCATAATGATCCCCTACATTTATAAGTTTTTTTCCACCTTCATAAAATCTGATGAGTTTTGATAGATGGTGGAGATGGTCTAAACATATGAACCTTAAAGTTGATTCAACCTCTAGGCTACTCTGAGAGTTGTGTCGATGTCACCAAGAAGATCATAATTAGAGCATATGATGATAAATAAAATCCTTCCAAGGTCATAATAAATCTTCCAATCAGATTTGGTCTTGTTACATAATAAATTGTTTTCCAAGTATTGAACTTGTAATTAGGCTATAACATGATCCTAGGGAGACCATAGATCCATTCCATGCAGGCAGTACCATCAACTTTACATCAACACCTCAATTTCCCTCACGATGGGGTAGCTATCACCATGCAAAGTGATAGAGATCCTTTCTTGTACCGTTCCAATCTCATAGTAACCATATTAAATCAAGTACCAAATAATCAAGAAGCATCCACAATATCCTCATCTCACCACATAAATTCCTCTAGTCTTTCTAAGTCAATTGTTGAGTCCACACCAGAACTTAAGATTGAGAAAAAAGAAAAAGGATGTGGAGAATACACCTATGCTAATTCATTATGTGTAGGAAAGCTACCTATCTCACCTGAGACATATGAAAAGCCAAGAAAATTGCTTAAGCAGAAATAGAAAATCACTATTGTCTATGAACCAATAGTCTTTACAAGATGGGGTGAGTTGCATGAAGAATCCATTGAAGAAGATTTGTCTTACCGACTATACAAAGATGAGGAACTCCATAAGGTTTTAATTATTTTTCATGAGTATGGAAGGGGGTATATTATTGTCCAAAAACAAAGATACAATGGATGTACAGGTCTTGGAAAGAATAAACAAGGAATTGAAGAACCTATGGCACATAATTAAAATCCAAAATTCTATGGCTTAGGGTACCAACCAATGGGGGAAAGTACTTTGAATACCTTGGTACCTACTAATAATGATGCCTATGCCTATGATGAGGTCGAGAAATTTGAGGACTACCAATCTAAATATGGTTCAAATTAATATGAATGTGCTAGTCCTAATACTAATAGTACTCTTCACTTGAATATTTTCATTTCCTGATTATCCATTCATAATAGACCAACAGATAAACATGCTTAGATTTAATACTTTTGGAATTGATCTTAACTCTTTTCCTCCTCATCCTCAAAGAATCATTAGTCCTTGTCTGATTCATATATCAATAGCTTGACAACCCTTCCCATGAATTCCCTCTAGCCAACATTAACATGATTGTAGACTTGACTGTTGGCTACCAAATGCTATAATTGATGGATGTATTCTCTGGTTATAATCATATAAAAATAGTGCCAGAAGATCCATATAAGACAACTCTCACTTGTGAATGGGGCACTTGTTGGTGTGTCATGCCCTTTGGTCTGAAGAATGTCAATGCTACCTATCGGTATGTAATGACAACTATCTTCCACAACATGATGCATATAACCATGGAAGATTATGTTCATGATATTCATGCCAAATTACTAGAGATAAATATTCACCTAAACATCTTGACCAATATATTTGATAGGTTAGAAGAATACAAGGTCAAATTGAACCCTAAGAAGTATGTCTTTGGGGTCACCTCATCAGGAAAAATACTAGGATTCATTGTATCACACATAGGGATTGAAAGAGATCCATAGAAATTCTAAGCAATCATTGAGATTTCACCACCAATAACTCTCTGTTAGCTAAGAAGTTTATAAGGAAGATTGAAATCCATTAGAAGGTTATTTCACAACTGGAAGATAAGTGTCATCCCTTTTAGTATATGCATCAGTACCAATGTCTCCTATTCCAGGTACACTGCTATCATTGTACATATCAGCAATAGAACACTCACTGGGGGCACTCTTGGGTCAGACTGACTTAGAGGGAAAGGAATGAGCCATCTATTATATCAGTCACACACTTGTATCTTACAATCTCAATTATACTACAATAGAGAGAATATTTATTTTTGTAGTCTTTTCATCAGAGAAACTAAGGCATTACATGCTAAGTCACAAGATACTTCTAATTGTCAAGATTCATCCATTGAAATATTTGTTGAGTAAAGAAACATTGACAGGGTGGTTAGCCAAGTGGGTCATGATCCTCAATGAGTTCTGCATTGATTATGTGGATCAGAAAGCCATTATAGGGAAAGTAATTATTGATCAGCTAGCAGATGCACCTATACCATCATATCAACCAATGATAATAGAGTTTCCATATGAAGGCATATTCAATCCAGAGGAGAAGAAGTCATATAAGTTGTACTTTGATGGATCACACACACACAAAGGATCAGGTGTCGGTATTGTCTTTATGATGCCTCAAAGAGATTTGATCCCTAGGTCCTACAGACTAAACTTTGACTGCATGAATAATATTACTGGATATGAGGCATGCACTATAGGTTTGAAGACCACAGTCGAGTGGAAAATAAAGCATCTACATGTGTATGGTGATTATGATACCATAATCATAAATAACTTAAATCTGGTAAATGAAAATTATGATACCAAGGATGAGAATTTGATCTCATACAAGGCCATGATAGAAGACTTCAAGCAATACTTTGATCATATAAATTTTGATAAAGTCCCTCGAGCTAGAAAAAAAGTAGTCGATGCCATGGCCACTATGGGATCTCTACTAGACATGCCTCTAAATGTTACAAGTTGTGAGTTCTTGGTTGAATAACTCATGGTCCCTGCCTTTGAAGTACCAACATCTAAATTTGTGTGTGAGATTGTTGGTGCCAATTCCCTGTGGTACTAAGAAATATATGCTTATCTCAAATACCAAACCATAACGCTTGACCTATCCAAAAACTAGAAAAAAACCCTCATAAGACAATTCTCCTGATACGTCATCATTGCCAATACACTTTGCAGAAGGAGTTTAGATGGTACACTCCTTTGATTTCAAAATTTTAAAGAAGCACACTAAAAATTATAGAAGGTACATGAAGGCATCTATGATGCCCATTCTACTAGTTTAACCTTGGCTAAGAAACTTTTAAGGATTGAGTACTATTGGCCCACTATGAAGATTGATGCCAGTAAATTTGTCCATAAGTGAAATAAGTGTTAGAGACACAGTAACCTCATCCATGCACTATCTCAAAAGTTGTATCCACTTACTTCATGGTGTCCTTTCTCTTAATGGAGACTTGATCTCATTGTCAAGATTCACCCACTATCTACTTAAGGTCACAAGTATATCATTACATCCACTGAGTATTTTACGAATTAGATTGAATCAATTCTGATGACCTACATAACTGGTAAGTAAATTTCCATTTTTTTCCTAAACTACATCATAAGTCGGTATAGAGTACCACAAGTTATTATCATATACAATGGAACTCCATTAAAAAATAAACATTTTGAAAAAAATTGTGACAAGTTCCACATCCAACATCATTATTCTTCATGCTACTATCCAAAAAGTAATGGCCAAGGGGAGACGTCGAATAAACCATTCTAAAAATTCTCAAATAAATAGACAATGATGTTGTTCGGGACTAGCACTTCCAACTAAATTCTGCCCTATGGGCATATCACACCAATTTTTGCACACCCGCTAGAGCCACCCCATATTTACTTATATATGGTATTGAATCCATCTTGCCAATTGAGTTTGATTTTCCATCATTGTGATTATCCCTAAAAAACACCATTTCAAATGAAGAATACCGTATATCTCAACTTTAGGAGCTAGAACTACTGGATGAGAAAAGACAAAATACCTTATACCATTTACAAGCATATAAATAGTGTCTCTATAGGAACTGCAATAAGAATTTAAAAATATGATTCTTTGAGGTTGGATATTTGGTACTTACGGAGAATAAAAAAAAATAGATGGAAAGAGAAAAACCAACAAAGTTTGAACCTAACCGGTTGGGTCCCTATATTATTACAACAGTCTATAGTTCTGGAGCATATCATATATCTACACCAAAGGGATATCCTCTATCAAACCCCATCAATATCTTGCATATACACATAACTCTCGGAGTAGAATATTTTCAAAAATATAAAAAATACCAAAAAAAAAACAAAATGTATTACCTCGATGAAAACCTGGAAAACAAGCATCTTATGCGAAAAAAAATAGAAATACAAGAGAAGTAATTGGTCCTATGGTGAAAACCACTTCAGTGACACCTTGGGTAAGCACCATGGTGAAAACCAGGCAATCCAACATCATGAGTAGAGATCATGGCTTCACTATATATCATTATTCCACCTAATTACCATTGTCATTTCATATCACCCTCCATAATAAAACTTGGCTATTCATTCATGGCTTGAGATTGATTGGGTATCCTTGTCATTCATATCTTGTGTCCTAAACTAATTTAGTCCATCACATCCATTTCCACAATAAAATCCCCTTTCTGTCCTCACTAGGGGCAAGAAAAATGTCATGATCTTATAAATTTCCTAAAAAATTAGAGCAAAAAAATAATAAAAATTAGATAAAGTCCTAAAAAAATCTTAAAATTTGGATAAATTCCTCCAAAAATACCTAAAAATCATAAAAAATCAAAAAATCAAAAACAAATTTCTCTTTCATTTTCAATAAAACCATCATTTTTCCATGACAGACGTTGGTGGTAGATGTCCAACATAAAAAGTTTGAGCTTAACAAATCAAACTTCAATCGACAAAATTTAGCAACAAGTCCTCAACTAAACTAACTAAATTTGTCTTATCTATTGGACACATCCTACAATCCTTTTTTCATATGGTATCATTTCTTACACAAGGGAAGGATACACTCAAAACCATACAAGTCATTCTAAAGTGGGGTACCTCATTATTGGAAATAAACATCATCATCAATGCCATTATCAAAGCAACACATAACACCAGACATTCAAAATCAGTATGGTTGTTGACTCATTGTCTTAGTGAGTCTTTTATTCATTTTATTTATCTTGGGTTATGTTCTTATGCTTCTCTAGGATATCCATGAAGATGAGAGAAGTCATGATAGTTTATGATTCTATTTTCTTTGTCTGTTGTTTGTAGGATGTTTTTTTATGAAATTTGGAAAGAGCGTTTTGGGTGTCTATGGTAAGAGCCTTCACATCCAAATACATTATCTAATTGTAGAACATGTTGCAATAGATAACTTAGGTTGTGATATGCCATACATATCTCTACTCTTAACATCCATACTCTCAAATAGATTAAGTAACATTCCTTGTTTGTTATCAATACCTGTCAAATGCAAAAAGTTGTAACCTACCTTGATCTTTCATATCTTGGTAGGCCATTGATGCAGAGGCACAAGGAAACTAAGTTATTTTTTGACAACCCACAACGAAGACCCAAAATCCTCTTCTAAACAACCACTTGTCCCAACTTGACACCATTCTATTGGTGCCCAAAAAAACTGAATTGAATTTCCTTTGGACTTGCCAATCCAATGATGGAAAATCCAATTATTTTTGGCCAACTAACGGGAATGATCAATTATGATCCTCTTCCCCTACGCTTCTGGCTCTGCAGGACCAAGGCGGGTGAACCTTCACCTGAATAGGCTTTTTATGGCAGATAACCTGTGTATGAAACTCAAACTTCCGTCTCTCAAAGTATGGCAAGGAACTTGAAATAAATATAACTAAAATCAATATATCATGAACTTTAAATTGAAATACTTTAAGTAATTGAAAGAATGTTTAGTAAATGTGTATGTAATTTAAAATGAACAGATAGATAAGATATCA
>MU227212.1:826772-840292 GCA_018584345.1 Thuja plicata
TTAGGGTCTGAGAGCAGCCCTAAGAGACTCAAGGGTGAGTCTAGAGAGTCCTGAATTGAATAGGATTCCTGGTGAGATTCCTAGAAAAGAGTAGGAGTCTCAGAGAGTAAGGTGACCTCCCCATCACAAACTTAATCAATTCACCTCAAACCAAGTTCAAAGGGTTCCTAGTTCATATACCCATACACTTGAATGATTTACATGGTAAGATCAATCAATATGGAACAATGGTACATGTTTCAATCATGAATTTGTAGGAAAATCTAAGTATTGTATTGCTTTAGAATGCCAATTACAAAAACCTCTTACCAAACTAATCCAAAAGGATTTAGATAGACCAAATCCAACTCCCCCAGACAAATTTTGAACAACCTTACCTTTGGGAGGAGTTTTGTGCCCATATTTGAAATTTTTTCAATGTTGTCAAAAAAGTTGTCAAGCAACATTTTGACAACAATTGCATTTTTGGTTCCTAACACCTAGGACTTGACTCAAATTGATCCTAACTAATTTAAAACTCTCCTAGACTCCAAATCTATACTTCCTACCATCCTACTAACATGTTGACAAGGTTTGACCATGTTGGCTTATCAATGCATAACATGTTAACGACCTTACAAAATGGGTCTTATTACATTGAAAATTGATCACAAGGACCTTTATGATCATTCTAACCTATTTACATCATTTACTCATGGAATACCATGAGTCTTCATATGTTTCCACTAGGATCTTGGAATGCTCATGCACCGGCCATACCCATATGTTTTAAAATAATTTCTTTTTACATTTAATGGGACATAACCTACCTCAATATTTCATATCTTGGTCGGAAATACCCATGTTGCTATAATAAAGTGGCTCAATGATGAAATAATTTCTCAAATAAGTTAGAAAAAACTGGTTAAACAATTATTGATATCAGTTATAATTTGTCTATACCATATCTATTAATCCTAACTATGCTCTAACTGTCAGTCCTAACAATTATTTCAGTCAGTCCCTACAGTCATTATGGTTTTGTGTTCTGGCATTAACAAAAATAATCCATCCTACATACATATCATGTTAGTATATAAGTCATAAACATCAACCATTCATGCATCAAATGGTAATATAAAATACATATAAAATCCAAAAAAAACATAGATCATTTATCACATCAGTAAATGCATCATATCGGTCATCATCCATAACATCACATCATATAAAATAGAAAATGGATCATCATAATATCATGTCTACATATACAGAAAGTAAAATGATATAGTGAATCATATCATTTTTCATCTCATAAACATCACATGTATCACATAAAGCCTAAATATATAATAGATCACATTAACATATAATCATGCCAAAATTGTATCACATATATATATAAACTCAAAAATGTATGTCAAAGTACAAGATCATAATAAATGTCTAACAAAGAGCTCACAAGCATGCAAAATTTATACACAAGGTGTCTAAAATGATCAAAATTAGGTACTACTTCCTCGCCCCTCTAAACTGATGGGCTTGGGCTATACATTGGTAGAAGATCTTGTCTATGGATATACAAAAGTTGTTCCTATGTTTGGTTGTGGTGGCCTTAGTGGCTAAAGTACTACCCCACTGCCCTGTGATCTCTGAGACTGCTGGGATTGATGGGAGGTTGTATAGCTTGTTACTCTCTGAGATGGTGGGATGACACTCTCATAGGGTCCTCTCCAATATTTTATCTCTCCCTACCTCCTAAGCCTATCTAGTAGAATATATGACTTCCTAATATAGCCTGACAATGGATCCCTATAGGCTAAGATCCTGAACACTAGCAATAAAGTTGCACACATATACCTTTTCTTGGATGGCCCTAGCCTTCCCTACCTGCACCTTTTCCTTTAAACCCTCTTTCTCAAGATCCATATCCCTCTCCATATGGGATATCCTCCCCTCCAAAGTAGTCACCCTCGAGGCATACCACAGACGCTGTGTCTCCACCTTTATCTCCCTCCTCTCTTCCTTGAAGGCCCTACCCTCTTCCTGTACAACCATCATCTTTGCTCCATCAAGTCTATCCTATAAGGATCTCACCTTCTCTCTCTTACTATCAACATCATAAGTCTACCTATCATCCTCCCCCCTCCCGCATCTACCCTAATGGGTGCATACGGTATTGCATCATTGAAATCCCACATAGAAACATCTATCATCTTGGTATCATCACCCTCTACCTCCTCCATTTCATCATCTCCCTCTAATGAGATTGAATCACTACTGCTCTTGGTCTTTGTCTCCTCATCATCATCATCCACCATCATGTCCACCTCTACATCCTCCTTGATATGCTCATCTACTCTCACAGCCACATCCTTCTCCTCCCTAATTGTCGGGGCATCTATTAGAACATCTACAACAATAGAAACACCACCACTATCATCCCCCTCATCACCACCATCATATCCATATCCTCATCCAAATCATCCTCTATCTCTCCCATCTCATCGTCCATTCCTCCATCCTTGGCCTCTCTAACCACCCTATCCACCCCTCTGTCCATGTCTCCCATTTATCCTTCGGGGTTGTTTGATCCATCGTGCGTATCTATCAGAACCGATAACCTGAATCTGTATAGGACCCTAGTCGATGAATAATTCACCTTGTGTCATACTCTATAGTAGTCCTTTCATCTAACCTCCAATCCCATCTTTGAGGTTCCAGAGTAGTGAACTATGCAATAGTTGTAGCTATTGGGGTAATAGGTCCCCATCCTTTGACATCTCTAGCACATTGAGAAAATTGAGTAGAGCCTATTGGAACTACCTGTCTCTCCCCAAACTTTCCCTAAGTATCTTTTCTAGGAGTTATATCTCAATGACCCTCTAAGAGTGTGTCATCTTCCCAATCAAGTATCGCTCGTGTCTGCATAATTGTAGATGGTCTACCTCCCCATCCCACACCAGGTACCCAATGTATGGTCTCCAGGTGAAATGCCTCAGTATATCTAATAAATTTCATTGGTATCTGGTATGACCCACCTGTTGATCTACTGCTTCCTCATAATAATATGAATAATACTACCCTGTCTAAATTGTGGTTTTGTCAAAAATAGGATGGAACACAACTATGTTCTTGAAATACCAAACCTTTAGTAGTGTGACATCTCAAGCCAGTGATTGTGCTCCATGATAGGTGATGTCATGCATTTGATGATAAAACATAGAAAGTATGCATGGCCCCCATACATACACAGTTTCCTTAAGCCACATCTCGATCACCATCTTACCACACCTAATAGGAAATCCATACCCTCTCCTATGAGGAACCACAACCCCACACAACAATCCAAAGTACTCATCATACCTAATCATTTCCTACTACCTAATATCATAATGAATGATCCCTAAGTCTACAACATTGCAATCAACTAGGTCGCATAGTGATTCTCTCCCTGTCCAAAATGAGTGCACAATCCTCTCCCCTCGAATAGGAAGCTGTAGAATCCAATATATGTCCTTTAGGGTCATACTACACTCTCTCATCGGTAAGTGGAAGGAAGAAGTCTTTGAGTTCCATCTCTCGCACAGTGTAGTGATTAGGCCCCTATTTACCCTAATCTCAGGTATAAAGGTGATTATGAAGCAATCATATTCTCTCAAGGTACTCTCACTCCTTGTTATCTATTATGTGTCTATAAACAATTGTATCAGGATGATTCTCCCAAGTGATCAACACTGAGTCTCTAACTATAAATGCAAATGAAATCACCTAGTAAATCCAAATGCAAGTAAAACAAAGCCAACAATACATCTATGATATCTCATATATCACACATATTAATAAACATCAAATAAATAGCATACTATCAAAGAAAAATAAATGATTTGAATTACACCATCAAGTGCGACTCAATTGATATATGTTATTTGTCAAGAATTTGTGTCGAGTCAGTAAAACTAATGCAGGAGCATCTTGGGTTCTTGGCGATTCTATATCAACCAAAAATATGTTTGTTTTGGTTCAGTAGCTTGTTGGAGACTAATTGATGAAGTGCTCAATAACCGCTCTTGTTTGGTCGGTTGAAGGTTTGTTGGTTCACCACTAGGGCTTGGTTACTTATCTTGGCTGGCTTCACCGATGGGTCTCGGTGGTTGTTCTTGACTGCTTGATGGTTTCACTGATTGGTCTCTATGCTCGGTAGTCTTTCTCACCGAGTTGTTTTTTGGATGTTGGATATTCTAGCCAATATGTGCATTTAATTTCAATAGCGTAATTAATGTTGGGGTCTCTCATTGGGATGCATGTGGACCTAAATCTGGGTCTTTGTTGTTTCCTATGTTGGATCTTTAGAATCTTTGGTGCCGACCTCTTTGGTGGACTCTTGTATATATTAATTTTATATTCTTAGATTTAGGGTGGCACTTCTAGGTAGAGAAGATTTGGAATGTAGATCTGTGACCTTGCATGTTTGAAGATTATTTTGTAAAGATCTGAATGTATATGACCATAACCCGGAAGGCCTTAAAGCCTGACATGTTTGTTGTTTGATGCAATAATATAAATTCATGCTTTCTTTCTCTCCCATTATGTGTATGTTTCTTATGATTTGTCTTTGCAAGATGGTTTGGTAGTTGGGAGTGCCTTGGGCCCTAGTTGTCAATCCCTCCTTACGCTAGGTTGTATCAAAGCGAAGGTGAGATCTGAGGTTCCTTTTTTTGAATCCTAGTGATATTTTTTGTAGAGTAGAAGATTGTGATTTGACCTACAATTGCAGAGGGTTTCAAGATGGTTCATGGGAGATAAAATGCAGATCCAAGTCTAGTTAATATGCTAAGACATATTTATACAATAATGGAAACTATTGAGGTAGCCTAGTGCCGAGGAAGATATCTTGAGGATGTTAGTGATGATGAAGTTGAAGAAGTAAAAGGAGAAGCCTCACCTGCACCTATGATGGATTAGAAAGAAGAGAGATTCCTATGAGAATTGACAAGTTTGAAGTACACACCTCAGTTTAATCCTCCTGAATGTAGTGGAAAGTTGGATTTAGATGACTTGATAGACTAGATAACCAAGATGGAGAAATACTTTGAGTATGAGAATGTATCAGAGGAGAAAAAGGTAAAGATTGAAAGTAAGAAGTTGAAAGGTCATGCATCCTTGTGGTGGGAGCATCTGTAATTGGATCAGGAGAAGAAGGGTAAAGACAAGATCAAGGTATGGGATAAGATGATAAACAAGTTGAAAGGCAAGTTTCTACCTTGTGATTACTAGATTAACCTAGTTAGGAGAATGTAAACTTTGAAGCAGAAAGATAGCTTGGTAAAATATTACACTGAGGAATTTTCTAGATTAGACATCTAATCTGGACATGATGAAGATGAGGTGGAAAGAATAGAAAGATATCTGAATGGATTAAGAAGTTCTGTACAAGATAAGATCATCTTGGTAAAGATGGAGAGTATTGGAGAGGCATATCAGTTTTCCCTAAAAGCTAAAGATAAATTGAATGAAAGATATGAACAAAGGAAAAGAGGAGGAGGTGGTAGATTCTCTAGAGGAAGAGGTAGATCTAATGGAGACAATGGTAGATCTGATCAAGACAAAATAGATCAAGAAAATGGAAAGACCAAGTGGAAAAGTGGAAATTCATTTAGAGGTAGAGGTAATTCCTACCGAGGTGGATATAGTAGAAGAGGGTGCCAAGGAACTTGTTATAATTGTGGTGAAGAAGGACATAGATCTTTTGATTGTACACATGCAAGCAAGAAATTTGGTAGTAGCATAAATTCTTTGGTGCAAGAAGACTCACCAAATGAACCTAAGAAGGAAGAAAGCCTAATGGCCAAAATAATATTATGGAGTGAGAATAATAAGCAATATCATGTAAGGAAATTTTTGGTCAAGACTAGATGTAGAGTTGCAGACAAAGTTTGGAAAGTAATTATTGATAGTGGAAGCTCAAAGAATCTGGCATCAGAGGAGATGGTCACAAAGTTGCAATTGGAAAGAATGAAACATCTGAAGACCTATCAGATTTCATGGATCAAGGATAACCTGATACATTAATGGTGAGTGAACAATGTTTTGTGAATCTGAAAATTGGAAAGTATTATGATAAGGTGTTGTGTGATATTATGCCAATGGATTGGTTTCATATTTTATTGGGTAGACCTTGGAAATATGATAGACATGCTATACATGATGGAAGAGTGAAAAAATATACTATTTGGGTTGATGGTACAAATAAAATCTTGTTACCTTTGGTTGAAGAATTTGTTGGGTAGATATGTGCATATGTGAAAGTTTTTTTGATGGAAGGTAGATAGTGTGTTAAGGATTTGAAAATGAATGATATTTGTTATGCTTTGATTCCTAACAAACCGAGTAAGAACACAGAAGATAAAGTTCCTGAAGAAGTTAAGAAATTGCTCACCAAGTACAAGGATATCATTTTAGATAATGTACCTGATGGTTTTCCACCGATGAGAGATATTAGTCATTGCATGGATCTGATTCCTGGAGCTATTTTTCCAAACAAGGCACCACACCGGTTGACACCAATTGAGAATGAGGAACTCAACTGAAAAAGTTCATGAGTTATTGAACAAGGGTTTGATCAGAGAAACTTTGAGTCCACGTGCAGTACCAGTAGTATTAGCACCTAAGAAGAATAGAGAATGGCGAATGTGCACTGATTCAAGAGAAATCAACAAGATCACAGTTAAGTATAGATTTCCTATATTGAGGATGGATGATATAATGGATTGTTTGAGTGGAGCAAAATATTTTACCAAAATTGATTTGAAGAGTGGATATCATTAGATCAGAATAAGAGAAGGTGATGAATGGAAGATTGATTTTAAGACAAAAGAAGGTTTGTATGAGTGGTTGGTTATGCCCTTTGGTTTAACTAATGCACTGAGTACATTTATGAGGTTGATGAATGAGGTTTTGTAGAAATTATTGAATAAATGTTTGAATTGTATACTTGGATGATATTTTGATATTCAGTAAGACTAGAGAAGAGCATTTGATGCATATAAGGCAAGTGTTGCAGAGATTGAAAGAGAAAAAGTTGTTGGTTAATTTGAAAAAGTGTTCCTTCATGAAAGAAGAACTTGTGTATTTAGGTTTTGTCATTTCAGCTGATGGTTTGAAGATGGATCCTAAGAAAGTTGAATCTATACTTAATTGGCCTACACCTAAGAATGTCAATGAGGTAAGATCATTTCATGGATTAGAAATATTTTACCGAAAGTTTATCATAAATTTCAGTTTAGTCTACAATGTTATGACTAAGACAATGAGAGGAGATAAAAGAGAATTCAAATGGACACATGGAGCTGATAAGAGTTTTGAGACTTTGAAACAAAAGGTTATTGAATTACTTATACTAGCCTTACCTGATTTCAATAAGGTATTTCAAGTTGAATGTGATGTGAGTGGCAATACAATAGGAGTTGTGTTGAGTCAAGAAGGTAAACCTGTTTCTTTCTTTAGTGAAAAGTTGAATGATGATAAAAGGAAATATTTTTTCTATGATCTATAATTCTATGCTATTGTTCAAGCTTTGAAGAAATGGAGACATTATTTGATGCTGAGTGAATTTGTGTTATATACTGGTCATAAGGCTTTACAATATTTGGGTAGTCAGAATAAGTTGAATTAGAGACATATGAAATGGGTAGGGTATTTTTAGAGTTTCACATTTGTGATCAAGCATAAGAGTGGATTTTCTAACTGAGTTTTTGATGAATTGAATAGAAGAAGATCTTTGTTGACTGAAATGAGAATTGAGGTTCTTGGTTTTGATGATATGAAGCATTTGTATGAAAATGACCCTGATTTTCCTAGGCCATGGAGAGTGTGCAGAGCACCTATTCCAAATCAACTGAGTAAGTATGAATACTATTTCATTCAAGAAGATATGTTGTTCAAAGGTATTCAGTTATGTATACCGAGAGGATCAATGAGAATCAGTTTGATCAAGGAAAAACGTAGTAGTGGTTTGGCTGGACATTTTGGAATTGATAAGAAATTGAGTTTACTTAAAGAAAGGTATTTTATGCCTCAGTTGTATAAGGATGTTCATAAATTCATGAAAAGTTGTGGATTTTGTCAAGTTACAAAAGGAGTAAGTCAGAATACTGGATTGTATACACTGATTTCTGTTCCTGAGAAACCTTGGAGGGATATCAACATGGATTTTGTTCTTAGCTTACCGAGGATAGTAATAGGTAATGATTCCAAATTTATTATTGTGGATAGATTTTTTAAGATGACACATTTCATCCCATGTAGAAAAACATCATATGTAGTGCATATAATAGATCTTTTCTTTAAAGAGATTTTCAGATTGCATGGATTACCAAGGAGTATCATCTTTGACCGAGACAGTAAGTTTGTTAGCTATTTTTGGAAAACACTTTGGAAGAAGTTGGACACAGAGTTGAAGTACAGTTCTACATTTGACCCATAAACTGATGGACAAACAAAGGTTGTAAACCAAAGTTTGGGTAACTTATTAATATTCTTAGTTGGAGACACACCGATTAATTGGTATTTGATGTTAGCACAAGTAGAGTTTGCATATAATAGTTCAATAAATATAAGTACTAGAAAGACACCTTTTGAGATTGTTCATGGCACACAACCAAGAGGTATATCAAACTTGAGATATATTGCTAGAGAAGAAAAGAGGAGTGATGAAGGTGAAAATTTTATTGATTTTATGAAGACATTGCATGAGGAAGTGAAACATATGTTGGAGCAGAGTAATCATATATACAAGGATAGTGCATATAGATCAAGATGACATAAGAATTTTGAAGTTGGTGATGCAGTTATGGTTCATTTGAAGAAAGGAAGATTTCCTATTGGAACATATGGTAAATTGAAGATGAAGAAATTTGGTCCTTGAAAGATACTGAGAAGGTTTGACAGTGGAAATGCTTATGAAGTAGAATTACTCATGACATGGATATATCACCTATAATAAACATTTCAAACTTGTATGAGTATCATGAATATGATGAATAAGTGACACTACCGAGTGATTATCCTAAGAAACAGACAGAGGAAGTTGAGAAGATTTTGAAATAGAGAGTTGGCAGAAGTACACGAGGAAAATATTACATGGAATATCTGGTAAAGTGGAAGAAAAGATCGATTAAGGACTCATCTTAGATTTCTCAATCTACATTGGATTCAATTTTGTACCTAACTTGTGATTTGGAGAATCATTTCTTTTAACCCTAGGTGTCTAATATAGGAGCATCTTGGGTTCTTGGAAATCCTATATCAACCAAAAATATGTTTATTTTGGTTTGATAGCTTGTTGGAGACTACTCAGTGAAGTGCTCGGTAACCGCTCTTGTTTGGTTGGTTGAAGGTTTGTTGGTTCACCACTTGGGATCGGTTACTTATATTGGTTTGCTTCACTGATGGGGTATGTTGGTACTCCTAAATTCGGAACAAATTTGGAGTGACCATGTTAAAAATTTCTAGTTAAGCAAAGTGAATACCTTTGAAATTTTGTGTGAGAAGGCTCAGTTAGAATGCTTGAAAAGGTGCCCGGATCATTTTCATGATGTACAGATTGGGAAGAGGATTCAACGCCTTTCATTTGATATATGCAGTGGGTACCAACTCCCGAATTCTGAATCTGACATGTTTAGTGAGTAGTCATTTTGAGGTGGTCACCTAATTCTGCATTTCTGCTCAAGTGTCAATCTGTTGTAAATGGCCTAGTTTGATTTTGAATATCTTGCACCCAGAAATATGTCATGACTCGCCACTTTGGGGATGTTGAGTATGTGTATCAGAGAAACTATTTTTTGAATCCCAAGTCATTTTTTTATGTTTTGACTAGATTTTAAATCCCTCAAAGTTGGTGGTTTGCTGTTGTCATGCATTGTGCAATTGATCAGAATTTTGAATAGCCTAGTTTGACAGGTTATAACTTTTGACCTAGTGACCTAATTGAAAATTTTCCTTTTATATCCTATTATAGAGGTCAAATACTTCTTGAGTATCCATCATTAAGTTATGACAGGTCCATTTGGTCAGTTTGATAAGCCCATTCCGTTTGCAGTTTCTATCAGTGTGCCAAACTGTCAAATGCAGTTTTCTGAGTTGTCCACTTTGAGCTTTTGAAAATCTATACCCGGGTGAACATTTTGGATAATTGAGTTTTCCCTCATATTTTAAACATAGGAGTGTACCTACTTGAATATTTATAGGTTCTTTCCAATCCATTTATCCACTTTTCCAGAGCTTTTCCATTTCTGATTTATTAAGGTTTCACTGAAAATGCAGAATTCAAAATTAAGTGGCATACTTTGTGCTTTCCCTATTTGCACTCAGTTTGAGGTCATACATAATTGAATGTGGATCTGCATTGTAGACCTAGGAATGAACTCATTTAAAGATTCCCAGACTTTGATCAATCCAGTTGATCACTTTTCTTCGCTGATTCCAGATTCAGTTTCTACTTTTTCATTGTGGTAAAAACCAGAAAGTGTTTAAGGTGCTAATTTTGTAGATTGGTATCAGTTGAACTGTTTGCTTTCAGAATAAGTTAATTGAGGGGTCATGTTCTACATGTGACATTCAATCAGGCTCCAGAGGTTGAGTTTTTGAAAGATCTTTTTGATGACCCTATGAATTCAGTTTCAGAGGTAGTTTGCTCAATTTGCAGTGCAAAGCAGAATTAAGTTTTCAGATGACCATTTTGTATAAGTGATATCTTTCTATCTGAAAGATATTTTCAGGGTCTGATTGTGGGAACATGCTCATTGCATATGAATGTACTATCTGACTTGATGGCGAGGTTTCAGAATGTGATCTAGTCATTTTGCAATGGTCAATCTGAAGGGGATTTATGTTGTTTCAGCATTTGCACCTATGTAGTTTTCTAGAAGGCTAAGTTTGCACTGTTATATCTAGTGCCTGAAGATGAATCTGGTGAATTCCTTCTTCATGTGTATTCAATGGTAATCAATGAATCTTCTTGTCAAGTGATGAGGTTAGTTTACTTGTTTCAGTGAATTTTTGAGGCCAGTTTTGGAAGCCAATTGCCATTTAAAGGTTCAGTTTGCAAAGGTAATTACATAGTGGCTAATTTGATGCCATTGAGATGATTTTCATAATGGTTTGTACCTAAAGAGGGTGAAATCATATTCAAGGTATCAAAACTATGAATTAAAACACCAAGAGGGCTGTGTATTGAAGCATGGAGTCAGAAACAAGGCAAATGTAAAGAACAAAAGGGATGTTTGTGCATATCTTCTTGGGAGTTTTAAAACTTTAGAAGCCTTCAAAAAATGCAATAGAGGAGAGATGCTACCCAAAACATGGAGGAAATTTGCAATATTTAAAACATTAAAATCAAAACGTTGCAAAAGGGGAAATATTAAATAAAAATTTGAAAACATGAATTTGCAGAAATAAAAAATACAGTCATATTGCGGGGGGCATAACTTTTATTTCAACCATTGGATTGAGCTCATTTTTGGATATGTTGTCATAAATCTAATTTTCCAAATTATCACCAGAGCGATTTGCAAAATTATTCCTGGTTCGTGAGATACATACGTCTATGTGCAGCACTGTCTAAAACTGCCCATAAAATCTGAAAATGGATTATCCCATATGGCTTGTGTTGTGGCGTTTTTTGGTCTTTATATATCAAAACGCTTTCTTTAAAGGTAAATAAGAGATCCCAGAGGCTCTTTGAGGTTCTTTGAGAGCTAGAGGAATGAAGGCATGGGCTGTACATAGTGTTTTGTGATGAATTTCAAAAATGGCTTTAAAACCATGAGATGAATTATCCCACATTCATCCTGCAAGTGGATTTCAAAATGTTTATAAGGAAAAATGAAAACATAGTAATTTGAAGAAAGGTGAGGAGGCTATCCACACACATGCCCAGTCATCTGATTGCCTCATTTTTCATGCCCAAAAATGAAGGTAAACAAATTTTGACAAAAACAGACACTTGTCGCTAGTCGCATGGTCGCGAGAAGGACCCAGTCGCTCAGTCGGGAGGCAAATTGAAGATCACCGCCAGGATTTAGAGACTTGGTGACTAACCGCTAGCAGTTAGTCTCCCAGTCATGAGATGTTAGCTGCCCAAGGAGATAACCGTCGAGACTTGGTGACTAACCGCTAGCTGTTAGTCGCGAAGTAGCCGAGTGCCAGAGATGACTGCTGCGACATGGAGTTAGCCGCTGGTCGCCAGATGGAATTAGCCACCAGATGTGAGTCGCGAGGTCGCCTAGGGTTGACTGTTGAGGTAAAATTTTCTCGTGGCTATGAGACTAAGGTTGGTCTCATGGTTGCTAGATTCAACTGTGGTTAGCGAAAATACTCAGAGACTTAGAGACAAAGGAAGAAGGCTAACCGGGGTTAAAGGCACAGTCAAAGATCAGTTTATGACAGCGAATCAACATGTGACACATGTCAATTTCTGGTGGTTTCTGGGCAAAATAGGTAGGAAATAAAGATTTCAAAATGATTTAATTAATATGCAGATTTTAAAAGGTAGGTGCATACTTGGCAAAGGTATTTTATTTCAAATTTTATGAGTTGCATTCCGGGAATGTTTCAAAACAAGGGATATTCAGATTTTTTCAGAGATAGAGGATAAAATCAGATGTTCTCAGGCAAAGAAAGATCAGATTTTTGCAGAATACAAAATTAGATTTGCACAAAGGGATGAGACAGAATGCACATTTATTTCTTTTGAAATCAGATTTCTTAGAGCTTTCTGGGATGATTTTTGAGAAGATATTTTCAAAGGGGGATATGACTGGATTTCAAAGATATTTTGCAGATGAAATCAGATTTGGTGGAATTTTCAGTGGAAGAATGAAAGAGATATTTTAAAGATATATCAGATATTTTGAAGACTTGGAAAGATGAGTAAAAGATCAGATTTGAGGAGAGACAGGTGTCAATTGCTCAAAAGAATAGGGTTTCTTCTCTCTTATTTATTCTCTTCTCTTTTCTGTAGAGAGGGTTCTGATTTCAGGTTCCTGTGGAAGTTCCCGGTCTTGTTCTTGTTCTTGTATTTTCCTGGTTCAGTACAAGTTACCATTCAATTTGGAGATTTTATTTGTAAAGCATACTTCTATTTTATGTTTAGTTCTTGAGTTTATTGTCTGGATATCTGGAAACAACTTGGATTAATGAGAATACAGTGCAGTTCCTATTCATTATTGTCTTGTCTCTTTTAACGGTGGTTTATGCTCTAGTATAGTTCATTTGTAAGGCATCTAAAATATACCTACTACAAGGTAGTGTGTCTAATCATTTGTAAGTCTTTCTCAAGGAGAGAGTTAAATTTTGTAAATGATTTCAGAGAGCAGGACATAGTTGTGAAGATCTGATGAAGAAGTATTGAGTCGAGTAGATTTTTTGTAAGGCATCCAATCTGGATTGTATGAAGTTTGTAAGGCATTCTTCAGTATTGCATTAGTTTCTTATTGTTGACATATGTTTTCATTGACTCTTTGCCCAAGGAATAGGCACTG
>MU227212.1:840615-920337 GCA_018584345.1 Thuja plicata
AATCTTTAAAAGGTAAAACCTGCCTGAGTCTGTGGAGCTCAAAAACGAAGAAGGATATTATCCAATCCTTAGAAATTAGCCTTTCTCTTGCCTAAAAGAGGTTGCATCTGAGTATACAAGGTATACTATCATTATTAGATAAGTGTTGCAAGAAAAAGTGCTAACAGGGTATTGGTGGTTGTTATTAATTGCTCGGTGGTTTCACCAATTGGTCTCTGTGCTTGGTAGTCTTTATCATAGAGTTGGTTTTTGGATGTTGGATCTTCTGGCCGACATGTGCATTTAATTTTCATATTCTAATTAATGTTGGGGTCTCTCATTGGGATGCATGTGGGCCTAAACCTGGGTCTTTGTTTTTTCCTATGTTGGATCTTTAGGATCTTTGGTGTTGACCTCTTTGGTGGACTCTTGTATATATTAGTTTTATGTTCTTAGATTTAGGGTGGTAGTTCTGGGTAGAAAAGAGTTGGAAGATTTGGATCGTAGGTCTATGACCTTGCATGTATGAAGATTATTTTGTAAAGATCTAAATGTATATGACCATAACTGGGAAGACCTTATAGCTTGACATGTATGATGTTTGATGAAATAATATAAAGTTTTGTTTCCTTTCTCTCCCATTCTGTGTATGTAGCTTCTGATTTGTGTCTGCAAGATGGTTTGGTAGTTGGGATTTCCTTGGGCCCTAGTTATTCATACCTCCTTGCATCAAAAACAAGTGAGTAAAATCCCGATAGCTAGTGTGTGTAAGCCATGAGGCAAGTGTGTTATTTTTGTCTTATAAGTGCATCACTTTATTATCAATTTTTTGCTTGGTTATAATTCCCTATGTCTACCCTATGCTAAAATGGTTTCTTTGATTTGGCCACATTTGTAGTAAATCTTACTACACTTGCGACGAAAGCACCCTAGATATGTGGCTCGATTAGGAGCCTAGTTTGACCTAGTCCTAGAAAAAGAATTAAAAATAAGGAAATAAATGCACCAAATTACATATGCATACTGGTGTTGGGGCCCCCTATGGTTTTTGGTACATATTGACCTTCTTTTTGATATGCATGATGTCCACGTATCCTCTCACAGCTCCACAAACTCGCTCAAAGACTCCTTCTTCTCTACTAGGTTCTTCAAAGCTCGAGAGTCGAAATGACCTTAGAAGTGACCCTTTAGGCCTATTTATACCCTCCCAAGCCCTCCTCAGTGGATGTGCACCCATCCCATTTTAACTGTCTATGTAGCCTTTTCACTTTAGTAGCCTATAACTTTTGCATATGACCTCTGTTTTTCAAACCGTCAGTTGCATTGTGATCCTGACAAAATTTTCAATAAATTGAGCTTCATTCCATATTTTTTGCTCAATTTTATGAGGAGGGACCATAATACCTAGTTAGTATCATGATCTCATTGGGGCATACCGGGGCATGTCTTTATCACTTAATATTTGAAACAACACTTGAAAATGCTTTGTCTCAAAGAGAGGCAAAATATAGACACCTATAATTGACCTATTGCATGTGCACAAAAGTTTCACTAATATTCCTCTTAATTGATTATATAATCATTTTTTTTTATCAGTAACATTAGTATTTTTATTGATAAAGATAAGGAAATACATCAAAAGGCCAGTCTTCCAGATGGCTTCCGTATTACAAACCACAAACTTTCCTACCCTACATCTAGACTTTCACCGTAGTGCTAAGAGGCTAAGGGATATAAACATCCCAGGGAAGAGAATAGACAAAATTGGGGGAGTATTAAAACCTTATACTCAAAAGGATGCATTAAAACATCAGCCCCTTGTGCTAGAAAAACATTGAGTCACAAAAAAACCATTGATAAACTCCCGCCACGTGACCGTCGCACCATCTTACTTTTTGAACCAGGCGTCGGATACTTCCTTGGTGAAATTTGGGATGGATCTGTCACCTGCAAATGAGGCCCGGGAATGACCAGCAGCCCATTTTTTCTTCTCCACAAGGAGTGATGAGTCCACCCATGTGTCTGCACTTGCATTGGCCCCTATCACCGTGCCTCCACCCCTGCCCAGTTGGTGTCTCAACGGCTCACCAGGTGGTCTCACACTTTTGATGGGAGTCATCTTTGTGTGCACCTTCTTTGCATCCTCCTGCTCCTCCGAATGCTCATACAACATTTTGACTATGTCCTGCCATGCCTTCGTGGCCTTCAAAATGTGAACTTCCCTTGGGGTTGCAGATGACCACACGAGTAAAGGTTGCAGTGGTGTCGCTCCTCCTCTAATTTTCCTCCATGGGTCTATTCCCATGTGCATCCCAACACCCAGCTCAGCCCTGTTTAAAATTTCTTTGAAACCCTCCAGCCATTATGGATCAATGCAGGCTTCCACGACTGTTCAGACCTCTTCCTTCGAGTCCCCCACTGAAAGGGCTGGAGAAACAAAAAGTGAGGTGATGTCCAGGTTCGACCGCCTTCTCCAGTAGTCATCCAGGTATTCCGGGCCAAAGAAATCCATGACTAAGCTCATGAAGGCCTGGCCATCAAACAGGAATATATTTCTCAGTCGTCATACTGTGACGTTCCCTGTGTAAGCATGTGTCTGGTTGCTTGATTCCAATGCAAAGTTAGCCTCCATGATCTTTGCTCTATTGAAAACCCTACACTGTGATTTGTGCCGAGACCTTTCCAAGTTTAAATTTTTCCTAGGAAAGTTCTGGATACATGCCACGAAATAATTTCCTTCGTGCGGTCTTAATGAATGTTGTGAATTGCACTCTCATTATTATAAAAAGTTAATTCAAGTGTGCCTCTTTCAATGTGTAAGAGAAGATTGGTATCAAGTTAATCCAACTTGAGAAGACTGAAATCTTCAAAAAATTTGTCCTCTTTCCCATGGGGGTGATTTGCACCCAAGTTGGCCAAGTAATCGGCCACCACATTTGCCTCCCGATATACATGGGAAATCCAGAAATCTTCAAATTTCAAAATAAAACACCGTATCTGTTGAATATGTTTGTCCAGATGCCATGACTCCATGTTGCCTTTCGTAATCCCATTAATGATGATTTCAGAATCGCCTTCCAAGTGCACCTTCCGGAAACCCATCTTCACTCCCAGTAAGGTAGCTTCTTTCACGGCTTCACATTCTGCCTCATTGTTAGTCCCGTTACGAAGCCTCCTTGCAGCGATAGCCACTATGTTTCCCTCATAATCCTGTGCTATACAGCCACACCCGAAGGTGCCTGGATTGCCTATGGCTACTCTGTTGAAATTAATTTTTATCCATCCTTCGTCTGGAGGTTGCCATCCACATTTCACCTTACGTAGAGAAGGATTAACCCTTTGAAACCCATGAACAGGCCAATTGATTATATAATCTTTATTATTCATCAATTTATCCTAATATTATAATAAATGTTAATTTATTTAATTTACCAATTTATTTTTCTCATAAATAAATAAATCTTATTTATTTATTTATATCCCACATGTGCATTTAAATGAATTTTCTAATTTATTTAATTGGATTTATTCTTCTAGTTCTAACTAACACTAAGTCTTTGTCTAACTCTTCAATCACCTTTCTTAACTCTTCAAATTTTCAAACTAATCCATCTATTATGTTCTCTAATCAATCTATTGAGTCATATCTCCATCAATTCAGTCTGTTGTCTAATCAAAATCACTCACAATCAAATGAGTTAAAAAATCAATCTATCTTGTTTTTACAAGTCAATCTATTCACTTAACTTCCCGATCAATTGAGTTCAACTCTTCAATCAAATCCAATTGTCTCTTCAATCTATTTTAGTCATCTCCTCAATCAAAGAATCAT
Organism: Thuja plicata; assembly: GCA_018584345.1. Lineage (NCBI taxonomy): Eukaryota > Viridiplantae > Streptophyta > Pinopsida > Cupressales > Cupressaceae > Thuja > Thuja plicata. The sequence goes on from MU227212.1 coordinate 844,427, forward strand.
GATTGAAATCCATAATTTCTATATAATGGGAGCTAATTATCATAATTTATAACCACACTTTGAATTATTATGTTGTCCAAGTGAGCACAAGCTGAGAGCCCACAATTTGCACTAAGAAGGAGAAGAACAAGGGAGATAACTTTGGTTTGCATATATTTTTGTTTGAATTAGTTTTATTATTTTATGTATGCATGTCAATTATTTTCTTTCTCTCTTGAATGTTAGGGATTTATTTGCAACATTAAATGGTTGCTTAGTGAAGGATAAATTCATCTCTTAGCTATGGAGCTTACCTAATTATCCTTAATTATTAATTTTTATAAGGAACCAAATAATTTTGGCACATTTTCTTGAGATGGTGTTAAACCATGAGATTATCTAGGTTGTTTATTAGTATTTTATGCTTTCATAGGAATATAATTATTTTCTTTTAGTACTTAAGATCATTAGAATTTAAAAAAACATCAATCTTCCTTACTAAATATGTACAAGCAATCTAGATAGTGGACTACCTTTATTTCATGCACATAAGGGGTCAAATTTTAAGGTTCATTCCTGGATATATCAACAAATAAATCAATCTAGCTACTATGGTAGAAATACACCATGTTTTTCAAGCTCCTCCACCTGTATCTCCATCTCAGTCTAGCTCCAAATCTATTCTTGGCTCTCCGTCATCCACTGGATCTCAACCTACCATGAGGATGTAGGGGGTGCAAACTAGGATAATGATATGACTACATTTTATTTCCCCATTATTTCCCAAGAACAAAATGTTTCACTTAAGGACATGTCATCTTCAACCTTTCCTAATTTCTACGGACTCGTTCAACAAAGGACCCAAATACATTTCTTTCAAAGTTTGATGTTATTTGCAAGAGTTATGATTATACTATAGATTTTGACATATTAAAACTATTTATTGCTACTCGGAATGGTTCTTCCTTAATATTTTTCATGGGATTAAGGAGAGATGTTATAGATAACTGGGCTACAATAAACGCAAAATTCCTTAAAAAAATAAATAATACTACAAAGGAGAAGATATGAGATGGGGTGATGTTTCCATAATTAACTAGAGGGAATATCAACCTTTGGAGGATTGTGTGGAAATATGTTTGTTCTTCCTAAAGAAATCTAGACATAATTGGTTAATGAATGACTCTCTAAAGTTTGTCTTTGTAAGGGGAGTTAATGAATATTTTCTAGATGCTTTAAATTGAATAGTAGGTTGAAACATCTCTTAGTTTCCCTTGGAAGATGTTTATCAACTCTATAGAAACTACCTTGGGGTCATAAGAAGAAGACATGTAGCTTAAGATATATTACTTCTAAGACAACTATTGGAGTCTCAAGAATGGATATAGTAACCTGATCAAGAAAATGAAACATGAAATTATCAACCACACAAAAAATACGCTAGGTACCCTACATGCTAGAAAGAAGCAAACATGTGTAGAAGTTTCATTAACAAAGTACTACAACCATTGTTGCTAGAAGAAGAAAGACTTCAAATGCAAGAGGATAGCCAAAATATAAGACAAATATGAGATACCTATATTTAAATATTTGGAGGACAAGGATGGCCAAGTTTTCTACCTATCCCAATATAAACTATGGAATCAAAGACAAGGTATTCCTTGTGATATCTTCTACCATAATACTTCTTATTAAATTTTTTTTCCATGACATAATCAATATCCATATAGTTGGATAAATTATGGACCACCTTCCCGGAGGACTCCATCTGGGGCATGGCCACATGTACCCACCATAAGGTCATAAGAAAACTTATAGTTATAATAGAAAACATCGGGGCAACAACAACATTGGTGAGGTAATGAAAAATAGGGAATCCCAATTCTTGTTACCCACAATAATTTCAAGCTACCATGTAAACTATTTATCATTCTTATGTTAGCATTACTGGATTTGTCATATGTTACATTAGTGACTATGTTTGTCATTGATGTCAACATACTTTTTGGATATTAGCATAGTGTTTTAATGAAGATTGACATAGTAGCAGATAGAGATTGAGTTAGCACAAACAAAGAATTGCAGATGAGGTTATGCGTAGTGGAGAACATATTTCAGTTAGTATCTAGATGATGTGGTCAAGAGAGCGTATGGAGATTCAATTTTTGGTGATAGTTAGTCAAGATTTATTGAAGATCATATTTTGACAGAGTTTCTGAGAGACAGTTTGTGATGTTTGGATTATATCTTTTTATTGGTATGAAATTTGGCTTGCCGAAGTTATGCAGAGTTGGAAGATAGTATGAAGGTGATCTGACTAAGACCGCTTAGTCTAGGATCATACGTGTGAATAATTATTTAGTTTTTGAGCTGATAGTGTTGAGTAATTATGTAATGTGTATTGTTTTATATTTCGTAATTATTTAGGCTTAATTGGTCGACTCACTTGTGAAGTATTGGGCTTGGTATTACAGAAAGATTGTTATTTGATTAAATATGAATGAATGGAATGGAGGATGATGATATAGAGAGCAAGCATGTATGTATGATATTGTAGCAGTATTGAAAAGATAGTATGTGAAGCGAAGTTGGTAGATCTAGTAGTATTTGTTGCAATAGAGGCACGGTCAGAGAAGAGAGGGTATAGAGTTTCAAAATCTAGTTTATTTGTTATTATTATTTTCTAAATAATAAAGAGATCAATTGGATAGTGGGTTAAGTGGTCTTGTCCTTGAAGTTTTTTGGATAGTGGGTCCTTATGCCCTCCACAAATCCTAATAGGGTTAGAATCTTCTAATAGGGATTCAAATTCTCCTAACAGGGATTGATATATACTGAATGTATTTCATAGAATCCTAATAGAGTCCATCCTCTCACAAGGAATCTTTATATTAGTACATCTTTTTGTGGGCATCATTACCACTAGGGTTTACTCTTTGATCAAGAGAATCCCTAGTTAACAAATCTGGTGTTATTGTGTATGGTTATCTTTTTGTGGTTGTTGTTATTGTTATCATGTTTCAGAGTTAATAATATTGATAAAAGTTATATTATTAAGATAACTGATTCACCCCCTCCCTCTCAGTTATCTTAGTGGACTTTAATTTCTAAAAGCTTAGTCCTTTCAATTTTTCTCCCACCCCACCAAGAGCCACTTAGCTACTATAACAACTAGAACCTAACCCCAATAATATTCATGCTTAATAGGTCTATTCTAATGATGATGTTCACTTCCTTGCCTATGCTATTGACATCTTTAACCAACATCTTCTCTTAGGTAAAACTTTACTTTCTCTCGCATCGCCACTTATTATGGATATTCCTTCACAAGACCCTATCTAGTGATGTTTTTCCTCCATTAATTATCCATAATTATCAACTATATGGAGAACATGTTTCTAATCAACCCCCTATGTTTTTAAAGAGGTTGAAAAACTACAAATATGAGCCTGATCTAGCATTGTATTTCCTAGATAAATTACAGAATGTAAGTGTGAACATTTCTTTGTTCCACTATATCAAAAATGTTCCCATATATAGAAAAACCATAAAGGATCTATGACTTAAGAAACATGGGAGGAAGAGAATTGATCATCTTTCTTTCTAAGCTATGGATTAGCTAGAAAATATAATGTTAGGAAAATTAATTATCCCCAGGTATACTAATATTTGCAATCCTATTGTAGATCTAACATTTATGGCATCCCGATATCTAATACATTGATTATATTTGAGGTATCCATTAATGTTATGACTAGGGAAACTATGAATATTTTTCTAACTATCTAATTTAAGACCTATTTCATAGTCCTCTGGTTAGTAGATAGTTCTATAGTCAAACCTATAGGCATAATAGAATACTTTTTAACTATATTTTTTCATGGGAATATCCTATAGACTTCATGACTCATCAACCTAAGGCCAACTTACAATGGTATCCACTTTTCTAAGTTGGCCTGGCTTTATATTACATATGTCTTTATAGGATGTAGATGTAGTAATACTATAGTTTCCAATGGAAATGTCACTAAGAATCTAGTCATATACTCACCCACACAACCCTATGATGATTATAAATAGTTAATTTAGTCATATCTTTAAGACAATGATGAAAATACCTTGCAAGACCTAATGCCCATTGATAGAATCCCCATAATCCAATTACAAGATGAGTACATAATACTTTCCAATGTCATTCAAAATAATTATAACAAGGACCAATATAAAAATTCTTGCATAGTCTACTCTTCTTTTCCTTTACATGCTATGCTTCCTACAACATCATCTATAAATCATCTATTTTATAGAAACCCCCTTCACAAGTTGTGGCAACATAATTATGATATGAATATTCCATACATGAATGGTTCTTCTATGAATCTTTTGTCTACTATTGTTGAAATTAAACTAAGAAGACATCATAATATAAACAACCATCTGAATAAGAAACATCAAACAAAGTTTATTTCAAAGCCCCAAAACCAGAGGACAATTTTTTATTTAGATTAATATTGATCCCTAAGAGGTCCATGCCTAAATAAGGAAAGTCTAGATGTTTCACAGGTATAGGGCCATTTGCACCTTGTGAAACAACCTCTAGGATTTTAGAAGCTAGATCTTCATGGTAATTGGTTTCAGAAAAAGGAAAAGGGAATTTCCTTAAAAAAATAACTAAACCAAAGGGTGATTCACCAGTGCATATCTTTTACAACCCTTCAAACCCCTCTAGAAGCCTTTAAAGAAACTTTCTAAAGAATGTATTTCATTTCAAGAAGGAAGGCACAATGTAGTGAACACCCTTCTGGCCAAGATCACAACCAAACATAAAGTGCAATGTTTGGGTTCCAAAGAGAAATAGTTCATACGAGGGTTAAAAAAAAGAACACATGTTCCAAATTTCATAGTAATTGACCATTCCAAGGAATTAATTAAAAAATGTATAATTCATCTTCTATTTAGAGACATGTGGAATAGTAAGAAAACATACATGGTCCACAAATTTTTAGGATAAATGGAAGACAAAAAGACCAACATTTGTTGTAAAATAAATCAACACAAAAAAGATTGTTAATAAAAAGAAGAAAGGAAACAAAGTTATCGTATCCACAAATTATTAAGAGTAAACATGATAAGGACAGAAAATAGATTGTATATCAAAATATTTTCAAAATAATATATTTTACAAGGTAAAACTTAAGTACTTCTCCTAGTTAGGAAGAAAGAATTGCAAATTCCCCCCTTTTTTACAATAGGTTTGGGGTTTTAGAGATAATTTAGCCTATTTTTTTATGTGATGGAATCACTATCTTTAATCATTGTGGTTTTTAACAACCTCCCATGCTAAGTATTTTTACATTATTAATTGTTATGTCATCAGGTGTCAGTGCCAAATGAACCTTTTTGTAAACTACCTTTCCATCATGGAAAACAATCTTTTAGCTCCACTCTTTACAATTATTATTTTTTGATGCATGGTGGATTTTCCCAAACCTGGCAACTCCCTATGGAATATCCCACGTGGTGGATGAGTGGATCCATATCGTTTGAGGATGGAGGGTCTATAGCCTTCAAAATTATGCAACAATAAATTGGGCATGTGTCGCATGGATAGGTATCTTTGGATCTTAACGCTTGAATATGGGTTTAGTGTGTGTGGTGGTGACACATGGTGAGTTGACTGGTGGGTTCAGAAACTGGTCCCAATAGTTGGGATTAAGAATTGAATTGATGCATGTCCAACCGCATAACTTTTCTTATCTGTGAGATAAAATCATTGATGTTTAGAACTATAGTGGGTAAAATTATTGTTTTGTTGGGAGTCTATAGATTTGGTTACTTGCAAGGGAGCCTCACTTATAGGGTCATACCCAAAATCTTTGTTTTGAGGGTCAACGATGAACTTGATGGTTTGATGGTCATCAGATGTGCTACATGTGTGAAGGGTACCATCATTGACCATTTTCTATATGAAAGTTTTAGAATTATAAAATTTTGATGCAAAAATTCTATTGGGAAGGAAACAAATCTTTCATTCTACGAAGTCATAGATCTAGAATGCAATATGCAGGATGGTGTTGGCATAAAATGAAACTAAGAAGGATATCCTTGGGATGCATTTTTTTATATGCGTGACTATAAGAGAGTAACCAAAACAATATTATTCTTTAGGCCAAGAATAAATGATGTGTTAAATAAAAATACTTATAGAACATTGGGTTAGGCATGAGTTACTAGACCACAGGGTCGAAGATTGAGATTCTTTTAGGAATTTGAGACCTGTCTCATGAGTTACAACACTCATTCACTTTTATTATGTGCATAGTGTGTTAACTTCATCCTTCAATGAAGCAATATGAGGTCGATACCATCTTTAAGTTTAAGCAACATGGTACATCCATTCCCGTCATAGCCAACCAGATAGGGCCTTGTTGTCAGTTAGGAATCCATAGCCCCAGTAGAGTTACTTACATCACCTAGTTTTATTTAAGTAAATTTATCCTATTTTCTTCTCCTTTTGTTTGTTGACTGTGAATTTCATTCTACCAGGTTGGAAATTGAAGTGGTAGCAATGGGTAGCCGCTAGATTTTTCACTTAAACCAAGAAATAATTCTTTTCGACATATTACTACATGGGACTAATAAATGTATATTACTTATGTGAATTTTTGAATGCTCCCACCTGCACTTTGACATGACACATATTGAAAGAAAAATCTTGATTAAGGAGCCTAAATCACAACCAAATCAGGGAAAATCTCAATTTTTTAAAACTAGTATTTAATACATTAATTATTTACTTACCTCGAAAAATGATATTACATGTCACCATCGTTGTTGTCATGCATGTGGATATATGAATTAATGTCCACTTGAGGAAGGAATTTCTTTGAAATACAAATTAAGTACTTCTATCTTTTCCATAATAATGACCTACCTTATGCGATGAAATATCATGAGTGTGAAGGGAAGTACAATGAATATAAAATGACGCTACCTCTATCATGGAAAATCATTCCAACTATAGTAATTTTGTAGTTATTAGGTTAGTCATCAGAGTATTATCAGTGTAAGTAGTATAACCATGGATACGCCAGTAACACTCACTACCATTAAATCCCATAACTACTATTTGGTTCGAGTTACTAATAGATGACTCATACATCTGATAAATATAGATGTTGACCTAGTCGTAGCTTCCATCAAATGGATTTTGGGTGAGCATTTCTTCAATAGTGAATACTGGTATTGTGTCAACATTGACATAGTATCACAGTTTGTAGGGTCACTACTAGATTTGGGCAAGCCAAAGGATGGAATTGACCAACTTACTTGTGGCCTTTTTCGGAATGATTACATAGAGGTCTTGGATGATTTTTTCAAAGTGACGCGGTATGGAATTGGTTTCCTTTAGCCACTGACCTAAGGGAATATTTGGAGAGGGATGTAGTGGTTCCTTCATATCTTCTTGTGTTAATTTTTCACACCAATGCAATTTGTGCACATCAAAATTATGTTGGACACAGATTGGCCTTTCTGAAGAAGCTCACCAGCCTTAGCGCAAACAACAAGCAAGGCTAGATGGACAAATTTTGGGCTTACGTTATCTTCGAAAAAGGCTAGGATACATCAAACATCTACAAACCCCATGAGGAATAAATAATTGTCTTGTATGGAGAAGGAGAGGAGGGTGATGTCGACAATTCTCTTGCTATTTCTTTTACCCTGACTGCAAATTAGATCCTATTCTTGTTGACTGCAAAAGAAAAATTGATAACCCATTTTTTGTGTAAAAGTTTTCTCTAGTTAAAGAAATACAAGAGCACATATATATACATGTATAAATTCTTATTTTTAATAATATATATAACTATTATCTAAAGTGTTCTTTCTTAATAATAATGTATCTTTTAATTTTTTTGTATGTTCTTTCATTTACTCGCAATTGTTTCTCATTATGGATGCTAGAAAGAAATTTTTTTTTTAGCTAATGTTTTTCATGTTATTTTTCATTTTCCAAGTACAAAATAATTATTTTGTTATATCATATTTCTAACCAGAGGAAATTTTTTAAAATCCATATCAAAAAGAATGAATTTGTCCATTGCATAAAATAACATGTGGAAAATTAGAGAAAACATGTCTCCAAGAGAGATATTGAGTTAATTGGAGTGAACCCAATTTGAGCCTTAGCATGTTTATCGCTAATAAAGTAACTAAACACTAACTTAGTGTGCATGTACTCAAATGTTGTCACCTTTGTAGTTCTTCTTGGTTTTAGCCACATGATGATGTAAGTTGTTAAAATGACCTTCACACTTTCCCCTTAGACTAGGCCTCAAAGCTCGTACCCAATGCACTTAGGGAAAACACCAAAACTTTACAAGGATTCTTTTTAAGGAAAAGACATGCATTGTAGTACATTGTGGAATGGGAAAAAAACCTACCTACCCTATCCTAACTAGCACTTCAACTATCTACAAAGATACATTAAATTGATTTTGAAAATAACTTCCCTATGTCTTACCTAACTATTTTTTTTTGCAAAGTTGGTTACACAAAAGAAAGGACGGTGAAAGTAAGAAAACACAAAACTTCCTAAAAATCTTAGGCATGCTAGGAAAAATAGTGTTAGTAATAACTGAGAGGGGGGGGGTGAATCAGTGGCCTCGAAAATTAATCCTTAAATCAACCCTTAAAACTTATTACCATTTTTGAACCTCTAGTTATATTCAGCCCTACAAGATGAATGCCTTGAAATAATTATAACCAATTACTACTTTCCAGAATGCTTTGTAAAACCATATTCTATATGTTTACCAATAAGAAGTCTTCCATTTACCAAAACACAGTAAATAGCTAGAGTATACTGATCAATCCAGAATAGCTTATGTGAAATGCAAAACAATCAAGTAATGAAACATAAACACATAACACATGGATTTTTAACATGGAAACCCTGTTAAGGGAAAAACCACTGGGACTTGTACCCCAAATTTTCACTCTAATGAAGTAATCTCGATTAAGAGACAACCCTATTAAAGGTTACAAACACACTGTTAGGTGTGACCTTGTTAGAGGATTTAAAGAATAGTTTGTCACCTAGTATCTGGCATCTAATGCTACCATCCTTGATCAAATACTCACTTGGCCTGTCAATAGGTATCGGGCATATCCAATGCTACTTTCTATGATCAAAATTTTTGATACTCCTTGGGATGTATCTCAATTACAAAAGGATTTTAAGTCCTACTCGGTTAAGAGACTTGATGCTTCAATGGTTAAAATGAAACATTAAAGTGATATGTTCACACATACAAATTTAATTGTAGTTTTTAAGATCTATTGTAAGTGCATTACCTCTCTGATCAATATAATCAATTCAATACCTTTGCTCCACACTGTTCTACTCTATGATGTTGTTTCACTATTCATCGGTGTCTGCAGAATCTAGCTCTTTCCTCAGCTTGTTGATCAGGTCTGAATGAAGACTTTCTTCTCCTTCAGAATCTCTTCAGCATCTATTCTCTTTTCTCTTGTTCACCCCACAATTCGTAATGAATTGGTTTTGTCTCTTTATAGACATGATTAACCGTTTCTTGGCTTTCTTGATTCTTGGCGTGATCCATAATTCTTTCCAATTAGATTTAAAGAAAAACTCTAGTTTTATCTCGTAGAGATCTTCTTTCCAATGGGACAAAGCAACTTTAAATCCATTACTTATCCTCATCTTTATCTAGTCGATTAAAACAATGATAAGTATCAGTCAAGTCTATTTTTTAGCTCTTGAAAGCTAAGCATTTTGTCATTTCTGAACTCTCTGTTCTGTCAGTCAATACTTCCGTTAGTCATCGGTAATAACTAACTATTCCGTTGGTGTGACTTTAGTTGTCTTCAGGATCTCTGTCCATCATGAAAAACTATAAATCTTTCCATCAGGTTACTCTATGCTTTGCTCATCGGGCAACACTATGACTTTGCTCGTCGGTAATGTTGTGCATTTGCTCGTCGGGTAACACTGTGACTTTTCTCTTTTACTCTATCCATTAGTGTGCACTCTGTCAGTGTATACAATCACTTGTGAATACTTGAGTTATATGCATTACTGATAGCATAGCATTTGATTCATCAATTCTTTGAAGTCTTTGGCAGTATGTCCATGACCATATATATTATATCAAGTTTACATCAATGACAATACAATACATTAACTGATTTAATGCCTTGCATCATCATCAACTTAACATCTTCAAACATTCAATCAGTTATAGTTCATCAATCTCTCCCTTTGGCATTGATGGAAACACACTGCATTATCACACTATATTATCACTAATACAATATGAAATATAATAGTTGAAGTTCATCAAACTACCAATCTTATGTACTATAATGGATACAAATATCTAGCCTCAGTAAGCTCAAATAAAATTAGATTTTATTCTTGTAGCTTTTTCTCTGTCTTCAATCCCTTTGCTGGATAGATGTAGAATCTTTCTTTCTCTGATGTGATGTGTTCTCCTTCTGTGTCAAACTCTCTCCCTTTGACTTTTCTCCTTTCTTTGATGTCTTTTGTCAACAATTCTCTTCCTTTGTATGTACTCTCCCTTTCTGGTTACATCTCTCCCTTTGGATAATTTGATGGATATAATCTCTCCTTGATGTATAATATCTCCTATGGATATAATCTCTCCCTGAGGTGATATTGGATATAATCTCTCCCTTTGACAACAATGCCAAACAAATATTTTTGACAGTAATTCCAAACAAATCCTTTCTATCCATAATATACTTCTTGAATTTCTCAATCCATCGGTATTAAAATAAATATGGTTCTCAGAGTAGATAAATACCTTGTTGTGTATAGATTTATCTTTGAATTCCATCTCTTTGCTTGCATCAACATGAATGATATTCTAATAATATGTAGGCTGATGCAACCTTTTAGTCATTTTACTGACTAGTAGACAAGGGTCTGACCCCTAGTCTCTTTCTCAAGTACTCAAATGCATCCTTGGGCAGTGGCTTGGTGAAGATATCAACTAATTATTCCTTAGATTGCACATGCTTAAGTATCACCTCATTTTCTTGAACCTTTTATCTTAAATAATGATACTTGATGGCAATATGCTTTGTTTTAGCGTGCATGACTGGATTCTTTGAAATGTTTATTGCACTTGTATTATCACAATAGATAATTACTAGTTCAAGAATTTTCATATGCATACCTTCCAGTAACTATTTGATCCATGCAATATTTGAGCAGTTTACAGCAGCAGAAACATACTCTACTTCTGCAGTTGATTGAGAGATTCATCCTTGCTTCTTGCTGATCCATGTGACAAGTCTATCACCCACAAAGAATGCTCCTCCAGTTGTGCTCTTCCAGTCATCAATATTTCTAGCCCAATCAGCCTCAGTAAAGACCTTAAGTTAAAATTTGTCTTCTCTTCTATACCATAAGCCATATTCCTCGGTATTCTTCAGATATCTTAGGATTATTTTCACAAAAGTCATATGTGATTCCCTGGGATTAGCAAAAAATCTTGCAACTATTACTACTACATGTGCAATATCTGGTCTAATATGTACAACATACATGAGTTTTCCAATCATTGATCTGTACAAGGTCTAATTTACCTCTGATGACTTGTCCTCCTTTGTCATCTTACATCCAGTTGTCGTTGGTGTTCCAATTGGTTTGGACTCTTCCATCTTGAATATTTTCAGCACTTCCTTGATGTATTTGGATTGTGTAATGAAAATACCTTGATCTTGTTACATGGAATAGACCAAGAAAGAACTTGATATCTCCAAACATAGACATCTCAAAATCTTTTCTCATTTCATTTGCAAATGATTTGCATAGCATATCATTGCCTCCAAATATGATGTCATCAACAAATATCTCAGCAATCAAAATGTTAGCATCAGTATCTTTCTTCAAATAAAGATTATTTTTTTCACTAGTCCTTACAAATCCAATACTTATAAGATAGGAATGAAGTCTTTCATACCAGGCTCAGGGTGCTTGTTTCAATCCATATAGGTTTTTGTGTAGTCTACATACCATGTCCCTCTTGTCTGGATCAACAAACCCTTCTAGTTTCTCAATGTATACCTCTTCTTCAAGTATTCCATTTAGGAATGTAGACTTGACATCCATTTGATATACCTTGAATCCTTTACATGCAGCATAAGCAAGTAATATTCCCACTCCTTCTAGCCTAGAAACGGGTGCAAAGGTATCTCCATAGTCAATCCCTTCTTGTGCATACCCCTTGCATACTAGTCTTGCTTTATTTCTGGTGACTTCTCCATTCTTATTCAGTTTATTCCTAAATATCCATTTTGTACCGATGAAATTCTTTTCATCTGGTCTTGGTACAAGCGTCCATGTCTTGTTTTTCTCAATCTGCTCAATTTCTTCATTCATAGCACTAATCCATTCATCATTATCAAGTGCAACATTGACAGATTTTGGCTCATAATCACAAATAAGACATCTTGTATTTAGACTTACTTTTGGTTCTCATATCAGCCTTTTTATCTCCAATGATTTGGTTCTTTGGATGGTTCCTTCTAACATATCTGGCAAGTACAAGTTCAGATCTTTGTCTATCATTTTGATCGTCATTTTGTCCTTTATTCTATTCTCCATCACTTTGTACATCATCTTGAGCAATATCCTGATTGTTGGTATTTGCAGCCTAATGCTTGGGTGCAATGATCTGTTGCTCGGGAGCTCTACATTATTGGTCAGGTAGAGTGTCAGGTTCTTCATTGTAAACAAATATGTTGTAGTCCTCTGGTTCTTTTGTGTTTTCCTTTTCATTCTTCTCTGCAAATTCATCTATTTTTACATTTACACTTTCAACAATTTTGTTAGAGGCTTTATTGAGACATTTATAAGCCTTTATTTTAGTGGAATACCCTAGAAAGATTCTTTCATCACTCTTGGAGTCAATTTTTCTATTTCTATCATCTTTTAAGATATAGCATTGACTGCCAAATTTTTTGAAGTAACTGACATTGGGTGTGTAGCCATACCATAGCTCATAAGGTGTCTTCTTGGTGTCTTTCTTCAATTGTACTCTATTCAATGTGTAAACAATAGTACTGACAGCTTCCCTCCAAAATATTTGGGTGATCCCTTTCTCTATCATCAGTGTCCTTGCACAATCAACTATGGATCTGTTCCTTCTTTCAGCAATTCCATTCTGCTGTGGTGTTCTCGGTGTAGAGACCTGTCCTTTGATTCCATGCTCATTACAAAAGTTAGTGAATTCATCTAAAATAAATTCCCCTCCTCTATCTGATCTTAAGAATTTCAATTCTTTACCACTGTTTCTCTACCATTGCTTTGTACCATTTAAACATCTTGAATGCTTCAGATTTATCTTTTAGAAACATTATTGTCATCATTCTAGAGTAATAATCAACAAAGAGAATAAAATATCTATCACCATAATAACTCTTTGTCCTCATAGGTCCATATAAATCAGTATGAACTAATTCTAGAATGGCATCAGATGTATGGGTTTTTCTTTTGAAACTAGACTTTGTCAGCTTACCTTTTTGACAATTCTTACACATGATATTGTCGGGCTTGGTCATCGATGATAAGCCTCTTACATTTCTCCTTTTTCTTATCTTTATCATGTTGTCAAAGTTCACATGACACAATCATTTGTGCCACAACCATATGTCTTCATTTCTATCCATTAAGAAAGTGGTTTTAGTATCATTCAGATAGAATAAGTTACCTTTTGTCTGCTCACCGGTACCAATCAAATTTCCTGATTCATTGATTATCTTTGCCTTCTTATTTTCAAATGCTACTCTGTGACCTGAATTATTTAACTGAGAAACACTCAATAGATTATAATTCAATCCTTTTAGCCAATAAGCATTTTCACATTTTATCAGGTTATTCAACATTATTGTTCCTGTACCTTCAACTGGACAAGGTGTGTCATTACCCATTCTTACTGAACCACCATTGTAGTATTCAAAAGTTTCAAACTTTTGTTTGTCACCGGTCATGTGGTGAGTGCAGTCACTATCTAGGATTTAGACATCATTTTTACTAACTTTAGATATGAGTGCAGTTTCTACATACCTTTCTTCATCATCATCTGAATCATCTTTTACTGCCACAAACACCATCTCAATGTCTTCATCAGATTTGGTGTCAGTATCATCATCTTTTCATTTAGCTAGGTAACTGGCCTTCTTTCCTTTGTCCTTGTAGTCTCATGTATCTCTTCTTTCTGATTGTCAGTTGCTTCTGTAATCACCTCTATTATACTTCTTTCCAAATGACCTGTCATTACTTCTGTCATATTTTCTTCTGTTAGGACATCTTGCAACAAAGTGTCCAATCTCTTTACAATTAAAACAAATAAGTGGTAATTTACCTTTGCCTCTCTACATTCTTCTAGCCATAAGTGCTTCAATTTCATCAAGATCTTCTTCTTCACTTTCACTATCACTATCTTTTCTCATAGTGTGTTTATGACTTGATTTACTTATTCTTAAAGAAGATTTGAATGCAGACTCTATGTTTGGTAAGACACTATTATCAAAGTTGTTCATCTCAAATGAAATCAGTCTTCCAATCAAACTGTCTAGAGTAACATTTCTATTTGCTACTGCTCTCATTTCTTGTATGGAAGATACTCTAATAGCATAAGTAGGCACTAAGGCACTTAGAATTTTACTTACCATTGTATCATCTTCTAGTACACCTCCAACTCCTAAGATAGCGTTGAATACCTCTTTGATTCTTGTGTTGTATTGTGTGATGTTTTCACCTTCTTTCATTTTGAGATCATCAAACTTTCCTCTAAGGCTTTCTGCCTTGGCTCTCAAAACATTTATATCACCACCATGTATAAGCTTCAATTTGTCCCACATTTGCTTTGTAGTTGTGCATGCTTTGATATATTCAAATTTAGCATCAGAGAGTGAGGAAGCAAGCTCTATCATCATGTATTTTTGTTCATGCTTCTCTCTCATTTGTTCAACTATGGGTGCTCCTGTGGGAAACACATATTCAGTATCTAAGTATTGAGTAACATCATTTCCAATACCTTATAAGTGAATTCTTATTGTGCTTTGTCATGAAGAAAAATTATCTTTGTTCAACTTGGGCACATCTCGTCTATTCATCTTGTGATCTTTAGCTTAGGTCTTGAAAGCTTCCTTCTAAGCACACAAACTCTGATACCAATTGTTAGTAATAACTGAGAGGGGGGGTGAATCAGTGGCCTCAAAAATTAATCCTTAAATCAAACCTTAAAACTTATTACCACTTTTGAGCCTCTAGTTATATTCAGTCCTACAAGATGAATGCCTTGAAATACTTATAACCAATTACTACTTGTCAAAATTCTTTGTAAAACCATCTTCTGTATGTTTACTGATAAGCAGCCTTCCATTGACCGAAACACAATAAATAGCTAGAGTATACCGATCAATCTAGAATAGCTTATGTGAAATGCAAAACAATCAAGTAATGAAACATAAACACATAACACATGGATTTTTAATGTGGAAACCCTGTTAAGGGAAAAACCACTGGGACCAGTACCCCAATTTTTCACTCTTCTAAAGTGAGCTTAGTTAAGAGCCAACCTTGTTAAAGGTTACAAACACACTGTTAGGTGTGACCTTGTTAGAGGATTTAAAGAATAGTTTGTCACCTAGTATCTGGCATCTAATGCTACTATCCTTGATCAAACACTCACTTGGCCTATCAATAGGTATCGAGCATATCCAATGCTACTTTCTATGATCAAATTTTTTGACACTCCTTGGGATGTATCTCAATTACAAAATACTTTTAAGTCCTGCTCGGTTAAGAGACTTGATGCTTCAATAGTTAAACTGAAACATTAAAGTGATATGTTCACACATACAACTTGAATTGCAAATTTTCATATCTATTGTAAGTGCATTACCTCTCTGATCAATATAATCAATTCGATACCTTTGCTC
The DNA here is from genome assembly GCA_018584345.1 of Thuja plicata. NCBI lineage: Eukaryota > Viridiplantae > Streptophyta > Pinopsida > Cupressales > Cupressaceae > Thuja > Thuja plicata. The sequence continues at coordinate 860,405 of MU227212.1, forward strand.
CACATTGTTCTACTCTGTGATGTTGTTTTACTGTTCGTTGGTGTCTGTGGAATCTAGCTCTTTCCTCAGCTTGTTGATCAGGTCTGAATAAAGACTTTCTTCTCCTTCAGAATCTCTTCAGCATCTATTCTCTTTTCTCTTGTTCACCCCACAATTTGTAATGAAATAGGTTTGTCTCTTTATAGACATGATTCACCATTTCTTGGCTTTCTTGATTCTTGGTGTGATCCACAATTCTCGCCAATCAGATTTAAATCAAAACTCTAGTTTTATCTTGTAGAGACCTTCTTACCAACTGGACAAAGCAGCTTTAAATCCATTACTTATCCTCAGCTTTATCTAATCAATTGAAAAAATGATAAGTATCAATTAATTCTATTTTTAGCTCTTGACATCTAAGCATTTTGTCATTTCTGAACTCTCTGTTCTATCGGTCAATACTTCAGTTAGTCATCGATGATAACTGACTGTTTTGTTGGTGTGACTTCAGTTGTCTTCAGGATGTCCGTCCATCAGGAAACACTGTAATTCTTTCCATCGATTACACTATGATTTTCTCATTGGGCAACACTATGAATTTTCTCGTCGGTAATGTTGTGCATTTTCTCATCGGGTAACACTGTGACTTTGCTCTTTTACTCTGTCCATCAATGTGCACTTCGTCGGTGTATACAATCACTTGTGAATACTTGACTTATATGCATTATTGATATCATAGCCTTTGATTCATTAGTTCTTTGAATTCTTTGGAAGTATGTCCATGACCATAGATATTATATGAAGTTTACATCAATGACAATACAATACATTAACTAATTTAATTCCTTGCATGATCATCAACTTAACATCTTCAAACATTCAATCAGTTATAGTTCATCAAATAGTATAGAAATGTATAGTCAGAAAATGGAAGCACTTCCATTTTGGACAATTTTATTCCTTTGATTAAGTGGTTTGGGGTCATGTCAAGAACCTTGAATGGTTCTTTGACTTGGATCTGGCTTTTCCCCATGTTTTGCCTCATTTTCCACTTCTCTGTGACTTATTTTTGGCATCCTGATATGCAAATTTGAAGTTCTTGACCTCAGGGTCAAGGTTGACCTTCTGAATCAAGGTCAATCTCAACCCTAACCTATGTCAAGATCAACCTTGACCCTAACCTAGGTTAGAGTTTACCTCAACCCTAACCCAGGCTCCAGATTTCAATTTTCCAAGGTTTCCAGATGTCGGGCTTCGGAAATATTTAATTCCCACTTCCGGGTTGGCTGTTTCATTCTTTGAGGCAATGAATCCTGAAATTATATTTAATATAGTTCCACGTCTAGGGTTATAGGTATAATTTGAATTTAATTCTCCTATGTAGGCCTCTCTAGAAGTTTGTTCCCTTGATTGGTATATAAGGAAGCTTTCTCCTCTCATTTTCTCTAAGTGTAAAAAAATGACAAGCTAAGAAGCAAGACTTGAAGCAAGCCAATAATCTATTGAAGAAATAATCTAATCTCAAGCATTCAAGAATTCAAACACCTTAAATAATTAAATTCATCAAGGAGATCCATTGGTAGCCATTGAAGGATTCAAGCTCTATGGAGCTCTCTTATTGAAGATTTATCCATCCACATCCATGCAAGCCTCTTCCTATTCCAAGATTCATTCAAGATTGGTGTGGAAGATCTACAAGAAATTTATTTGAGACATCCTACATCCTAAATTCTACATTCTACACTCATTTGGTGCATACATACTTGTGGATCCAAGGATTTGAATCCTCCACAAGGGTTTCTATACAAGTAAGGTGAATTGGTTTATTTGCTTTGTTTATTTATGCAATTTGATGAGCCTCTTTAAAGGCCATATTTTCAAATGATTTTTATTTTCTTTCCTGTAGTTTGCTTATAGAAAAAATACTTAAACTTATGGTTTTATATGTATATTTTGTATATGTAAGGACATAAGTAGTAAAATGGATGAAAAGGGAACATATTATATTTGCTTGGAACTGATGGATAAAATGATAATATGCAGTAGGTATATGCTAATGAATGATTATGTTTCCTCTTCTATGTTTGGGGGTAGTTTCCTTCCTATAGCCATGTGCCTTGCAAGAGTATAAATTGGAATCTAACACTTCTTTCCTGATGTTAATGATGAAAATATGTATGTCTCAGAGGTTGTGTGTGCATTGATTATGTTGTAGGGATCAGTTGTGGTGAATTAAAGATTAGCATCGTGACGTTGAATAATTCAAAAGATAGTTACTGCTGCAAAGACACCATCATGTCGAAGAGGTTGATCAAGTCATTGAAGTAAGTTAAGGCATCGCTGCAAGATATTTGTGGGAAGAACAAGTCAATTTAGTTTCCTGTTAAAGATAGCGTGCGGATCTAGAGGCACCACGTACTATATTCTGGGAAGACTTATTCTCTATGGCTAATATTTATGTTATGAAGCATTATGTATGTTTAACAATCCTCATTAATGGAGTGATCTTAGGTTTAGGGAGTAGTTGTAGATTTTCTTTAAATAAGATGACTATTGTAACTCTTTGGAGTTAGTCGAGTTAGTAGTTATTTTCTGAATAAAAGTTGAGACAATTGTTATACTATTTATTTTATCCAGTGTATTTTCCATGAATGAATAGAATGCACAAGTTGAGTTCAATTCTATTACCTTGATTGTGTTTCTATTCACTCATCCAAGGGGGCCCACTTGGTGAGTGAATTCCTTCATTAGAGTAGAAGTCATTTCCATGTTTTAGAGAAGTAAAACAGAACTTTATTTTCCTGCAGCTACTAGTAACAGAACTAGTAGATTATTCTTGCAGCATAGGTGGGTAGAGTAGTTCATATATGCAATTACTGTTTTCCTAGAGTAAGAGCATTTATTTGAGCTAGCATAGATTTACTGAAGCTTAATGCATTTCAAATTCATAGGTTTAGCCATGAGAATCAATGGAGTTTGAAGCATATAGTTTGCAAATGTCATTCCAAGTTTACATCCTTGGTCGATAATTAAATGAGACTGAATAATCCAATTAGCAACCATTTAGGGTGTCCAATACTGAAATAAGCAGTCTAATGCTATGGGTTTCTAAGACAATTGTTTATCCAAGCATTTTTGGCACCGCTACCGGTGATGATGTTAGTTCAAACTTACTTTAGTGTTCATGTTCCCAGTTTTCATAATTTAGGACTGAGTTTCAAGTTTTCTTTTTATGCATAGAAGAATAGATCCTTGTGGGAGATTCCTTCCTCATAATCACCAGGTAGAACTATTTGATATTTTTAATCCTGAGCCGAAGGAACCCTGGTTTGAGAGTGAAGAAGAAAACCCATTCAAAAATCCATTTGATGATGCCTAAGGAGAAATATCTTCATCGTCATCCTCTGAAGGATCACTACATTTGCATCACCTATTTGACAAACCTGAGTATCAAGATAACCCTTTATCCCTTGTCATCTATCAACCATAATAGCCAGGTCCTCCCCTAGGGATGGCTCAGTCTACCTTTCCTTTCCCCATTCCTCCTTAGCATGGTAATCATAATCTGAAGAACATACCTGCCTCCGCACTCCCAAAAAATTTATGGCCTCATCATTGAAGACCTCGAAACCTTCCTTTTTGAGTTTGATATCCTTTGTAGGAGTTATGATTACACAAATGATGCCCATAAGTTGAATTTGTTTCCATCTACTCTTAAAGAGGATGCTCTAAGGTGGTTCATGGGGCTAGGAGATAATGCTATAGAAGATTGGGACGCCATGAGCAACATGTTTCTTTCCAAATATAAGGAATACTGTAGGGGTCAAGATTTAAAAGGGGATGACATTTTCAAAATGTCTCAAATGGAGGATGAGACCTTGGAGGACTATGTCTCAAGGTTTATGTTCAACCTGTAGTGGAATACCCAGTATCAGTTGAAGGAGGAGTCCCAAAAGTATCTTTTTCTAAAAGGTGTAAATGATGGGAGTGTAGAAGCTTTGGATTTGATGGCTGGTGGAGACATCACTCAGAATAATTGGGCTGATATAAAGAACATATGCTTGAACCATTCAAGGGCTACTATGAAGAAAGGGAGAGGAATAAGAGACTTGCCTCATAAATCCAATGGTTTAGGAGTATCTAAATTGGATTTGTCCAATATTTTGTTTGACTTTAAGTAGGACATCATCAATGATATTGCTACTTAGCTGGACAACATGCAAGCATGAAGGAAGAAGGAGGATGCAGATGTTATGCTGGATGAATTATGCTCCCACTGTAGAGAGAAGAAAAGGAACTGTAAGTGAAAAACAGTTGTGTCTTTGGATACTACTTCAATGCCCATAGAGTTTAAAGCTATAGATGAGGAGAATGGTGGGGTTTTCTATGTTGCTCAGAGCTGACCATGGGATCAAAGACAAGGTATACCTCAAGACCCCCTAAATAATTTTGGTTATAATAATAGTAGTCAATGGAAAAACCAGAACCCTTAGAATTCTATCCCTCAAGGATATAATTGGAATTATAACTGGTCTAACCAACAGCCATAGTATAACCAAAACTATCAGTAACAACCTCCATTTAACCCATACCAACAACAATTTAACCAATATCAGCAGCCACAATAGAATAACCAATGGAAACCACATGGTAACTGGCAATAGAAACCTCAGTGGGGACCCAATCTACCTAATCAGTAACAAGGTATTATGCCTCTACCTCCTGTAGCCAATAGTAATCCTCAGAAACCAACACAACTCCCTGTGCAACCAACTCCAAATCCTAATAACAAGCAACAAGATTACTCCCTGCAAGTGAATGATATTCACTTAAGATTAGGAATAACATTGCCTGCACCTAAGGAGCCTATAATAATTGAATTTTTTGATGCTGAGGAAATAACTGAGAATCAACCCACTGCTGCTCCACCTATTCTGCAATCTACTCCAATTTTGAAAAATCCACCTTATCCGCAGAGATTGGTTCAAACAACACCCTCAAAAGAAATCCCTATTGCAACTTATTTAATTAACCAAATCAAGCAAATGACTATCCAAATACCTTTGTTAGATTCCCTCAAAGAAATTTCCATCTATAATAAAGCAATCAAGGAAGCCTGCATCAAGCACCCTGGTAGAAAGAGGAAAGATCTTGACATTGTTCATGTTCTTGGGCAGCTCTATGATCTCATGCTCAGTAAAGTATTGATGCCTAAATACTCTGATCCAAGCAGCCTAGTGGTTACCATTCATATTAATAACATCCAAATACAGGATGTCTTGATTGATTTAGGGGCATCCATCAATGTGATGACTATGGAAGTTTTGTTAAGACTTAGTATCATTGGTTTAAGGGAAACAACTACAATACTTCAGTTAGCTGATAATTCCATAGTGAAGCCAAATGGCATGGTGGAGGACATTGTTTTCACACTTGATTCCTTAGATTACCCCTCAGATTTCATAATCCTGTCCCCCAAAGCCACACTAGGAAGATATCCATTAATCTTAGGACAACCTTGGCTAGCCACAGCAGATGCTTGCATTGCATGCCGCTAAGGAAAAATGAAAATATCTGATGGGATCCATACCAATAAATTAAACTTGTACTCTCTAGCCAAGCCTCAAGCTGAACTACACCAAGTTATCTGGCTAGACCTAGGTGATGCTTCCCTTGAATCAAATTCTATACAATAGCTAATAGTTATTGGCAGAGATCCATTTATGGTATCCAAAGAGGAAGATGACATACTAGTGGAAATTCTTACCAATCAGTATGGCTTTGATGCATCCTCTTGTCATGTCCCTAATTGTTCCCTCCAAACTACATTTCCCAAGAAGAACCCACCTGAGATTCCTAAAGCACTTGATTATCTTCATACCTTATTACCACATGAGATCAAGTCACCCTTGTTTGTAGAATTTATGATGCTGGATAAAGTTGAAAGAGTATAAATTGTCTTAAGAAAAGAGTTGAATGTGAACAAGACCCTCACCAAGTCTTAGATGGCCAGTCTTTTCCAACTATTGAAAGATAGAAAACAAGCTTTTGCATGGGACTATACTGATATGAAGGGGTTGGACCAAAAGCTTTGTACCCATAAGATTTATAGAAGCCCATATTCCAGACCAATTAGACAAGCCCAGAGGAGAATCAACCCTGCTCTGAGAGATATATTGAAGATCGAGCTACAAAAACTCCTTAAAGCTGGATTTATATATCCAATTTCTGATAGCCAGTGGGTCTCTCCTTTAGTTATTGTTCCAAAAAAGGGGGGGAATGGAGAGTTTGTGTGGACTATAGGGAGCTCAACAAAGCCACTAAGAAAGACCACTTTCCATTACCTTTCATTGACCAAGTACTTGACAACCTTGCTGGTAAAAAGTATTTTTCATTTTTAGATGGCTTCAGTTGCTACAACCAAATTCAGATAGCACTTGAAGATAAATATAAGATAACATTCACCTGTCGATGGGGAACATTTTCTTATTCTGTCTTTTCATTTGGATTATGTAATGCACCTGCTACTTTTCATTGGGCGGTAATTAGTATCTTCTCTAACATTTTTGCTGACTGTGTTGAAATATACATGGATGAATTCACTGTATATGGAACTACATTTGAGGAGGCTCATGCTAACTTGGATAAAGTTCTTCAAAGATGTCAGGAATACAACCTCTCCCTTAACAGTGAGAAGTGCTACATGATGATGGAAGAAGGAGTTGTCTTAGGTCATTACCTCTCACCCTTTGGCATCCAGGTTGATCCTGCAAAGATTGCAATCATCACTACGCTTCCAACTCCAGTCAAGAAGAAGGATGTCAGGATTTTTCTTGGTCATGCTGGATACTACAAGAGATTCATTAAATAGTTAAGCCAACTTGCAGCCCCATTATATACCTTGTTGAAGAAAGAAGCTGAATTTGAATGGACAGTTGACAATGAACTGTCATTTCAACAGTTAAAAGATGTTCTGACTCAAACACCTATTCTTATAGGACCTAATTGGAAGCTTCCCTTTCATATTCATATAGATGCATCAGACTATGCCATTGGGGCAGTGCTAGACCAGAAGGAAGGTACAGTTGAGCATGCTATTTATTATATTAGTAAGAATCTGCAAGGTGTTGAACTGAACTATACTATTACTAAAAAGGAATTACTAGCAGTAATCTATGCACTTAATAAATTCATATATTACATTACTGGTTATGAAGTATTTGTATACACTAACCATTCAACAATCAAATACTTAATGAACAAACCTGTCATATCTGGTAGGTTGGCAAGATGGTTACTCCTCATGCAGGAGTTTGATGTCACCATCATTGATAAACTAGGTAAGGTTAATATGGTGGCTCATTTCTTATCTAGATTACAAGTTCCTGATGATCCTGCAATAATTGATGATAGCTTCCCTCATGAGAACCTCTTCTTTGTTAACACTTAAAACCCATGGTATGATGATGTCACAAACTATCCTTCTACAGGAAGGACACCACCTCATTTCTCCTCAAGAGAGCATCGACTTCTGGTTGAGAAAAGCTTTAATTTTTCATGGATATCATGGATATTAGGATTTATGTTTTACACAGGTCCTGACCAGGTCACCCGAAGATGCGTTCGCAAAGATGAGACTTATGACATCCTTCAGGCATGTCATGATGAACTGTGTGGTGGCCACTTTGCAGGAAAGAGGACAACATACAAGATATTGACAACAGGTTACTAATTTCCTACCCTATATAAAGATGTAACTAAGCATGCCACATACTGTGACCAATGCCAGTGTATGGGGTGCCCAACCAAGTCAGATGAAATTCCCTTGCAGCCTCAGGTGGCGGTGACACCATTTGACAAATGGGGTATCAATTTTGTGGGACCTATTGATCCATCTTCTCACGGTAAGTCATATATCTTAGTATGCACTGATTATACAACTAAATGGGTAGAATCTAAAGCAATGAGGCATGCTAGAGATCATAAGGTAGCGGAATTCCTTTATGAATATATCTTTACTAGGTTTGGTATACCTCGTGAGATAGTAGCAGACCAAGGTGCATAGTTTACTTCTAATATTATTATTGATTTGATGCATGAGTACATAGTAAGGCATGGTAAATCTTCCCCATACCATCCTCAGGCCAACGGGCAGACAAAAATAATAAATTGGGAGATTGAGTTAATCTTGACTAGAATATTTTTTATTCACAAGAAGGACTGGGCTACCCATCTTCCTATAGTCATTTGGGCTTACTGAACAACATGGAAAACAACAACTGGTTTTACCCCTTTTGAACTAGTTTATGGAAAATCTACATCTATGCCTATTGAGTTTCAGCACAAGACTCTTAGGACAGGATTAGAATTAGACATTAACCTTACCAGGGCACAAGAAGACAGGCTCCTATAGCTTAATGGACTAGATGAGTATTGGAAGTCTGCACTTCATAACATAGAATTGATTCAGAAGCAGCGGAAGAAGTGGCATGACAGATTCATCAAGGATAAGAAATTTACCATTGGTGATTGGGCCCTACTCTATGGCTCATGCTATCAGCATACCCCAAGAAAATTTTAGACCCGATGGCTAGGCCCTTATGAAATAATCTCAGTTTTTTGTAATGGAGCGGTTTAGCTTTCCACCATTGATCCTGTGCGATTCAAACTGCTTGTGAACAAGCATCTCCTCAAGATCTACCACAAGCCCGCAAGTTGTGAAGACTTCCTACAGCAGTTCCAGCATAGTGATGATAACAACACTCCTGCAGTAGAAACATCTGGGTCTTCCAACCAGGTTTCCAATAATCCTTGATTTTTATCAATGATTCCATAATAAACATTTCACTTCCTGTGAAATAATTTCTTCACAATAAAATATACCTCACCTCCTCTCTCTACCATGATCTTCCATATCATTGCATTACTCCATCAATACATGTTGCATATCATAACACTCTTCTGGAAGCACTCCACGGGTTAGTGACACATACCTTCGTTCGTATATTATTTTATTCATTTTTTATTAGGATTAAGTGTTATTTTTCTTTTTTTTACTCTTACACGCAATGGCCTGGTGGGACCCATGCCATACACTTAGTTGGGGGGGAGGATTATTTAATATTTGTTTTCAAATTTCAAAATTAGCATGTGAAAGATGAAATTTATAAAGACATCATTTCAAGATTACCGTCGTCATGTGTGAAGCTATCTCTCACCCAGTGATTACATCATCATGATTTGATGTGAAAGTAATTAAAAGTTTTTAAAAGACAAAGTTTAATTAATGATGGTATTTTCACAATGTGTTTAGGGTGGCAGACCTTAACACGTGTGAAAGAATTTATGAAATATCATTCACCTTTAATTACCTAGAAGTAAATGATATTTTGTGCTCCTATTCGCTCGTCTGCAACACCTATAGTCTGTTCCAATTTCCATTTTGTTTTAGCTTTTGTAGAGCTTCTATGCAAAAATTTCTATTAATAGCAATGGGAGGAGACCTTTAGAGGTATGAGCTGACAGACCATGGAGTTCTACTTGGAGACCCAGCCAGCTGTGAAAATTTTTGAAGAAGAGGGTGGTTGGATTACTATCTCAACCTTAATGGATTTAATGAAGAAATTTCTCTACAATTTCTAAACACTCTGAATAATGGTTTTGCAGTGGTAAAGGGGTTAAGAATTGAGTTCACAGAGGATGTTGTGGTAGAGGTAATGAGAATGCTACAGGAAGGAGAGAAATGGTCCAAAGATATTGATTTACACTCAGCTAGGGCACAGTTCACCTTGCATGGTGATCCGTGGCTATACATTGACAAGAAGCATAGTACCTCCATGGTATCACTGCCCATGGAGTACATACAGCTAGCTACATTTATCATATCATACTTCACTTGTGAAGGCCATTACAAATATCTCTGTGGGCTGCATTTCAAGATCTTGAGCGCCCCCTACCATGACGATAGACTGGTAAATCTACCTAGATTTTTATTTAACATTGTGAAAAAGCAAGCTTCTCTAGTTCAATCAGGAAAAGTTCAGTCTATTTCCCATCATTGTTTAATCAAATTGCTTGTAGAAAGGGATTTAAATAAGCAATTGATTGGGACTTGGGATGAATTCTTAGCAATGGATGAAGTAGTGCCTAGAGTGGTCAGCCCTAGAGGCCAGGGTATAGGAAGAAGGGTTAACACAATAACGGGGGTTTGCAAGGTAATTCAACGAACAGAGGCCATTCCTAAAGCCTCTTCCTCTAAACCTAACCCGTCTAGGAAAAGAGATTGCAATAGTAGTACTCCTATTCCTAATAGGAAGAAATGAAAAAGAAAGGAGACCAATGACACCCCACCTTCCATGACAAGTAGGTCTTCTTCAGAGAAGGACAAGGGTAAAACTCTAGGATTAGAGGTATTAATTCCAGAACAACAACCAAACGGTGATAATGTTAGTAACATAGCTGATGAAGCCTTGCCATATTTTGAGGAAGTGACACTAGAAGAACCTCCTGTAGAAACTACAGAGGAGGAGGTATCTGCCAGTAGGAGGAAATGGAAAGATCCTCTTTGTTCTTCCCAAACCCCTGCTAGGAAGAGTGCAAGACTTTCTGCCAATGTTAGCAGACATGACAAGTCTCCTATTCAATTTGTGAATATAGAGTCATCAGATTTTGTAGAGAATTCCTCTTCTAAGGAAAAGGTTCAGAAAAGTATGTATAGTGACACCATTTCCCACCATACAAATTTTGAAACAATAGCTAATACTAATATTGATTACATCCTCATAGATAGTGATAGGATCTCTGAGGAGGCAGAGGAATTTTCCGATGGCTCTGTTGGGCAAGATAATGTTGATAATTCAGAAAACCTACCTAATAATGAATTCCCTACAATTAATGAGGATATTGTTGAAAAGGTGTTAGAACAAGTAAGCAAGGATGGGTTAGATACACTAGCTAAAGCGGATGAATCCTATCGAGAGGATAAGGCAATAAAAACTCTTGTTGTATGGAAAGGGGAGACTTCCACCCAGAGTGAGGCAGTAAAAACCCCTCAGCCTACACTAGGATGGATTGATATCCTTAACCAGGGACCCATGCCACCTCCAGACTTATCTACACCATTAGCAGCATGGTTGAGCTTGTACCATAATTTTGTATGGGAAAGGGCGCATAATGGAATTTAGAAAATGAAAAGCTGAAAAGAACCCTTGATGAGAGAGTTCATCAATTAGATCAGAAAATAGATCAGGTTGCAGTGTTGGAAAGAAGAGTTAAGTAGATTACTAAATTGATTCCTAAAGCAATGGCATGTAGGTCACCATCTCCATCCTATGCAGTGTTCCTCAAGGAGTAGTTTGTTAATTTTAAATTAACCAGGATTATAGAAGTTGGATCTTCATGGTAATTGGTTTCAGAAAAAGGAAAAGGGAATTTCCTTGAAAAAATAACTAAACCAAAGGGTGATTCACCAATGCATAGCTTTTGCAACCCTTCAAACCCCTCTAGAAGCCTTTAAAAAAACTTTCTAAAGAATGTATGTCATTTCAAGAAGGAAGGAACAGTGTAGTGAACACCCTTATGGCCTAGATCACAACCAAATATAAAGTGCAATGTTCGGGTTCCTAAAATAAAAAGTTCATATGAGGGTTCAATAAAAAAGAACACATGTTCCAAATTTCATAGTAATTGACCATTCCAAGGAATTAATTAAAAAATGTACAATTCATTTTCTATTTTAAAGACATGTGGAAGAGTAAAAAATATACATGGTCCACAAATTTTTAGGATAAGTGGAAGACAAAAAGACCAACATTAATAAACAGGACTTGTTGTAAAAGAAATCAATACAAAAAAGATTGTTAATAAAATGAAGAAAGGAAACAGAGTTATAGTATCCACAAATTATTAAGAGTAAACATGCTAAGGCTAGAAAATAGATTGTATATCAAAATATTTTCAAAATAATACATTTTTCAAGGTAAAACTTAAGTACTTCTCCCAGTTAGGAAGAAAGAATTGCAAATTCCCCCCTTTTTGACAATAGGTTTGGGGTTTTAGAGATAATTTACCCTATTTTTTATGTGATGGAATCACTATCTTTAATCATTGTGGTTGTTAACAACCTCTGATACTAAGTATTTTTACATTATTAATTGTTATGTCATCAGGCGTCGGTGCCAAATGTACCTTTTTGTAAACTACTTTTCCATCATGGAAAGCAATCTTTTAGCTCCACTCTTTACAATTATTATTTTTTGATGCATGGTGGATTTTCCCAAACCTGGTAACTCCCTATGGAATATCCCATGTGGTGGATGAGTTGATCCATAGCTTTTGACGATAGAGGGTCTATAGCCTTCAAAATTATGCAACAAAAAATTGGGCATGTGCCGCATGGGTAGGTGTCATTGGATCTTCCCGCTTGAATATGGGTTTAGTGTGTGTGTTGGTGACACATGGTGAGTTGACTGGTAGCTTCAGAAAATGGTCCTGAATATAGTTGGGATTAAGAACTGAATTTATGTATGTCCAACCGCATCACTTTGCTTAACCATGAGATAAAATCATTGATGTTTAGAACTATAGTGGGGAAAATGATTGTTGTAGTGGGAGTCTATAGATTTGGTTACTCACAAGGGAGCCTCACTTGTAGGGTCATACCCAGAATCTTTGTTTTGAGGTTCAGTGATGAACTTGATGATTTGATGGTCGTCAGATGTGCTACATGTGTGAAGGGTACCATCAATCCCCATTTTCTACATGAAATTTTTAGAGTTAGAAAATTTTGATGCACAAATTCTATTGGGAAGGAAACAAATATTTCATTCTACAAAGTCATAAATCTAGAATGCAATATGCAGGATGGCGTTCATGGCATTCGATAAAGCAATATGAGGTTGATACCATCATTAAATTTAAGCAACATGGTGCAACCATTCCCCTCATAGCCAACCAGATAGGGCCTTGCTGTCAGTTAGGCATCCATAGCCCCAATAAGGATACCACTTCAATATTTTTATAGCATATCTCTACGCCAGTCATACATCTATAGCCCCAATAGAGTTACTTGCATCACCTAGTGTTATTTAAGTAAATTTTTCTTATTTTCTGCTCCTTTTTTTGTTGACTATGAAGTTCATTCTACTAGGTTGGAAAATGAAGTGGTAGCAATGGGTAGCTGCTAGATTTTTCACTTAAACCAAGAAATAAGTCTTTTCCACATATTACTACATGTGACTAATAAATTTATATAACTTATGTGAATATTTGAATGCTCCCACCTGCACTTTGACATGACATGTAATGAAAGAAATTTTTTGATTAAGGAGCCTAAATCACAACCAAATCAAGGAAAATCTCAATGTTGTAAAACTAGTATTTAATACATTAATTATTTACTTACCTCAAAAAATACTATTACATGTCACCATCTTTATTGTCATGCATGTGGATAAATGAATTAATGTCCACATGAGGAAGGAATTTCTTAGAAATACAACTTTAGTACTTCTATCTTTTCCATAATAATGACCTACCTTATGTGATGAAATATCATGTGTGTGAAGGGAAGCACAACGACTATAAATGAGGCTACCTCTATCATGGAAAATCATTCTAGCTATAGTAATTTTGTAGTTATTAGGTTAGTCATCATAGTATTATTAGTGTAATTAGTATAACCATGGATATGCCAGTAACACTCGCTACCACCAAAGCCCTAAACTACTTTTTGGTTCGAATGACTAATAGACGACTCATACGTCTGATAAATATAGATGTTGACCTAGTCGTAGCTTCCATAAAATGGATTTTGGGTGAGTATCTATTCAATAGTGAATACTGGTATTGTGTCAACATTGACATAGTATCACGGTTTGTAGGGTCACTACTAGATTTGGGTGAGCCAAAGGATGGAATTGATCAACTTACTTGTGGCCTTTTCTGGAATGATTATATAGAGGGCTTGGATGATGTTTTCAAAGTGACATGATATGGAATTGGTTTCCTTTAGCCAATGACCTAAGGGAATATTTTGAGAGGGATGTGGTGGTTCCCTCATATCTTCTTGTGTTAAATTTTCACACCAATTCAATTTGTGCACATCAAATTTATGTTGGACACAAACTAGCCTTTCTGAAGAAGCTCACTAGCCTTAGTGCAAACAACAAGAAAGGCTAGATGGACAAATTTGGGGCTTAGGTTATCTTTGAACAAGGCTGGGAGACATCAAACATCTACAAACCCCATGAGGAATAAATAATTGTCTTGTGTGGAGAAGGAGAGGAGGGTGATGTGGACAATTCCCTTGCTAATTTTTCTACCCTGACTGCCAATTAGATCCTATTCCTGTTGACTGCAAAAGAAAAACTGATAACTCATTTTTTGTGTAAAATTTTTCTCTAGTTAAAGACATACAAGAGCACATATATATACTTGTATAAATTCTTATTTTTAATAATATATATAACTATTATCTAAAGTGTTCTTTCTTAATAAAAATTTGTCTTTTAATTTTTTTTTGTATGTTCTTTCATTTACTCACAATCGTTTCTCATTATGGATGCTAGAAAAGAAATTCTAGAAAGAAAATTATTTTTTTAGCTAATGATTTTCATGTTATTTTTCATTTTTCAAGTCCAAAATAATTATTTTGTTATATGATATTGCTAACCAGAGGAAAAAAATTAAAATTCATATAAAAAAAAATGAATTTGTCCATTGTATAAAATAACCTGTGGCAAATTAGAGTAAACATGTCTCCAAGAGAGAATGAGTTCATTAGAATGAACTATATTTGAGCCTTAGCATGTTTATCTCTAATAAAGTAACTAAGTACTAACTAGATGTGCATGTACTCAAATGTTGTCACCTTTGTAATTCTTCTTGGGTTTTAGCCACATGATGATGTAATTTGTTAAAATGACCTTAACACTTGCCCCTTAGATTAGGCCTCAAAACTCGTACCCAATGCACTTAGGGAAAACACCAAAACTTTACAAGGATTCTTTTTATGGAAAAGACATGCATTGTAGTACATTTTGGAATGGGAAAAAAACCTACCTACCCTATCCTAACTAGAACTTCAACTGTCTACAAAGATCCATTAAATTGATTTTGAAAATAGCTTCCCTATGGCTTACCTTACTAATTTTTTTGCAAATTTGGTTACACAAAAGCAAGGACGGTGAAAGTAAACAAACATGACACTTCCTAAAAATAATCGCCATGCGAGGAAAAATACTATAGACATATGTGGTATTTCTACTTCCTAGTGAGGGGAGAAAAGTCATATTTACCTCTGGAAAGATTTATTTATATTCAGGGTCATTCACAACTAAGGGTAAGTGATGAATTGTCTATGATGCCAAATTTCTAATAGGAGATCCCTGCGAGGATGATAAAATTCTTACATCAAAGCCACTGCAGGAATTTGTTTCCTTTTCTTTAGTATAGACTATATTTTATGACTCCATGAAGGCCTTTTCCTTATGATTTTTCATTTCTTTGGGTGTAGGCTTCTCTTAGAGTGATGCACAAAACTTTTTAGTTCTTTGTAGAACTGAATATCATCCTTTTCTTCAACATTGTGCTCTTAGGTGAATTATTCTTATCTAGGTCTTTGTATTTCTTATTATTTCTTATAAAGTTTATGACCTTCATCTCCACACTAAGGTTCTTCTTTTTGTTGAACATTGATGATAAGTTTTTCTTCTTGTACCCTTGTTGTTTTGATTTCTTTTTATGGTTCGAGCACCACATCTAGTTTCTTTTCCTCTAATTTCACTTCCTCCCATGAAGCACCGGATAAAAAATGACTGGGGATCTCACCAAAATTGGTCTATGAGGCTTTATTCTCACCTTTCTATGACTAGCTTGAACTCCATATTATGAGGTTGCCCTTTAAAAAATTAGACTTTTAGCAAGAATAGTCTGAGGAGGTAGAAAATTCTCTAGGTAGGACTGAGGATATTTCTTTTCACAAATAGGTATCTCTTCGTTAGGTGCATCATTAGTTCACTCACATTTCCACTTTCTTATTTCCTTTGCTTTGATCCACTAGAACTGGTCATGGTGTTCAGAGAGGCCTTGATAATTGGCCTTTTGGTTTTCCACTGCTATAATTTCCATATCCTAATAGAAATCATAGAGAATCTCTTTGATATTTTCCCTAGAAGGATCTTCCACTCTATAGATAGGACTAACAAGACAACATGCATGAGGTTTATGACCTACTTGTGAAAAAATTCCATACCCCTGCCATAAGGGAACACAAAAGTAGGAAGCTGAGAGCTTTTCTCCATAGTGTGGATAGGGCTCTGGAAAATATATCATGATCTAGTATATTCATCTTCCTTGTACTGATATGCAACATCACAGAGTGCTAAAATAAGTGCTTCTATGAAGATAGGAAACCAATGAGTATACTAAATCTTTGGAAAAGAATGTTCTTTATGGTCCCACAAGGTGTGCTAGTGAAAATTCTTGATCCCTAAGAGGCTCATGCCTAAATAAGGGCAGTCGATAAATTTCATAGTTATGGGACCTATTGTACCCTCTAAGACAACCTCCAGGATTTTAGAAGTCGATTCTTCATGGTAATGGGTTTTGGAAAAAAGGTAAAGGGGATTTCCTTAAGGGTAAAACTAGAAACCTGTGTCACGCTTTTATAAAGGAAAAGGGTGACAACACCAAAACTGTTCAACTTCAATGACATAAAAGTGGTGTTTTTGTTTAGAATTTGAAGATGATGTAAACTGATGAAATGTGTAAAAATGGATGAGGTTTGCGCGTATAATTTTTCAAAAAATAATTGAAGAAGATTTGATATGTTTTTAATTTTTAATGCCCATTTTTCAATTGCTGAAAAATACTTTAAATCGGGGGGTCTAGTTCCCACCAAAAAACTATGTAAATAATTTTTTTTCCTCTGATTTCAAAATATGTTTTAGATGACATGTATAACCAGTGCAAAAAAAAAAAGGAAAGATTGGTTTTATATGTATATTTTCTCTGTTATAACTAGTCAAAGTTGAACTTACCTAAAATTGACAGTTTTCATCTCCTAGCTTATTTCCCCTATCAAATCTATACCAATCAAAAAAAATTTATATATTCTTGAACAGGATTCTCTCCTCTAGTGTTCCATGTAATTATTAAATTTTTTTGATATGATTTACTATTTTTTTTTTCTTTTTCAAATCAGTGTCTTCTCAAATGTTAAAATACCTACTTGCATTATTTTATAACTATAATATATTCAATCTAATGAAGACACTATAAACATTATTTGGGGATATTCTTGACTTCGAGCTCTACAAGAGGGTTTTTTTTTTAAGCAAGTTGAGTTTTGATGGAGAAATCAGTGGCAAAAGTCAAAAGTTATGCAATTCTGCAAATTTTGTTGATTTGGTTGCCACATAGGATGCCACACAAGTAGTTTCAGACAGACGTAGTCTGGCCGAACCCCCCTGTATAAATATGTGTGAATTCTTCTTTGATCTAACATATTTGTATTATATTTACCTTTTGGGTTCCAACCAAAATTGGTTCGGCCAAACCCCTTTCGGCTAAACCTTTCTCGCCACATCGGCGTCATGTGGTCCCACATGGCAACCATGAGTGTTCAGCCTAACCAATTTTGGTTGAACCATGTCCGACCAAAACGTCTAAGTTAGACTTTAGTGTGACACAACTTTGTTCTTTCACCCTTAAAATAACACAGTTGAAGAAAAGGGTGACCCGCCAATGTGAATATTTTGCAACACTTCAAACCTCCATAGAAGCCTTTAAAGTGATTTTTTGGAGAATATATGTCTTTTCAAGAAGGAATACATGATGTATTGAACTCCCTTCTTGCCTGGATCCGAACTAAATAGAAAGTGCAATGTTTAGGTTCTAGAAAGAAATAGCTCTTATATAGATTGAAAAAAGAACACACATTCCAATTTTCACAGTAATCGACCATTTTGAGGAATTAATTATAAAATGTATAATTCTTCTTCCATTTTAGAGGCAAATGGAAGAGTAAAAAAGGTACATGGTAAAAAAAAGGATAAATGGAAGACAAGAAGACCAACATTAATAAACAGGACCTGTTGAAAAAGAAATCAACATAGAACACTTTGGTAATAAAATGAACAAAGGTGACAGGGGTAAAATCTCCATGATTTGTTAAGAGAATACATGATAAGGCTAGAAAAAAAATTGTATATTGCAATTTTCTCAAAATAATAGATTTCCTTAGATAAAACTCAAGTGTTTCTCCCAGTTAGGAAGAAAGAATTGCAAATTCCCCCACTTTTTTTTAACAATAGGTCTAGGTTTTATAGATACTTTACCCTATTTTTGTGTGATGATGTCACTATCTATAATCATGGTGGAAATTAATAGCCTCCCATGCAGATGTATTTACATCATTAACTATTATTCCATTGGGTATGGCTGTCAGTTGTACTTTTTTTCTAAACTACTTTGCCATCTTGGAATGTAATCTGTTAGTTTTACTTACTATGAGTATTATTTTTTGATACATGGTAGCTATTCCTAGATCTGGAAAATCCCTATGGAATATACCATGTGGTGGATGAGTGTATCCTCGTCTTTTGAGTATGTGGAGCCCATAGCCTTTGTAATGATGCAACAATAACTTGGACATGTGTTGCATGGGTGGGCTCTTTTGGATCTTCACACTTGAAGATGGGTTGAGTCTACATAGTAGTGGCACATGGTCAATTGAGGGGTGGGTTTTGAAATATACCATGAATGTAGTTGGGAGTAAGCGGTTAAGTGATGCATGTAGAACCACATCACTTTACTCAATCGCGGGATAAAATTGTTGATGTTTAGAACTATAGTTGAGAAACTAGTTGTTGTAGCAAGTGTCTACAATTACCATGAAATGAAGGGTCTATATCCTAAAATTTGTATACATAAGATATATATTAAGTAGTATTGTAGACCAATGAGACAATCACAAAGGAGAACAAACCCTACTACTAGAGAAATAGTTAAGAATTAATTACAAAAGCTACTTGATGTTGGTTTTATCTATCTATTATCTGATAGCTATCGATTCTAACCTTTGGTTATCATTCCAAATAAAGGAGGGAAGTGGGGAGATTGTGTTGACTAAAAAGAGCTAAATTCAATACCAAAAAGGATCACTTTCCTCTTCCTTTTATATATCAAGTATTAAACTCTTTAGCAATAAATATATACATATCCTCTCTAGATAGATTTAATGGATGACATTATATTATTATTTCATCTTAATATTATGAAAAGATAGCATTTACTTGTCTCTCAAGCTTATGCTCTAGCTCTTGGTGACACATGCAATGATCCTTCCTTAGGGAATTATCCTTTATATATGAAACAAGACGCATATCCTTGTATTTTACTATTTACAGGTCTTTTACCAACTTGTATGTCATCTCTTTATGATGAGAAATATAGGAGGAAATAATTAATTATAGAACAAGTCATAATTTTGGTACCCCTTTTGTCTTTTTGTGTTTTCTTGCATGTAATGTTCTTTATTGTGTTGTATTTATTGGTGTGTCTTTTTTTTTATTTTCTCTTTGGATGACCATTGATGCTCCATTGTCACAGGGATACAAAGGGACCAACCCTATTGTGTCATTCTTCTATTTGTGTCTTCATTATTGTATTTTTCCTAAATGTGCTTCTATTGTGCATTTTTTTTTTCTTTTTTTCTTTTGAGGATGATGCAAAGTATTGAGGCATTCAGGTCTCTTCCTTGTTGACTTAAAATCCTTTATTTATTCTTATGTTCTCTTCCTCCATTGTAAGTTTGTATTTCCACTATATTTATGGGCTGAGGATAATTTAAAAACAATCATATTGATATACATTATTTATCACATATTCATACTAACCCTATATATTTGGATCCCTTATGTTCTATTATATCATGTTATTTATATGTGGCATCACATTGATTTACCTATGTTTGGGTCATTTCATTATTGTGATGCATTTTTCTTTACAATGTATAGTACCATAAAGGCAATTTCTCTTGGTTGGTGTATGCAATTACTTTAAGGCACGGGCATACATTCTTCTATGTGTTTCACTTTTTGAATACACCACAAGATTGTTTATTTAGTTTAATCACACACTACAAATTTGTTTGTTTCATTGCAATACCATTTTGATTATCCTTGGAAATACTTTACTATAATTACACAACAAACAATATATTTTTCTTGGTCAATGGTCATTTATATTGTTGGTATTAAGTTTACATAGCATATTTGAGGATTTTACTATCCCTTGAGGTCTTCACTTGTCCATGAGCCACCTATCATAATATAACTTGTTAGTTTGTGATTATGAACCCTTGTTAACATGACACCTAGTAAGTATATGCATATATTTCTAGTCCTCAAATCCATCCAATGTTTGTTTGTGGATATGAATTCTAGGATGTATATATGGATATTTGCTAATTTTAGAGATCACACCTTGTGTCTATGGATATGGATCTTAGTAAGAGTCTAAGGATCTTACTAGTCCTAGCTACTGTACCTTTTTTGTCATGTATGATCCATGTATCCTTCATGCATATATTTTGTATGCTCTAGATATGTAATATTTTTCATTACATTTTTAATAATATTGTGCTTTAAATATATGTTTTCTTTGTGTTTTGCATGTATGTCCTTTTATCTTGGTATTGTGGATTGTAAGGACCCAAAGTCTAGGTGGCTAGTACTTTCCTAGCTTCATCATGTATCTTCAATGGTTTTATGAAAGAATCGTTGGCTTCTCCATACTTTATCATAGGTATGAACATAGGTTCTTACCCCCACTAAAGTGGAGCTTAAAAATAAAGTTGTAAATTGTTCACCCTAATAATTTCACACTAGGCTGAGCACCTATTTTGGTGTGCACACATGATTTATGCATATGTGTCTAATTTTAAGACCACTTTGGCAAACTAGGTCATTTTCCCTATTTCTGGGCCTTTTGTTATTACATTTTTCTAGGGATAGGGTGCCAAGATTCCCTATCTTAGAAAAATGGGATAAAATTTCAAGACAAGAAATTTGACCTTAGGATTACGTGATTCAAGTTTGGTTTGTCAACCCATCTTGAAACATTATTTTGTAAAGGTGTAAGTTGCAAATAAATATAAATCCCTTTGTGATTTCAAATTCTAGCTTTCAATCAATCTACCTATCTAGAAACTCAAATAAGCTAGACTTAAAGGATTCTAAAAGAATCTCAATCCTTCGCAATAAAGGAATAAAATTTGAGTACCAAGCTCTTCCTTGGAGACAACAACTAGGCTTATTCATGTTCTAATTCCATAAAGGATCGAGATCTTTAGAAAGCATTGATTAGTCTTCGGATCTCATTTACATTCATTTCACAAGGAAAGAGTTGTCAAAATTTGAATGAAACTAGTTATATTAAAGTATGAAGGAATCAAAGATAAACCCAACTTACCTCCTTATCCCCTAATAATGTCACTAAATTAAGTAAAATAGTTATCTCTATATAGTTGATATGACACCTTTGGAACATGCATAAGGTGGTGTGAGTTCCATGATTCACAAATAATAAGTTTATTTATTCCCTTCACATAATGATATCATAAAAAAATGAATAACCTTTTTTTAATGATTTTGTTTAAGTATAAGTGATTGAAATACATAGAAAGGGATTGATTTCTATCCTAGGCGAGTAGAGACATAGTAAACAAGAATTAATGGTAAGAGAAAATGAAAAACTAAAGTAGTTTACTCCAAAAATCATCTAGAATACCATTCATAGATTTATCTAATTAGTAATCTATCCTTGGACTACCCAAACCCAAATAAATACATAAAAGAGTTGCTAAAAGCAATTTACGACAGATTTAAGATATTTTAATGTAGTGTATTAAATTGTATCCATTCTTAATTTCACACTCACTTTGGACCTAATTTGGTGACTATGAGTAATTTACCTAGTTTATGTCTGATTATTCTTAGTTTTGGGACCATTTATAGAAGCTTGGTGGAATACCCTACTCACAACCGTTATTCTTGCTCAAACTACTAGGACTAGGATGCCCAGTTCCCCTATTTGGGTAGTTTGTCTCCATATATAGAATTATAAGACTTACTTTGCTAGTAGCCAAAAATTTCTCCCCAATGTTGACCTTCCCCAAAAATGAAATTTGAAAAAGTATACGTTGAATATAAATATAACTCCCTCACTCATTTCAAACTAATATCTTCTAAGCTACATGATTTGAATCATGTTCAGTACAAGAAACATAATTAAGCATATATGTGTAATTAAAGAGCCAATAATTTAAGTTTCAACAATCTTGATCAATCAAATGTGTTCCATCATGATGAATGCATGCATTAAAATTGTTTAAGAAACATCAAGCTTTATTTGAGACTTCAATCAAAGGGTTTCATATCTAAGGTAACAATTGTCAATCTAAGCATTTTCAATAAGGTGTTAGCCTCTATTTTTTTTTAGGATAAGATATCTTTTCATCAACCATTCCTATAGTGGAGGTGGGAAGACCAAAATTAGGTTTGACTTAGGAAAGCCTCTATAAAACACAATATTCTTGCTCCTTTTAATCTGGTCAGGTTCATATTTGACTGCAAAGAGCATCACAAGTTTGTAGAGAAGATAATGATATACAACCTCAAGTTTTGAACAGGTATAAATACGTAGACTAGGGGGACTTATAATTGTGTATAATAATTTTTGACTAATTTTTTTATAGATAAACCTAAAAGACCTCCAAATAAAAAATTTAAAACTTACTATTGATTTAGACATCCTTAGACTAGGGTTACCTCTGATCCTATTTGAATTTTGTAGGTCTAGAATTGTAGCTATAGGTTCCCCTCTATCTCCTCTTTCTAGATATGAGATACAATATTGGTTTCCAATTCTGTATTTTACTATTACTATTGAAAGTCCTCAATTTTTATTCAGTCAACCTAATTCATTCAAACACACTTCACAATCTTAAATTTACTACAACACAAAAAGAGAATCATAAGTTATGAGTGCTCAAATCTCCTATTAATATTGTAGTTTATTATATTTGTGATTCCCCAATGTTATGCAATAAAAATTTGAGATCCTAATTTGTATTCCTAAGCTGGGATATCATTTCCATCCATTTCATTTTGGTGAATGTGACATGTCTTATGCTTGTATAACTTCTAATTTCCAATTTCAGATTAAATTTATCATATATTTTCCAATTTAGATGCTTTAATAGCTTAATATATTTCTTCTATACTTGCATTAATTAATTAATTTTATATTTTGAAAGAAGTGAGAACCAAGCTAGGATTTGATGTTGGTCATAGGTAACATGAAACTCCAAGAAACAAATGATCAAAGATCAAAATTATTGAATGAAGAGAAATATGAAATAAGAGAAAAACAAATAGCCAAAGGAAAGAAATTTCTGAGAAAAATCTCAATAGTCATACTGAGCTATCACTTAACTGGTGAAGGTGAGAGTAGAGTGCTTAGTATATAGAAAAATAAAGGTATATACATGCATTAACTCCCATTCCCCATAAAAAGGAGAGAATTTTTACCTACTCAATAAATGCCAAAACATGTGTCATAACCTACATAAATGAAGGCATAAAAGGATTTGTGAAAGGGGGAAAATAAAGCCAAAAGAGTATGAGAAACAAAACTACCTCATAACCCACTTAGGAAATGAAAAAATAGTGGTTATGAGAGGTGGCACAATAAGCCAAAAGAGGGTTTGTAACTCAATTACCCATGTTTGGGAGTAACGCTTGTAGCTTAAGTATTTTTCCACATGTCCTCATATTAACCACTCGTAATAACCTAAGAAAGCTTAAATAAAATATGTTGACAAAATATAAATACCCCCTAACATAAGGAAAATGTAAAACCTACACTAATACCCCCCTTAGGCATAGCTTAGGTGGGTAAAAATATGGGTTCCAAAAAAAGAGGCCATGTTATGTACCCATGTACATAGAGATATACTCCAAAATAAGAAGCCCCTCTCACCCCATAGAGGAATAGGCTCCCTGAATAGAGAAAAAAAATGAAGGGCTAAGAAGCCCTTTTTAAAGTAGACACCTGTCACATCCCAAGAAAAGCTCACAACTGAAGGAACATGGTTTTAGTAAAGGGTTTGGTGAAGATGTCTATAGTTTTCTCTAATGTAGAACAATACTTAAGATCAATTATTCCTTCTTGATTTAGCTCATGAATGTAGTGTGTGTGTATCTCAATGTGTTTCACCATATGGTGGTGAACTAAATCTCATGAGATTTTTTTAGAACTATGATTATCACAAAAGATGATTGTAGGTTTGCTAACTAAAATACCAAACTCAGTGAGAATATTTTGAATCCAAAAAGCCTTAGTGGTAGAATTAACTACCCCTAAATACTCAACCCTTATCAATGAAACATAAATTGTAGACTGATCCTTTCTCGACCAAAAAATATATTAGAACCAATTGAGAAGTAATACCTAGAATTCAAATTGTGAATATAAGAATCACCTATCCAATATGATATGTGTATCTCACCAATTCAATATACATGCCTGCTACATACTTAATTCCATAATTGGGAGTAGCTTGTTTATATTGGAGGATTCACTTAGTTTTTTTGAATGCAACTCATGTAATTCCTACATGAATCAAGAGACCATGTCCACAACATATGAAATGTTGAGTCTCATATGAGTCAAGTAGATGTGAATCCTAACAATCTATAAGTATAGTGTCATCAACGAAGGGTAGATCACTTAGCCTCAAGTTTGACCCCTAACAAAAATGGAATCTATGAAGGCTTACAGTCAACCATACAAAATCTAGAGAGCATATCAAGTGCATACTTAGGTTTTCCAAGGAAAATACCTGAGATGACTGAGTGATATCATTCCCCAAGAAGTAATTTAGAAGACCCAAATTTGAAATCAAGAAATTATCATGTAGAGCAATTTTCATTGCCTTGATGTTAGATGAGTGACTCCCTGTGATCAACAAGTAATCAACATAGAGAACCAAAAATAGTTGCGAATGGTGGAGAGAGGGAGAGCAGGAGGTGGTTTTAGTTTGAATTCTAATGAGTGCGGGAATCTTGGTAATGGCAGGATTCCTTCAAGAAATGGCACAGACAAGTTGTAGAAGGATGGAGGAATGTTAGGCGGGGGCTCCACAAAGGATTCAGAAGAGGAAAAGGAATCATTTGTGGTTCCTTCTCGAGGTGGTGGACCTAAAAATTTGTCATCCAATGGTAAGTCAAACTCTTCCTTTTTTGCTGGAAATTTTTCTTCTAGGTCGTCGGGTATAGGAAGTTGGTCATCTCTTTTTGGCCTGAAACCTACGGGTAATTTGTCCTTTCCTTGTATCAACAATATATCTGAGCCTTAGAAGGGGTTTTTTTGTATTCTACATATGGACCCTTTAGCGGACCATACTATAACATCTATGGCATTAACACTGGTGGGTAAATTTACTGGATCAAAACCCAATATTGATATGGTTAGATCCTTTGCTAGGAGGAAATGGAGTCTTGAAGGCCAAGTAGATATAGATGTGATGCCTAAGGGCTTCATTTCCTTTGTTTTTTCAAATATGGAAGATCTATCTAGAGTCCTTTGTGGAGGCCCATGGGTGTTTGGAAATTCATCCCTGGCTCTACAAAAGTGGGTGACAAACCTTGACTTGAATGTGAACCTCTTTAATTCTGCACTTGTTTGGGTGTGATTCCCAAGCCTTCCTCAGGAATACTGGCATGAGGATGTTTTTGCTGGTCTGGCAGGATCTTTTGGAGAACTTTTATCTATCGACCCCATGACAACAGTGAAATCAAGGTTGGTATATGCTAGAGCTTGTGTTAATATCCACCAAAATGCGGATCTCCCTGAGGTGATAACAATCATGTCTAATTTGGGGAAATATGTTCAGCCAGTGGAATACAAATCAATCCCTTTTGCATGCTTCTCATGCAAAACAACATAACACTGGGAAAAACAAATCCCATTGAAGCATCAAAAGGAAAAGGAGAATAAGAAAGACTCTAGAAAATAATGGAGGGAAAAAAAACAACAAGACCGATCATTCCCAAAAAAGAACAGAAAGATAATAAGGAAATAATAAGTGAGGTTGAGGGGAAGTGCTCGAAGGCCAACAACCCCAAAGTTAAGGAAAATCCACAGAACGAGTCTGATAGCTCTGGTATTGTCTCTTAGATTAGTGACCTGGAAAAATAGGGCTCTCAAGTAATGGAAATAGGGTTTCATGTGTCAAGGGTGGATGAATCTGATAAGGAGAGGACAATAAATGAAAATAATATGCAGGGGTTAAATATAAAGGAGGGAAACCTGAATGAAGAATTTTTTATTGATAGGGGAGATGATGTCCCCTATCACCACTAGCTAATTTATGGAAAGAAGAAAATCAAGAAGAAATCTGGACAAAAATTAATGGAAAGAAGAATCAAAGGAGCTCCTCCAAAAAAGGCAATATGTTGAATAAGGGACCTTATTTTCCTAGATCTATCAAGAAAAATAAAGGTCAAACCCATGGAGGAGTACAAAAAAGAGGACAATAGAATGCGGGTGTGGGTACTCCTAAAAAGGAATGAGGCAGAAAATTGGCCAAAATTGCTCGAGAACAAGAAGCAAAGTAGAAAATTGTGGATGGTTGCCAAAGAACCATCCCAGAGGTATGCTCCCCATATTGTAAATGAAGATTATATCCTAGAATATCTTAGGACTGAATAGTCCTCACAAACATGATGTGGTTAGAAATCTTATTAAAGACTATAAGTCAAATTTGTTATTGATTCAAGAAACTAAAATGCTTATAGAAAAAGTGGGAAATTTTCAGGTTATCAAGAATGGGGGTAACCTTGGCTGTGATTCAGAGGGTGATTCTTTAGGGGCGATTATCTACTGGAAAAAAATAATTAATTGTACCCTTTTGAAGATTGAAGAATATTATCTTGGTGAAAGTGAGAAATTTAAGAGATAATTTGTCTTGGAACCTGATCAATATTTATGCCCCAAATACGAGGCATGACAGACAAATTTTTTGGAAAAGCATGAAAGATATTAGAAAGAATTATCAGGAAAATAGTTGGATGGTTATGGGAGACTTCAATTCCCCACTCAAAGGTGATGAAAAAATGGGAGGTATCCCTTCCCAGATGGATAGTAGAACATATCTGATGGACTATATCAATGATGAAGCTTTTCTGGATGTGGAGCTGCAAGGTATTTCTTATACTTGGTCTAATAGAAGAATTGGAAAAGATCTTATCCAGGTAAAACTTGACAGAACCCTTATTTCTCCTAATTGGATCTCAAGGTACTCTTTTCCCTATCCTCTATGTTGAGAATTGGTTCTGATCACTTCCCTATTTCCTTTACTTCTAACACTTTGAATGGCAAGAAAAACTTTCCTTTTTGGTTTGAAAAGATGTGGATGGATCACCCCAATTTGAACGAAAATATAGCAGGGTGGTGGAAATATGCTTTGGATGGAGGAGCCATGTTTAGACCTGCTAAAAAACTTAACACTATCAAAAGAAAAGTTAAGACTTGGAACAAGGAAGTGTTTGGCAACATTTTCCTGTCCAAAAGAAGGGTGTAGAATGAAATCAAGGAGATCCAAGATCAAATTCAAAAAGAGGGTGTCACCGAGAATCTCAAAAGTACTGAGAATAACCTGCTGGCAGATTATCACAATATCATATCCAAAGAGGAGAATTTCTGGAGACAAAGGTCAAGAGCCCTCTAGCTAAGGGCAGGGGATAAAAACACAAGATTTTTTCACATGACCTCTATGAAGCATAAGGTGGTTAACATAATTTATTTCTTGATTACTAATGGAAACAATATTAGGAAAGACGAGGACATCATAAAAGAAATGCTTAGCTACTTTTCCTCCCTCTTATCCAGGGAAGATAATTTGGTCTTTTTGGATCAAGATAAAACCTTGTCTGCAATCCTGTCTTTGATTGATGCAGGAATTAATGTGAGACTTCAAGATATTCTCCCGGAGAAGAAAATTAAGTCTGCTATTTTTTTTTCTTTTGGAGGTGAGAAGTCCCTTGGCCCTGATGGTTTTCCCATAGTCTTCTTTCAAAACTACTTGTAAATCTTAGGGAAAGATGTGATTGTTGCGGTCAAAGAGTTTTTTGGAACTAAAATTCTCCTTAGGGAACTCAATGCGACCTTTCTGGTTCTCATTCCCAAAAAACCTGGAGCCAAAACGGTTGATTCTTTCATACCTATAAGTCTTTGTATTTCCTTATATAAATTCATATCAAAAGTCCTTGCCTCTAGGATTCTATCGATCCTTCATTTGATTATTTCACCCTAGTAGAATGAATTTGTCTCTGGTAGGAAAATTCTGGACTCAAGTATTATTGCACACAAAAACATTCATTCCTTGGAGGCAGCTAAGAAACAAGGCTTCCTTATGAAGTTGGATCTCACAAAAGCGTATGATAGGGTGGACTAGAACTTTCTAGAGAAAGTCCTCCATGCTTTTGGTTTTGATAAGGGAGTGACTAAATTAATAATGGAGTTGGTCTCTACTATGTCTTCCTCTGCCATTGTCAATGGGGGATCTTCTATTTTCTTTAAACCTACAAGAGGGTTAAGAAAAGGGGATCCAATATCCCCTATCCTCTTTTCTATCTTGGTAGAATGTCTGGGAAGGTATATTAATAAATTTGTGGGAGAAGGCCTAATTTATGGTCTCCAACCATCTTCTGCAAGATCTGTGTGTTCCCATGAGCAATTCGTAGATGATACAAGCTCATCATGGGGAATGTTACTGTTAAAGAAGCTAGAAATTTGAAGAAAGCACTAACCACATACACCTTGTCCTCTGGTCAACTTATTAACTGTAACAAGGGGATTTATTTTCTTTATCAACACCCCTAAGGTGAGACAAAGAAAAAAAATTAATATTTTGGGATGCAGTTCTAGTGCATTGCATTCATACTATCTGGGTTTACCATTGACAGATACAACAACAAGCTGGTTGGTTGGAAAAGGGCCCTTTTAAGTAATTTTGGGAAAGTTCAACTCTTGAAATTGACTTTAAAAAACCTCGCATTTTATGCCTTGATTCTCTTTAAAATCCCCATAAATTTTCCATAATGATTGAAAGAATCCATGAAACATTCTTGTGGTCTGGGGTGGAAGAAAAGAAAAGACTATGTTTGGTGGCATGGGAAAGTGTGTGCAGACCCAAAAAATTTGGGGTTCTTGGCTTTAGATCTACTAAAAATATCAACAACGGCCTTCTTTCCAAATAGTTGTGGATAATATATGGGATTAAGAAAGAATGGAATGTGATCATCAAAAACAAATACCTCTATAACTTCAATTCTCTAGAGAATTTCCTTTTCACTGGAGATAACTTGCATGGTTCTTACATATGGAACAACATATGCTCTTCTAAAGAGCTGATTATTAAGGGAATGAGGTGGAAGCTGGGGGATGGTAGGAAAATTGATTTCTACGAAGATAGCTGATTACAAAAAGACCCCCTCTCTAAAAACCAAGACTAGAAACAAGTTATAGAGAGATGTAAACAAACTATTGGAGAAAAATTTAAGGACTATTGGCATGTCAATAAGTGGACAAATCTGGGAGACATTGAAAAAAGGCTCTCTTCCCTCCATCTTGATCTACAATCTTGGTTTATCGAGGATAACAATCCAGATGAAATTATATGGGCTTCTAATTCGGATAACATCTATATTGTGGCCTGTGTGTGTGATCTTTTGACCTCGGGTGAGGAAAGACCTATTTTCTCAAAAGTATGGTACAAATTTCTCATTCCTAAAGTCAATTTATTTTTCTAGCTTTTATATCAGAATAAACCTTTAACCTTGCATAACCTCAGTAAATCGGGTCTCTTTCTTCCTAATAGATGTTTTCTGTGTATGGAGGAGGCTGAATCTTGTAACCATATTATGATGCATTGCTCCTAGACCCGTAATGTGTGGGAGATCATCTTGAGAAAATTTAATCTTTGTTTGATTTTTCCTCTTCTTTGGTAGGATTTTGTGAATCATTGGAGTTGTCCCTTCTTGAAAAATATGGTGAAAGAATTCTAGAGACTTCTCCTTCCTCATTTTTTTTGGCGTATCTGGAAGGAAAGAAATAACATAGTTTTCTGGGAGAAATTTTCCCAACCTGAGGTGGTAGGCAATCATATATGTAGAGGGATGGAGGAGAATTTAAAAATTATGATCAATGACAATCGTGCAATGATTTCCTCCTAGGATACTTTGGAGAACATTAGAAAATGGCATTTCAGTACCACGTCTATCAATAATCCTCATCCTAGAGCCAATGCCCGGTGGATGCCCCCTCTCGATGGATGGGTCAAAGCTAACTTTGACAAGGAAGCTAAAGGCAATCTGAGAATGGACGGAGGAGGTGGTAATATCAGAGATTGGTGGGGTAACTGTGTGGGAGCGATGGCAGTCTATTTGGGTCTTTAATCCAATCATAGAGTCAAAGCTATGGCATCCCTTAACACTATTATGCTAGCAGAAGAGTTGGGGTGTAAAAAATTGTGGCTGGAGGTAGATTCCTAAAATATCATCAATAACATCAAAGGCCTAAGAAAACCCTCATGGACTATTGATCACATCATAGAGAAAATCAACATCATTGCCTCTAAATTTGATAAAATCTATGTAACCCATAACTACCGTGAAGCTAACCAGGTTGCGGATGGGTTGGCCAATATTTGAGTTAAGAATGATGTCATCAACAAGTGGATTAGAACAAATAAAATTAATGATAAAATCAATAATCTCATTAATCATGAAAAGATTAGCCATAAGGAGGGAGTTATTAGATTTAATGATGACGGGGAATGATTTCAATCATAGCTCGAGTACTCTTAAGTCAAAGTGGCAAGTGTTTTTCATCGACATTAATACTTGGCTTGTCACACGTGCTTTGTGGGTGCTCAAAAAGAAGTCGAAGCTTAAAAAAAAAATTTGGCATTTGCGAATTTAGTCTGAAAATTTTGAAGCCAAAAAATTATGAGAGGAAACAGTATAATTACACTGGAGAGAAGAGGTGCATGAAGGAAGAAGATGAGATGGGAGGCAACCTCAAGAGAGAGGAATATGCAAAATGCAAATGGTTCTAGGAGAAGGAGGTGTGGAGAAAACTAAAGACGGATAGAGTTACTAAGTATCTCAGACGTATGCATGGTCACGACAAGGAAATTACTAGAGCTTTCATTGTTGGCTTGGAGAATGACAAGGTTCATTTAGCGGGTAAATCATTTCCTCTCACTTCATAGCTCATTGCAAAGATTACGGGTTTGCCTCTTGAGGTAATTAACTATGCCAAAGATAAAAAGATTGGGAATAAGGCTTATAAGGATTTTCCCAAGACTGATGAAGAAAAGGCTCTGTTTGTCAAAGGAAATGTAGATTATGTTAATATTACTAACATTAATCTCATTTGGGTGAAAGTTCTTAGGGTTGTAATGGAATAATTTACCCTTGATGGAAGATTTCCCAGAGTTTATAACTTTCACTTTGTTCTCATGAATCATTTCTGTCATGATGTTAGGGTTTCTTTCCCTTACTTTCTCCTAAGCTCCCTCTACCAGAGCATCACGAACCATAGAGTTAAGTCAAGCCTAGTGCTCTATGAGGGTTTGATTCTTCTCATTGTAGACTATGCATGTGATTATATCCTGGAGTTGATTCCTAAAAGTGTGAGTTCTTAGAAGAGGAAGAGTGTGAATACCAACATTGACAAGAAGGCCAATCTGTCTCCCAGTGAGAAGACCAAAAAGGGTAAATTTGGTAAAAAATATGTTACATCATCCATTTTAGATAAGGTGGAAGGTATGATTTTGGAAGAAAAAAATGCTTCTATCTCTTCTGAGGATGAAGCTCTGGTGAGAGGTGAGCATAACACTATGGAGAATCCTAAGAAGGATAAGGCGTCAAATGATGTGAATGAGAAAATACTGGAAGCTGAAAAAGGTTTTAATGATGAATCTGTTAGAGATATTCAGTAGGAGATTCCTGAAGAGATTATTAACTTGATCAACACCATTATTCAAGATTATATGGAGGAAACCCACATAGGCTTTGATGATGTGATTGAAGAAGGTAAGGTGAAAATGG
Organism: Thuja plicata; assembly: GCA_018584345.1. NCBI lineage: Eukaryota > Viridiplantae > Streptophyta > Pinopsida > Cupressales > Cupressaceae > Thuja > Thuja plicata. The sequence goes on from MU227212.1 coordinate 892,567, forward strand.
AGAAAAATGACAAAGAGGAGGAGAATGAGGTGTTTATTGGGGATGATTTTGGGTTTATGGAGATGGATACCCAAGAGATCAATGAAAATAAAAGCATCAATTTGGACTCTTCTAGAAACACTAATAACTAGAAGGATGACTCCAACCCATCTGAGAATCCGACTAGGGAAGATAACATAGAGAAGGAGGAGAATAGGTAAGTTTAGAACAATGCTGAAGAAGCCATTTCTGAACAAGACTTCAACACAAAAAGGGTTACAAATATGAGTGTTCTTCAAGCATCCAGAAATAAGGATATTTGTACATTCAACATAGACAAGTGGGCATTCCATGACATTCAAGACCTGCGCATCAAATACAAATCTTTGGATATGATTAATGATGTGCTCGAAGAAACAGTTTATAAGATGAGGAATGATGCAACAATGTACAACAAAGGTAAGAATGTTTTTGTTGAGATAACAGATAACTCCAGTTTGCTGGAAGATAAGATTAATAGCGTCATTGAAAACAAGATTACCCCTATTATGGAAAAATTTAGCAACAATGAAATTATTCTAAGGAATTCTATAATTATGAACAACATGGGCATGAAATCTACGATTGAAAATCTCAAAGCCCTGGATGCCATGTTGGAGGGGAATAATAGTGACAAAAAAGCAATCAACATTTAAGATGAAGGTGGGAGTCAAGAAATTTAGACTGCGGGCCTGGGCACAAGGACCGGATCAAGCACTAAAAATAAAACCATTCCCTAGTCCATATATCTTACTAGCTTGAAGGAGTCAATCTTAAACATCAAGCTTAAACATGCATATTCAACTAGCGAATTCTAAAGAGTTCCTTAAGACGCTAGAGTGAATGTGCAACTAGAGGGTTTTTTACTTTTGTCTACTGGAAGGTTTCCTATTTCGCATGGTCTTTTTTTGGGTTTAATACTTTATTGTAATATCTAGGGTAGTGCCCATATTTTGTCACTGTTGGCTCTCTTGACAGTCATTTTTTGTGGTGTTGTGATGATTTTTCCTAGCTTTCTATTGTAAAGGGTTTGGGGTCCCTTCAAAACCCTGATGTTACCTTAATAAAAAACATAGAGAACCAACAATGTGAGAGTGTCGATACTATTGTAGAATATATGTTGTTCTTTTTTCCCTTTGTTTTTTGTCCTTGATGACAAAAGACACTTGGTCACTTGATAAAGACACATTGATGACAAAAGAAACTTGATGGAAAAAGACACGTTGATGGTATGTGGTATGTTATTATTCATTTCATCGGATAGGAAACATTGATACACATTGAACATTCATTGGCATGCTCATTTCAGTGGTCAGGTATACATGATGGCATGCTCATTTTAGTATATAGGATGGGGACAGGTACACAGAATGGATGGTCTAATTTACATTACATGTTCATCATATTTCACTTTTAATGGTCTTGGTATCATTCGATGGATGATGGTTATTCTTTTGATACATTATGTATCCTTGTCATGAATAAGGGATTGCTTTATTATTAACATTTTGTTGATAAGTTATTGTTAGGGTTTAGGTAGATATGAATAATAAATAATATTAAGATAATACAGAAATCAAGAGAAGACAAAAAAAAATAACACAAATATTTAACATGATTCACCCAATATGAGCTACATCCACCAAAGAAACAGTTGTCCACTTTTTTTATTATCCAGCGAAGAGAACATTACAGTCTAATATTTCACATTACACCGCCACATATTTATAGGAATTTTCGGTGGTTTAAATGACAGTTAACTAATTAACCTAAAAATTCTTGATGAGTTAACCTAGGGAAATACTTGACGAATTAACCTAGGGAAATTCTTGATGAGTTAACATTATATAATATAGCATGATCAGTCACCACATACCAATAATATACCACTTGGATATTGATCAGGCTCCACACTAAACAATCTCCCTCTTGGAGACCGATTATGTAGCAACACTGCTATGATTGAAGCTCCCACTGGATTGACACACCTGGACTAGATTGTTTCTCAATTCACTATGATCAAGCTTAAAGACCAATATAAAATAAGAAAGAAGTCAATTTATCTCGAGTTACTACCTTGGTCAACATATCTGTAGGATTCTTTCTAGTGTGTATCTTCTCTAGCTTCAATTGTCCATCCTCTAAAACTAAGCATATGAAATGGTACTGAAGTTGTATGTGTTTGGTCTTAGAGTGAAGATTTGAGTTCATTGAAAGGTGAATCACTCTCTCATTGTCAATATAAAACCTATTATGCTCTTGTGTCTTTCCTAGATCCTCCATATATCTTTGCAAACAAATCATCTCCTTACTAGTGTGTGGTGTAAATGTGGTGTCAAAGTGCAAAAAAACTAGACTCAATAAACCATTAGCTTAGGGGTCAATAATCATATAATTTAACTCCAATTTTGTGCAAACCNCCCCACAAAAAAAAAAAAAAAAAAAATGGTTTATTGCTTCCTATATTAAGCGAGTTTGATTCTTAATAGATGTGCATTAGATTGGCACAAGAAACAGTGACTAGAATTCTCCAAAATGGAAGATTCAAAAGGTGAGGCATGATGCATGAACTTGAATTCTTTTCTATTCAAGACATGGAAATGATATGAAAAATGAAACTAAAATGATGCATGAACTAGCATGAGATTAATCTAACAAGATTCAGCAAATACTAAGAAATGAAAACTAAGATTAAACTATCTAAGAAAAAATGTAAATACTATGCTAGGATGAAGATGCTCTTCTACAAATGGGTATACCCTAGAATCAAAATGACATTATAATGTTACTTCAACAACACATCCTTCTTCAACAAGGAGAGATATCTCTTTTATAGAAACTTCCTCAAAATGACAGCTGAGATTTGACCACGAAGGGCGGTTGAGATGATCTCTCCTTCAATTCATGTGATCTTTATCCATGTGATAGGTTATTGATTGGTCAAAGTTGTGTTTTTTGAGGGAGAATGAGGACAAATTTGGTAAATCCCCTTTTAATAACCTTTTAATCAAAGATTAAGTGTGCACACCCATGTGTGAATGGGTTTATCTAATAAAAGTGCAAGAACTTTTAAGTGTGCAATGTATAGTGATTAAATGATTTTTCAAGCTTGACTTCAGATTAATTTTGATGATTTGACTCAGGACCTTGATTTAATTATGAAAGGGGGATTATTAGGGTTTTCTTGCAAAATTAAGGTCTAGTAGTGAAGGCCTTTAGATTTTAGGGTTTTTACAGCCAATTAATTAAATTAGGGGCTATAGGTTTACTATACCAATTTTAGGTTATTATATTTGCCCCTCTTTGAATTAATGTGCGAGCAGTGCATTGATTCAAATAACATCTGATGAGAGAAAAATAAGCTTGATTCAGAACCGATTCTGAACTTGATTGAATGAAGATCGATTTGAAGATTGAAGATACCATCTCTAGACTTGATTGAGTGAAGAATGATAAAAAGATTAAAGACATCAGCTCTAGAATTGATTGAGCAAAGACTGTGGTGGAACCCAGATTTGCAGGACAAATTTGCATACCTAATTTCTTAGGGAAGTATCCTTTTACTTTTATAAGTAAATTTGTATGTTTTATATGGTGTTTTAATTTAGCTTTATTCATATTTGAATTTGAAATCTAGTCGTTATATTTGTTTTCACGGTTTAATTAATTATTTTATACCTTTTCAAAAATCCTTCCAATGATTAAACTTCAACAATGATCAACGGATGGCGCTTTCCCTTAAACAACAAATAAATGTCCTTTAACCTTCAAGGGAATGCACCTAGTTAACACGTGTCCTCAGATCTCGGATGACTAAAGTCAAAGCAGGCTAATACGTCGAGAAAGTCAAGTTTCATCTGACGGCTGGCATTATCCCTCGATCGGAAAGATGAAGAATTTTAACAATTAAGGCATCACGCTATACTGACGTGTGTCCCGGACCCTCAAGTGCTATGAGTAAATGAATGTAGATCAATGATTAAACCTCGGTGGAGATCTAAGGCAAGCATGATGCCTCAAAGTAAAGATTCCCATCCTTTATTCATCAAGGGAATGCACCTAATTGACATGTGTCCTAGGCCCACCAAAGTTGTAGGATGAGATAGCGAGGATACAAATGGAATCACTTGATTGGTTGAAAAAAATGATGAGGATTCATGTTAGTTTATAAGACAGGTTAAAGAGAGGATTACTAAAGTTCTCATCATTTAGCACATGGCTCTAATCGATGATGTTGTCTTAATCAAGATCAAAAGATGACCAAGTTTTAAACAAGTCAAAGATTAATCAGCGGTTAAGTTTGATGAAGATCAATGGCCAGCATGATGCCTCAAAGTGAAACTATAGGGTAATTAAGTTTCAAGGGAAAGTGCCTAGACGACATGTGTCCTGGGCCCACAGGTTCTAAACAATGAAGTAAGATTGATCGGTTGTTAAACTTTGATGAAGATCAATGGTATGCGTAATGCCTCAAAGAGGAGATGTGTGACCTTTACCCTTCAAGGCATTGTGACAAAGCTACACATGTTCTGGCCCCACTAAAGTCTAAGCTATGTGATTAGTTGTTAAAGGATGGAAAGCATCGATGGTAGGGGCATTCCCTTGATAAAAAATTGAACGTCTTTTATCCTTCAAGGGATTACGTGATCTTGACACGTGTCCCCGATGATTAAAAAGACAAGAGGCTTGGTGGCAACGTTGACATGGACTTTTCTTTGTCATTTTTTCCTTAATATTTTAATTATATTTTTATAACTGTTAGGGTTTTGTGTATCATTTGATACATCGCTATATTCTCATGCAGGGTTTCAAAGGTGATGGATACCATGGATATATATGGTGATGAGATAGTGAAATCTTCATGATTAAGAGAGATGATCACATGCAGATATTTTTTGAAGAATGTTCATAAAGATATATGATGCTAGAAGGTGGTCGACAACATTAATGATTTGATTCTTGTCGACGAATCTGTTTGATGTACCAGGAATAATATCTGATATCATGCAGATTTTATATTGATTCTTATGGATAATTATATGGTCAAAGTACCATGATGATCATGATACATAAGCATTATTTAATTATTGTCTCAAACATATTACGAAGAATTTGTTAAGTTATTACTATGAAACCTAATTGGCCGACGATTGTTGTCAAACAAGGGTGATTAATCATTCCTTTATTGTAATAGCTAATGTTCAGTTGTTGATCTTAGTATTAGGTATTATTTATGAATATATGTATTGATCTAAATCTTGTTCACATCCTTTAGAATTCATATAAATAAGGATACCAAGATCAATACGAAAGGCGGATATTATCATCATCATTATTATCATATTGGATAGATTTGATCAACAACTGTAACATGAACTTGGATGTACCATTTTTCAAAATCAATAAAGATAAGTGCTTTTTATTTCATCTGTGGGAATTGACTCAATTTCATTTTTGATTAGTCCCTTGGATAAAATCTGTTGATTTTCTTCAATAAAGTAGTTTGAATGTGCATACTTTTGATTAAGTTTACAGTTATATTGTCAATTGATTTTTTCATCTTGTATGGTTAAATTCAATTGATTGTGGCCACAATCAATCGGTCTGTCATTTGAAGAGTTAAATACAATTGAAATAAATTGTAAATTAATCCTAAGATATATGCCCATTTGAATATTGTTGAAGTGATAGTCTCTTACAAGCTGTCTCTAAGGTTGTACGTAGGGTCGAGATGATTTTGACTCTATTTCCCATCATAGAAAAAGGCATTGATCTAATTATTATTTGGATTATAGTTATTCATCTCATTGTTTATAGTTTTGCGATATCTTATCCATCTGTTCATCTCAGCTCACATTCATATTTACTAAAGTTTTTTTATGATTTCTAAGTATTTTAGTTTTGCAGTCTATAGCATATTGTGTTTAAGTTGATTTCTTTCAAGTTCCTTTTCCATCCTTGAGAGAGAAATTTTGGAGTGTATTCTATTTGCTACAAAAATCCTTAAAAATTGAAGGATAAGTTTAAGGTATAGGCCTACCAGCCTTGGTTCTGTAGAACTAGAATTGGAGAGGTTCCAACCTTGTTTCAGGGTTGAGCTAGTTAGTTGGCTAGATCACTTGGGTTTCCCATCATTGGATTGGCAAGTCCACATGGAATCCAATCTATTGATTTTAGCACCAATAGATTGACGACTCTGTTGGGGAAGTTGTTTGTGAAGACAGTTTGAAGAACTCTCAGAATCATTGGTAATGATCTGAAGATTAAGACTCTACTGGAGATAGGAACCCAGACCAGTGAGATATTAATTTCTTTCTGATAAATAAAGTGGCAACTCTACTTTTGAAACTCTATAAAATATAAGTGATAAATTTATGTTAGGAAGAAGGTCTTTAAGACAAGACATTTTTTTTGAATTGGAACCAACAATGAGAAGTAAGGATTCAAGTAAGAAGATGTTGTATGTACCATGTATATTGCACCATGATAAGGATGATCAAGAATTTTTCTATGAGAAATTCCCTAATTCAAGTCATCATAGTCATGAGAATAATAATGAGAATTGTAATCCTTCTCCCGAGTTGGTAGGGAAGAGCATGAGCCTCAGCATAGTATGAATCAGGAAGCGGTCGATAAAGAGGAGAGGTATAGAAAATGGGATGCTATCTTTCGTGAAATAGCTAATGCAAGCTCAGATGATGAAGAGATGGTTAGAGCTCTTAAGAGACAACCAGAGGAACTATTAAAGAAGACGAGAATACAAAGAAGTGCAATCAAATCACCAAGAGATGAAAGAATGACTAAGGATGATAGAAATGGTGTATACAATCCTCCTCATAGAAACAATGGGGAACACATTTTCAACGATGGTCATACTAATCCATTGTTTGAAATAGACAATGGAGGAAAGTGTGAGAAGAACAACAATGAGAATGAAAGGAATGGTCATCGGGGACAACTAAAAAATGGGGAAAACCAAAATTAAAATGGAAGAAGAAAATATAATGGATATCAAAATGATAGAGGAAAGAATTATGGCCCAAGATATTTTAATGTAAATATTAATTTTGGACCGAGAATGAATAATCAAGGATTCCAAAATATAAATCATCAAAATCTAAGGCAAGGAGAAAATAATCAAAATGGAAACAATTATAGAGCCCCAATGGTGTCTGAAAGATATAGATAGTTAGTTTTTGATGGCATAATGGGATACCCTAATATTATAATAAATGAGTTAAGGAATGCAATTACAAAAATTTTAGGGAATGGATCATAATCTACTGAGATACATTGGATAAATTTGAACAATGTTATCCAAGAGTTTGAGGAATTAAATGAGGATGTATATATGAAGCTATTTGTTCAATCTCTTATAGAAGATGTAGTAGAATGGTGTAGAAGTTTACGAGATGGATTTACATCTAGTTGGTATGAATTTTTTAATTATTTCATAGAACAATTTGGTGATCATAATGATACTTCCTTTGCATCTCATGAATTGACAAGTATAAAGAAAAATCAAAATGAATCTGTTATTGAATTCAACAAAAGGTTCAATAAGGTGTTGAATAGGATTCCAAGAGATATTAGACCTGTTGAAGACTTTTTGAGTGATTTTTACATGGGTTCTTTTGATAATAAGACTCATTGTGAAATCAGATCTCATAAGCCATCTACTTTAGCACATGATTTCAAAATTGCTATAACTAATTAAAATGATAGGAAGGCATCTTGCAGAATTGTTAAAAGGGAGGATACTCGACTGTTCAATCCAAAAGGTCCTAAGCAGTCCAAGGAGGAAGATAAATTAGATAAGCTTATGAATATGATGAAAGACCTAGAAATAAGTAATGGAAAAGATAATCCCAAATACAACCAGATTAATCGGCCACCATTCAGAAATAATAGACACAGATTGCAAGATATGCCCTATAATACAACATGGAAGGATGGAAAACTAGTAAACAAAGAATTACATACTCATGATCCATTGTCAAAAGGAAACCATGTGTTGGAAGAAAACCCATGGTGTGATGTATGCAGGAGGCCTCATGCAGCAGAGCAATGTTTAGTAGCAAGGGTTGTTATAGAATTAGATGAAGAAGATGATAATCCTCAACCTACTACATATGCATTATCAACAAATCCTATGTGGGGATACGATGATTACAGCTCTTCAGATGATTATTACTATAAAGAGGATCTAAATAGAGTGTACCAATATGGGGACTATCAGAATAAAATTCCAGGGTTAAGAAAATTGACAGAAGAAGAAAAAAGAGCATATACAATAGCTGCAGTTGAAGAAGAAAAAAGTAATTATAGACTAAGGAATAGGACTGTGAATGTGACCAAGGAAGCAATTCAAAGAAGATGAACCACAAAGACATTACTCAAGAGAAGTAGGTAGAACTTCAAGACTTTACAAAAATGGAAAAAGAAAAAGTGGTCAGTAGATCTCTCCCCAATGAATGTTCTTTTATGTCTAATGCATTATCTCGGGTTAAGATATTTGTTCCTTTACTTGAAATAGTCAAAATACCTGAATGCAAGAATGAAGCTTTGAAAATATTGTCTAATGTAGGTAATAAGGAAGATCTTAACCAAGAAGTAAAGGATCCTTCAGCTATTTATCTAGGAACTACATTATACAAAATGGAAATCAAATTGATTTGTTTTATCTTACACTGTTAATAAACAATAAAATAGTGAAGAATTGTATGATAGACTCTGGTGCAGCAGTAAATATTATGCCTAATGATGTTATGAAATAATTAGGAATGAAAGTTGATACCAAATTTGGTAGATGTTATGCTATGGATAATAGATCAGTTCCTGTTGTAGGCGTAATGAAAAATGTTGAATTTAAATTTCCTACATGTCCTGAAATGTCATATAAAATGGATATTACTATTGTTGAAGTCCCTGCCAATTATGGGATACTTCTATCCAGACAATGCTCTAGTTTAGTAGGAGGTAGTATTCAATTACATCTTTCTTATGCTTCTATCCTAGTGAATGATAGGGATGTAAGAATTGACAAAGAGGCTCAAAGTTCATATATTATTGAAGATGTGGATCAAAGCTTGGTTACACACTTCTGTCACTCTGATATGGATAACTTTGAGGTAAGCATTTCAAAGAATGCAATGCAAAATACTGAATCTATTAGGTTACATGCAAAAATGAATGATAATGAAATTTGGAAAATGCATTTTGATTGTGCTTGTTGTAGGGATGGTAATGGAGCTAGTGTTATTTTCTTTGCCCCTGATACAAAAAGTTTTTAAATGTTCCCTTATATTAGATTTTGAATGCACTAACAATGTTGCAGAGTATGAAGCTCTATTACTTGGTTTGAGAATAGCTAGTAAACATGGAATCAAATGTTTAAGTGTCTTTGGGGATTCTAAATTAATTTTTTCTCAAGTTATAAATAAATTTGTTGCTAAACATCCTCCTCTTAAAAGGTATAGAAATGAAGTATGCGTTTCTATAGAATATTTTGATGCTTTTTCGATTAACTCGATAGATAGATCAAAAAATATTCTTGCAGATTTTATGGCTAATTTGGCATTAAAGCATAATGACATTCCTTGTGAGTACATAGTCCAAGTTGAAGTTAAAACCATGCCAGTTATACCTAATAACTTTAACAACTGGAAAATCTTTGAAGATGATACAGATATAATCAGATTTTTAGTATGTGAGCAGGAATATGAAGATCAGTGATAGACTTGAATGCTCATGTTGAGATAGAGGATGAGAAAGAAATTTTTTTTGGAAAGGAATTCACTCAGCTTAAGACCAATAAGGTTCTAAAAGGCCTTGTAACACTAGAAAGGTTGATTGATAATAAGGATTAAAAAATAGAAAAGAAAAACACTAATGTCATAATGGATGAAGTAGAGAAGATAAACTTGGGAAATGAAGAATATCCAAAAGAAATATTTTTGGGTAAAATATTAAACCCCAAGATCATAACAGATATCATCAAACTGCTAAGAAAGTATAGACATGTATTCGCTTGGTCCTATGATGACCTTAAGGCTTATCGAGAGGATTTCTTTCAGCAAGAGATACCTTTAAAGACAAATGCCAAACCATTAAGGCAAAGGTAGAGACCAATAAAACCTACCTTAGCTCCCAAGATGAAAGATGAATTAATCAAGATGAGGGATGCTGACATAATAAAACCAATTAGACATTCAACATGAGTTTCTAACTTGGTTCCTATTAGGAAAAATAATGGTGATATCAGACTTTGTGTAGACTTTAGAAATCTAAATATATCATCATTAAAGGAAAATTATGCATTACCAAACATGGAAGCATTATTGCAAAAGGTCACAGGAAATGAGTTATTGTCAATGATGAATGGGTTCTTAGGGTATAACGAGGTGAAATTAAATGAAGAGGAACAATATAAAACAACATTTACTACACCTTGGGGTACGTATGTGTATGCTAGAATGAATTTTGGACTCACTAATGTAGGGCTACTTTCCAAAGAGAAATAGATGTGGCTTTTGAGGATTTTATTGATGTAATCATGGTGGTATATCAAGATGACTTAACTACTTACTCCAAAATCGAAAAAGATCATTGCAAGCATTTGAAGAATATCTTTCAAAGATACCTTGAATATGGAATATCATTGAACCTAAAGAAATGTCATTTTGTGGTTACTGAAGGAAAATTGTTAGGGCGTGTTGTATCCAAAGATGGAGTAAGAATAGATCTCGAGAGGATTACAACGATAGATAAAATTGAGGTCCCTAATAATGTCAAAGGGATCAAATATTTCTTTGGGCAGATAAACTTTGTGAGAAGGTTTGTCCCAAATTTTTTAGAGATAATTAAACACATTATTGTGATGTTGAAAAAGGGTGCAAACATGAAATGGACTGATGATGCTTTAGAAGCATTTATTAATATCAAAAAAGCAATTAAAGAGGCTCCTATTCTCAAGTACCTAGATTATACCAAACCATTTCAACTATTTTATTTTGCATCATACCATACTATTGTAGTTGCCTATTAAAAAATAATAATGAAGGTTATGAACAACCAATAACATTTTTTAGTAAGACTCTTCAAGCCTCGAAGTTGAATTATGATATAAATGAAAAACAAGCTTATGCACTTGTGAAAGCTGTAAAATCCTCCAAGCCTTATTTGGTTGGGGCAAAAGTAATAGCGTATATTCCTAATGCAACAATAAAGATATGTTCAAACAGTCAAAAGTTACTAGGGAAAGATGTAGATGGGTGAATCAAATTCAGGAATTCAATATAGAGATTCATATTACTAAAATTGTTAGAGGACAAGGGTTAGAAAAATTGATGGTAGAATCAAACATGGATGCATTACAGGTAAACCAGGTGGATTTAAGTGAAATTAAAACAAGTATTGAAAAGTTCCCTTGGTACACTAATATAGTACATTTCCTAAAACATGTGAAATGTCCAGAAGGCCTTATAGATAGTCAGAAGAGGACAGTAAAATTTTAGGCATCTAAGTATGTCTTGATACAAGGGAATTTATATTGGAAAAATAGGCATGGTATACTTCTTTTTTGTTTAGATGTATACCAAGCCAAGAAAGTGCTTAAGGATCTTCATGATGGGGCATGTGGGGGACATTTTTCAGCAAAGACAACTGCTCATAAATATTGAATGCAGGATACTACTGGCCTTGTCTATTTAAGGACTGTTATGCATATATTCATAAATGTGAAGCATGTCATAAATTTTTAGGAAAGTTCAAATAAAATGGTGTCTTACCTCTTAAACCATGTCTACTGAGGAGCCATTCCAAATGTGGGGAATAGACTTCATAGGGGAAATCACTGATACTTCTAGTGGTGGACACAAATGGATTTTGGTGGCCACTGATTACTTCACTAAGTGGGTGGAAGTCATACCTACTAGACAGGATACTAGTAAGGTTGTGATCAAATTCCTAATTGAAAACATACTAACAAGATTTGGTGTTCCTCATAAAATTGTTAGTGATAATGTTATGTGTTTCAAATCTGCATAATTTACTGGATTTCATGAGAGATATGGAATAAAGAATTCTTATTCATCCCTTTATCACCCACAAGGAAATGGCCAAGCACAATCAAGTAAAAAAAATATAATGAAATCATCAAAAGAATGTTGAGCAACAACAAGAGAGCATGGGATTCAAAGTTGCCACTTGCACTTTGGGCAGACAGAATTATAATCAAGAAATCTATTGGATATGCACCATACGATCTTGTCTATGGAAAGAAAGCTAAGTCACCATTGAACAATTTACTACCAGTATACAAACTTGTAAATGAAGAACAGTGGGAGGAGGTGGACTTCATGGAGGTTAGATTTTATCATCTTGAAGAGTTGGATGAAATGAGGAATCAAGCTCGGGGAAGAAATCATAAATTACAGAAGCAAGTGAAGGTTTTGTTTGATAGGAAGATAACGAAAAGAAAGTTTCAAGAAGGAGATTCAGTTTTAAGATGGAATGTAAAAGATTAGGAAAAAGGTGGACATGGAAAATTTGATGCTTTATGGGTAGGTCCTTTTGTCATCATTTGTAAAGGAGGTGATAATTCTTATCTCTTACAAGATTTAGAAGGTTATACTCAGGAGCTTCTGGTACATGGTCAGTATCTTAAACCCTTCTTCTCTTAACTTTTTTAAAAAAAAAGGCAAGTTCTTTCTCTCATTTGTATACTATGTATTATTTATTCTGTTCTTCTAATGGTATGCTTTTCTAGAGATAACTAGGATCTCACTGCATTCACTAGGAATACACATTCCCAGAAAGAGCCACTGGTGGAAACCAAATTTGCAGGACGAATTTGCATACCTAATTGCTTAGGGAAGTATCCTTTTACTTTTTTTAAATAAATTATTATGTTTTATATAGTGTTTTACTTTAGATTTATTCATATTTGAATTCAAAATCTAGTTGTTTTATGTGTTTTCACAGTTTAATTGATTATATTATACCTTTTCACAGATCCTTCCGATGATTAAACTTCAACAATGATCGACGACAGGCGCTTTCCCTTAAAAAATAGATAAACATCCTTTAACCTTCAAGGGAATGTGCCTAGATAACACGTGTCCTTAGATCTTGGCTGATGAAAGTCAAAGAAGGTTAATATGTCAAGCAAGTCAAGTTTCATCTGATGGCTGGCGTTATCCCTGGATCGGCAAGATGAAGACTTTTAACCATTAAGGCATCGCGCTATACTGACGTGTGTCCCGGAACCACAAGTGCTCTAAGTAAACAAATGCATATCAATGATTAAACCTTGATGGAGATCTATGGTAGGTGTGATACCTCAAAGCAAAGATTCTTGTCCTTTATTCATCAAGGAAATGCGCTGATCAACACGTTTCCTAGGCCTGCTGAAGTCTGAGGATGAGACAATGAGGATAAAAATGGAAACACTTGATTGGTTGAGAAAAATGATGAGGATTCATGTCAGTTTATAAGATAGGTTAAAGAGCGGATTACTAAATTTATCATCATGTAGCACATGGATCTAATCAATGATGTTGTCTTAATCAAGATCAAAAGATGACCGAGTTTTAAACAAGTTGAAGATTAATTGGCGGTTAAGTTTGATGAGGATCAAAGGCTGGCATGATGCCTCAAAGTGAAGCTAGAGGGTAATTAACCTTCAAGGGAACGTGCCTAGATGACACGTGTCCCAGGCCCGCAAGTTCTAAACTACTAAGTAAGGTTGATCGGTTGTTAAAATTCAATGAAGATCAATGGCAGGTGTAATGCCTCAAAGTGGAGATGCATGACCTTTACCCTTCAAGGCATGACGACAAAGATACACGTGTCCTGGCCCTACTAAAGTCTAAGTTATGTGATCGGTTGTTAAAGGATGGAAAGCATCGATAGTTGGCATGTTCCCTCGATCATAAATCAAACATCTTTTAGCCTTTAATGGATTGTGTAATCTTGACACATGTCCTTGACGATCAAAAAGACAAGAGGCTTGTTGGAAGCGTCGACATGGACTTTTCTTTGTTATTTTTCCTTAATATTTTAATTATATTTATATAACTGTTAGGGTTTTGTGTATCGTTTGATACATCGCTAGCTTCTCATGCAGGGTTTCAAAGGTGGTGGGTACCATGGATATATCTGGTGATGAAATAGTGCAATCTTCACAACTGAGAGAGATGATCACATGCAAATATTTGTTGAAGAATGTTCATAAATATATATGATGCCAGAAGGTGGTCGACAACATTAATGATCTGATTCTTGTTGATGAAGTTGTTTGATGTACTAGGAATAATATTTGATATCATGTAGAGTTTATATTGATTATTATGGATAAGTATATGGTCAAAGTGTCATGATGATCATGATACAAAAGCATTATTTAAATATTGTCTCAGACATATTATGAAGAATTTGTTAAGTTATTATTATGAAACTTAATCGGTCGACGACTGTTGTCAAACAAGGATGATTAATCATTCCTTTATTGTAACTGCTAATGTTTAGTTGTTGATCTTAGGATTAGGTATTATTTATGAACATACGTATTGTTCTGAAACTTGTTTGCATCCTTTGGACTTCATATAAATAAGGATACCAAGATCAATACAAAAGGGGGATATTATCATCATCATTATTATTAGATTGGATATATTTGATCAACAACTGTAACATGAACTTGGATGTACCATTTTTTAAAATCAATAAAGATAAGTGATTTTTCTTTCATCTGTGGGAATTGACTCGACTTAATTTTTGATTAGTCCCTTGGATAAAATCTATTGATTTTCTTCTATAAAGTAGTTTGAATGTGCATACTTTTGATGAAGTTGCAATTATATTGTCAATTGGTATTTTCATCTTTCATAATTAAATTCAATTGATTGTGGCCACAATCAATCGGTCTATCATTTGAAGAGTTAAATACAATTGAAATAAACAATGAATTTGTCCTAAGCTATATGCTCATTTGAATATTGTTGAAGTGATAGTCTCTTACAAACTGTCTCTAAGGTTGTACATAGGGTCAGGGTGATTTTGACTCTATTGCCCATGATAGAATAAGGCACCGATCTAATCAATATTTGGATTATAGTTATTTAGTTAATTGTTTATAGTTTTATGATATCTTATCCATCTGTTCATCTCAGCTCACATTTATATTCACTAAGTCTTTTTTATGATTTCTAAGTATTTTAGTTTTGCAGTCTATAGCATATTGTGTTTAAGTTGATTTCTTTCAAGTTCCTTTTCCATCCTCGAGAGAGAATTTTTGGAGTGTAATCTATCTGCTACAAAAAGCCTTAAAACTTGAAGGATAATTTTAAGGTATAGGCCTACCAGCCTTGGTTCTACATAGCTATAATTGGAGAGGTTCCAACCTTGTTTGGGGGTTGAGCCTGTTAGTTGGCCAGATCACTTGGGTTTCCCATCATTGGATTGGCAAGTCCATAGGAAATAAAATCTATTGATTTGAGAACCAATAGACTGATAGAACTGACTGCAAGCTTGATTGAATGAAGATCAATATGGAGGTCTGAATATTTAGCTTCATGTGAAGCGATGAAACTGAATATCTGTCCAAAGCAGATTTTACAATTTTTAGCTTAGTTTAAATGACCAATCAACCTGATGTGGTGTGATAAGATTGATTTTCATTTGATAGATTGATCTGGATAACTGACTTGATATGGGTCTTGATGATGCCAATTACCTGATTAGGAGACACTACCATATTGATGTGATGAAACTGATATGCCCCTAGGGCTTCAACTAGATTAGATGTCTATCCAAGTGACTTGATGTGAAGTGATGAAATCACTTGTGCAGTTAGAATCTCAATTTGATAAGGAGCTAAGATGTCCCTAGCGATGAGATTTGTTGATTAAGATTCAAATTGTTGATATAATGATGCTTCCCCCTCAGGATCAAAATCAAAATGTTGTTAGGGAGGCAAGCTTGATTGTGATTGATTTGATTGATAAATAATATTGGATTTGATATTGAGTTAATTCAATTAGGTCATGGATGTTCGAGAACTTGATTTTAGCTTGATTCGAGGTCATGTTAACTATTTTGACCAAAAGTTGAATAGGATTGACTAAGTTTGACTCTCCTGGATTGAGATGGAGGTTATCTGGTTTGGTCAATGAGGAATGAGAATTTGGCAATGATAGCATCAGTGGTCAAATACATTTGACTAAATTTTTACTTATGGTTTTGAATGGTAGAATGACGTCAAACTTCAATTTCAATCTCGAAAATGGATTCAGGACTATCAAATTAACTAAGGGTGCAATTTTTGCATCAATAGGAGCAAGTTGAAAATATGGTCAAATTAGGGCCAGTGGCTATATAAGAGGTCAAAAGGGTCATTTGCAAATCATTTTCATTTTCCAAATTTAGAAATTAGAAAAACCTTCTCTGAGCCAAAATGGTGGTCCCTATACAATAACATTGATTTGAGTTGACGAGGCAACACAATCAGCACAAAAACTACCCACCACTAGTGAGTGATAAAAAAACCTCCTTTTTTTATTCTGAATTTGTAATTTTTTGTTATTTTTTGCATTCTTTGAGTCGATTTTAGGTTGTAGGTGTCATTTCTTCCTATGATCAAGCGATAAAAATTGTATGACAAACTACCTTAGAATCTTTTATCATATAGGTCCTTGAGATTTTCATCTAGGAAGCACCCTTAACTCATACAGGTACCTTCTTGAAGACCTAGAATGTCATTTTCCCCTATGTATATGCTTGTATCAAATTGTTTTGTCATATGACACAATCTTTACTCGTATGAATCCTTGTGTCAGTTTCCTTGTCTGTACTTTGTTGTATGGGGGACGGTGAACATTTTTCAATGTCATAATGCCAAAGTTCATTGTTTTCGATTATAGATTTAGATTCCTTAGAAGATTTTTCAGCTTGCCTGATAGCCATTGCACTTTTATTTAGCATTTTGATCATGTATTGATGTCATTATTTTTATTTTGCAAGCATAGCTTCCTGATATCTAATTTCTATCAACTTATCCACTGATGATGAGACTAGTGAGACACTTATCTAAAGTATAGAAGACTCATATCGGGGATTGTGGGTTTAGATGGTTACTAGACATTCCTGATATCTATGTTAATCACGGTTTTCTCACAACTTTGGTTGAGTATTTTCACAGTGAGAACAATACCTTCCACTTTCCTACAAGGGAGATAACCATCACTCATGAGGATGTTTACAAGATTCTTCATATTCATTTGGCTAGTGAGAGAGTGGAGTATGACACGACTCCTTGACTTGGTATTCAGGATTTTATATGGGTAATTCATGACCATACCATTCTGGATCAGGCCATCACTTGTGAGAACATGGTGCCCAGTTTCCATTTGCCTGTGTTATGGCAGGTTTCATTGGTTGTTTCATTATGGTAGAGAGGGGCCAATAGGGGTTCCTTTGTGGATGGGGCAGAGTGTCGAAGAGACTTCTCATGAGGCCAAAGAAGTTAGGTTGGGGTCAATGCCTTCTTACACATATGTACCATGAGATGCATGAGTTGGTTTTACAAGGTGCGAGGGGGATGGTTGCTGAAGTATTGGTATTATAGGTATGGGCATGGGAGCACATTCCCATTAGCAGGCCAGTCATAGAGGACCCTTGATAGGATGGTCAATCATTCGTCTATAGATATGATGGTTCCATTACACACATCCCCACTTGGGAAAGAATGATTACTAGAGGCATCATCTTGACAATATCATTGCAGTGACCTGGAGGCCATACAAAGGGACATAGGTCTAGGGAGTTTGGAGGTCTCAGAGGAGGTACTTATTTACTACCTTTCCATTGATTGGGAGGACATCCTCTATTATTGAGTGTTTTGCGGTTTCTCATGTTCTGAGGTAGAATAGATATCCTCAGAGTATATCACAGGAGTTTACTGTGTATGCTCACTTTGCAGATGAGGAGCTATAGGGGTGGTCTCCCAGATTTTCTTAATCCCTTACAATACAAGATTACTTAGATGCAAAGGTCTACCTGGGATTACATGGATGATATTGTCAATGAGGGTGTCACTCCCGAGTATAGAGATTACTTTATGCATCATCCTTTTCTGAGGTTCATGGATCTAGTAGAGAGGGTGCCATAGATTGACAAGGAGGATTCCCTGCCATGAGATCATAAATATCCAAGAATAGGACCGAGGGAACCAGTCCCCAAGATATCAGGAGGGGCTCCTAGTGCCAGCTCTAACAAAGCACTAGTAGTAGGAGAGCAGCGCTAGCGTGGGGAGGGCGGGACTTTAGGATCAATCAACATTGATGTGTTGCCTGTAGGTTCAGTAGATGTCATGATGGGGGAGGCACCATAGGGTCCTGAGGATGAGGCATCTTGACAAGCTCTCCAAAGGAGGGATTCATAGGTGGGTGAGGATGAGGAGGAGGTGCCAAGAGAGAAGACCCCACAGGACGTGATCTACACTTTGAGAGGGTGGGTTAGAGGGTTGCAGATATAGGTGGCAGTCACATAGTGTCAAATTACAGAGTGAGATTGCACAATCATAGAGAAGGGTCAGAGGATCCAAGGATTCATATCCAAGTTTGATTTCCTTCAGCATGAGGTTACCCTCCATACTATTAGGGAAGCCGCAGGGGTACCATTGGAATAGGAGGTACCCCCATATTCTCAGTACATGACAAGATTTGAGGGAGTGGGACCACTACCGAGAGAAGATGCACCTCCTCCTCCCACGCCTTGAGATGTCAAGGGAGGCAACCAGTCTTGATATCCCCTTTCTCCATCTTATCATCTTCTAATTTTTGAGATACACAGATGTATACATGATTCATTTGCATCGAGGATGTATATTTTTCTCAGGATCACAAGATCACATTTTTTAGTCATCTGATGATATTTTGATATATATATATATATAAATATATATGAAATATCTTTCTCATTGGATGTGTAAATGTTTTTAATACATGATTTCTCATGTGATTATCATCTTGTATCATATGGATTTCATATGTTGTTTAAGAAGCTCTTTGTGAGATGTAGCTTTTTTTGCTTCTTTTTATCGGGTATTGTATCATTGTATCTCTGATGTTTGACTTTTATGCTAATGTAAACTATAGTACCACCTAAAAAAATATGTATGCTTGGACCTGATGTGATAGCTTAGCAATTCGTGCCTCGTGTATGATTGATTCTAACCCTGTCTTTCAAGTATATAGCCTTGAGATGATTGAGATCACAAGTGAGTGAATGCAGTTGACTACTTCATTGGAGGATTTAAGGGATAACTCTTCAATGTTATAATTTCATCATGAAATGAAAACCTAAGATGATATGCAACCTACAATGTGAGTCTAGTCACTGATTCCTTTAGCCAATTTTTCATCATCAAGTGTTTGGGACATCAGAGTCAATACAACCCTTTCGGGTGTCACCGCGACCATAAGGATATGAGTATGAATTTAATTGGATAAAAATATGGGAAATCAATGTAAGCATTGAGGTATTAAAACCAAGATGAACATTGTTTTCAGTTGATAATTCTAGTTTACACTAGTATTGAGGCATACAAAGCTGACATAACTATGAGTGTGATCTTGCATCAACAGAAAAATTAATAACAGTCAAGGACATAGCTCTGACCTCACCTTGGCTTATAGATAAAAGGAGTCAAGGTATGTGATTTTTTTCCACCTTAATGTGGAAGCTCTTATCATAGACACCCAGTTTATTTGATGTTACAGAATCATCGGGACCACACCAACAAGTAGAAATCAAAGAAAAGGATAAGCGAAAAGCATTGATAATAGAAAGAATTCAAGAAAATGTTCAACATATCTCCAACAAGTATGTGAGTATTATATGTTTGTCTGTGTAGGGTGTTGAGAAACACCATCATGCTTGTGAGTGTGTAGTGTTGAGAAACACAGTTGTGTGCTTGAGTGTTATTAAGACAAAATTAAGGTTCATGATGTGTTATCCATTGTGTGTTGAGAAACACATATGTGTCCAAATAGGTAGTGTTAAGAAACAATGTTGATTAGGGTGTTGAGGAACACCATTGTGTCAGTGGAAAACTGTCTAGTGGCTGAGAGACCAGGATAACCGACTTTGATTGGTGAGACGAGTGACAAGATGATGATTTTGTTGTTGAAATTTCTAGGAGATTTCCTTAGCAAGGAATGAGTTTCTAGGACTAATACATCGATCAATCCCAATCTTTGGTAGAGAGACGTCAATTAAGATGAGTTGCACAAGGTCACAAAGCGGCTGAAAGTATATGCAAGCAACAAAGTTAGTTGAAGCCTTTGGAGGCGGGATAGCCAAGATACGCATTGATAGATGGAGCATTAGTTACATGTAATGCCTATTTGCCAGGTTTTCACCACTTGGCTGAATTATTATTTTTGCTACTAGGGTGCTTGTTTACCTGGTTTTCACCAAGACACTTTTTTCTTGTTTTTTCATTTTTTTGTTATTTTCTCCTTTTATCTTTTTTTTTAAAAAAAAATATTTAAATTTTTTTGTTGATTCATAAAGGCACCTGTTGCCATGTTTTCACCAGGATGGTCATTTTTTTCAGGACTTTTTCCACTTTTTATGATTTTTCTATTTTTCTGTTATTTTTGGATTTTTTTCAGGATCATTTTCTCTGTACAGGAACTATTTTTTCTCATAATGTCTAGTTGTAGAACTTTTTTAGGTGGATTGTGTTGATTGGATCAAGGAATTTTTCCCCTTCTGGAGTTGATAGTTGATAGGCTCTAGAGCCAAATGTTGTAGTAATTAGGAAGGGACCCATCCAGTTGGGTTCAAATTTGCCTGTCTCTTCTCGATTTTGTTGATTCTTTGGATTCTCTCTAAGTACAAGATCACCAAACTTAAATTGTCAGTGTCTCACTTTCTTGCTATAGTCTCTAGAAATTTTTTTCTAATAGACACTCATATGGTCAAATGCTTCTTGTATCCTTTCATCAAGCAGCTCTAATTCCTAGAATTTGTAAATCTAGTAATCTTCATCACTTATGAGTCCTTGTAAAGAGACCATGAGTGATGGTATTTATACCTCAATAGGTTGTACTTCTTCTGCACCATATACCAATGTGAATTGCATTGACCCTGTAGGCATCCTAGTGCTGGTCCAATAAGCTCATAAAGTTGGGTTCAATAGGAGATGTCAATCTTTTCCTGATTTGCTCAAAGCTCTATGTAATATTTTTAGTATGTTTTTGTGTGATGCTTCATCCTGTCCATTCCCTTGCATGTAGTAGATAGAGGAACTATGTTGGGTAATATGGAATTTCTCACATAATTAATCAATGTCTTTATTATTGAATTGTCTCTTTTTGTTTGTTACAATAGAGGAAGGTATTCCGTACCTACAAATGATATAGTTCAAGATAAACATTGACACTTGTTTACTGGTCATCTTGATTAAAGGGACAACTTCCACCCAATTTGTGAAGTACTCAGTGGCAGTGATGATAAAATTGTGTCCACTAGATGATGAAGGATATATTTAACCGACCAGGTCAAAGGCCCATTGTTGAAATGACCAGTGTGTGATGAATGACAGTAATTCTCTTGCAGGAGCATGAATCAAGTTACTGTGTAGTTGGCATTTCTTGCAGGATTTGGTGAATTGAACAACATCCTTTTCCATTGAAGGCCAATAGTACCCGACCCTTAGGATTTTCTTGGCTAATGAGAGACCATTCAAATGAGACCCACAAATACCTTTGTGGACTTCCTTTAGCACATGTTCAGACTCTTCATGTTCTAGACACCTAAGGCGAGTAGCGTCTAGAACTCATCTATAAAAATCATTAACTATGATCAAGTAACGTGATGTATTTCTTTGAAGGTTTATCTTTTCATTTATAGATAGGTCATTAGGGATTATTTTGTCTCATAGGTATGAGTATATTTGGTTGTATATAGAGGACTCAGTGCCCACAATTGAATGTACTATTTAGAATTATGGGGAATCATATACTGGAAATGGAAGTTCTTCCACCAGGAAGTCATAGCAGAATTTATGCTCCTCCAATTGTAGCATCAAGGATAAATTAGTCATGGTGTCAGCTACTTTGTTCTCTTCTCTTGGGACTTGTTGGAATGTGATAAAAATAAAATATTTCTTCATGTCATCAATCATTCTCTTTTAGGGTGTGAGATTTTCATCTTTAGTCTGATATTGAACATTGACTTGGTTGATTACTAACTGGGAATCTTCATAAATGTGCAACTCCATGATTTTCCACTCGATAGCTAACTTTAACCCTTTCACTAAGGCTTTGTACTCAGAAACATTGTTTGTGCAAGGAAAAACCATCTTGTGAGCTTTAGAAATCTTACATCCTTGTCAAGTTATGAAGAGTACACCAGCTCCAGACCCTTTTTGTGTGAACGATCCATCAAAGAACATTTTCCACGAGTGTCTTGTCAAATGTAGGATAGCTTCATCAGGGAATTTGATGGTTAGTGGTTTACTATCTTGAAGAGGAGCATTCTCCAGGTGATCGACAATGATTTTTTTGTGATGGCCTTCCTGTCCACATATTCAATGTCGAGCTCACTAAGTATCATCATCCATTTTTCTAGTCTTCCAGTCAAGGTTGCTTTATTTAATAAATACTTCAAAGGATCAACTGTTGCAATTAACTTGATTGAATGCACCAACATGTAATGTCTAAGCCTTTGTGAGGTGAATGCAACTGCTACGTATCCTTTCTCAATGATTATTTAATTGTGGTCATAGGAAACCATCATTATGTTGATATAGTAGATGACTCTTTCTTTTCTTGTTTTGTCATGTTGTGCCAACACGGATCCAAGCGATGTTTCTGTAGTGGATATGTATAGTAGGAGCGACTTTCCTGGTATGGGTGTCATTAGAATAGGTGGATTTTATAAATATTCCTTGATCTGTTGGAAGTTATTTTTACACCCTTCATCCCACTTTAATTTTATACCTTTATGCAACGTCTTTGTGAAGGGTTGAGCCTTATCCATTAACTATGAGTTTCATCTCCATTATGGCTTGCACTTTTTATGGATCAACTTCAATTCCTTTTTTCAATATAATTTATCCTAGGATTTTTTCAGATGTTACACCAAAGGCGCACTTCTTTGAGTTCAACCTCAACTGGAAATGTTCCATCCTGTCAAGGATTTTCTCCAAGTCAGCCAAGTGTGTAGCTCTTTTTTCATATTTAGTTAGGGTGTCATCAACATAATATTCCATGTTCTTGCACATCATGTCATGGAATATAGTTTTCATAGCTCTCTGATATGATGCTCCTTCATTCTTAAGACTAAAAGGCATGACATTCCAACAAAATGTGCCCCAAGCACAAGTAAAAGTCATTTTCTCTTGATCCTGATGTGTTGTCCTTATCTGGTTATACCCTTAGAATTTGTCCATTAGGTAATACATCTCATATCTAGCTATGAGATCCACAATCATGTCGATATTGGGAAGTGGAAAGTCATCTTTTGGACAAGCTTTGTTTAGATCCCGAAAATCTGTTCATACCCTAATTGATTTGTCAATCTTAGAAATAGGTAAAATATTTGAGATCTAGTCAACATAAGCAATAACTCTTATGAATTCTGATTTTAGCAACTTTTCTAGTTCAAATTTAACCAATAATGCCACATAAGGATCCATTTTCTGGATCTTTTATTTGACTAATTTTAATACGGGAGCAATGGACAAGTGATGAATTATTAAGTCAGTGTCAAGTCATAGTATATTTGAGTAGGACCAAGCAAAATTTATCTTTTTTTCTTGAAAAACTGAGTGAATTTTCATTTCTCTTTTTTAGGCAAAGACTATGCTCGGTATATCAGTTGCGGTGAATTCTATTCCCAAGTTGACTAGTTGTGTAGGCTCTATGAGTATTGAAGACCAATCTTGAAAGTGATCAGGTAGGATATAAAGCTTTGCATCCTCCCATGCCTCTAAGAGGTTTTTTCCATTGGACACATCATTTATTTTTACTATTTTAGGTTCTGACACTGCCATAACGTGGTTTTCACTGCCAGACCTCCTTTTATTTTTATTTTTTAAGACTGAGAACCTTGATATCCCCCTCCATCATCTTCATGCTTGTTACACTCATGGAAGAGGTGAGGGGTTCAATAGAATTTAAGTAGCACACCAAGGTATAGTCATTTGGGCAGGAAATCAGGTTTACATACTCATTTGGATTCCACCAAATAAGTTCAGGGGGCATTAGGGACAAAGATCTAGTTGGCTCTAGGGATAGCACCACGTTATCATGATCAAAAATTTTGATAAGGAAGAGAAAATATATTGCATCACTCTCTGAAGGACTCCCTAGACTACAAAGCATCCTAACACCACTATCAGAGTCGTTGTTAGTATTTCAATCTAACTCATTTGATCTAATGCTAGGGTTTTGATTCTCCTATCATCTATCCATCCAATCAAGGAAATTTCTTAGAGGGACCATCTAAATCCTTGATGTGGATCTAGTTCTAGTGTTGAGATTCCTAACATTATCTCCAAAGTTCTAGTTTATGCTTTGGTAAAGAATTGTCATCTGGGTAGTATTTGAACTTTCCCCTTGTTCAATTCGAGGTGCATACTTATGAATGACATCAACCTCAATATATACTATAGCATCTGAGAGGGAATCTCATTCATACTCATTAGAAATTTTCTCCATGAAATGAGGTATATCTATTATATTAGTTGTGGTGATTGGTTGCCGCTAGATTCAAGGTCATTTTCCATACCTTAACCGAACTCGTACTCATGAGAACTTGTTTGGTTCTCATCAGATCTACCCAGGTATTGTGACATGGTCATATAAACTCCTTCATCTTAACTTGATCTATCCTCCTCTACTTATTGATCTTCACCTTCTTGTATTGTTGTTTGTACTTCTATTTCTTGTATGGATGTCGGGTGTGATGAAGATATCTCAGTTTCTTGTGCTCTCAGATCTATGAAGTAAGGTAGTTCAAGTATGTCAGTAATAGTGACCAGCTTCCCCTAGTTAGGGTTTCATTCCTCTAACTCATTTTATTTTTCTAGTCCTAGTTCATCTTCAGGTGAATCCCTCTGTTGTTTTTGGCTCATCACTTCTTCTTCAGCTAGTTGATTTTCTTCTTGGTCTTGGGGATTTGGTTCAAAGGCACCTCTGAACTGATGTGGAATGTAGGGATCTCTTTGGTAATTGGGATTCTCTATTTTTATATGCAACATTCTCTCAAAAGGTAACAATGTAATCTTTGATTCTTCTCCAAATTCATCATTGGAGTCTTCTGCTTGATCAAACATAGGACCATTTCTGGAGGAAGGATTGGTTTTTTTCTCACAGTACCCTAGCCCTATTTTGTTTGTTGGACTCTAAAACTCAGTGTGTATGGGCTCTAGATATCCTTTATTCTTTCCTATGGGTCCTTTACCCTTATACCTTATTTTTTCATTATTTGGTACCCTTTTCCATACTTCTACGGGGAGATCTCAACATGTTTGGGTTCTTTCTTGTGTTCTTCTTCTTTATAAATCCAAGAAAGGATTATTTTCTTTCTTCATTTTCCTCTAAAAGAGAAACACTAGCTTTTACCATATTTGTTCCTTCATGTATTTTTGATGTTTTGGTACCAGATGGCTTGAATAATGACGAGGGCTTCCTATAGGACCTAGGGGATGTAGGAAGATTAGCCATAGATGGAAATAGAGGTAGTTGATATTCTCCCATTACCATGTCTTTGATTTTTAATTTCTCTTCAAAATTCCTCATGGGTGTTGCTTTGGAGCTCTCGTCCTCTTGACCATTGAATGCTTCTTTATTATGTGGGACCATGTTGTCAGCTTGTTTCAAATTGTTGCAAGAGTAGGTGTTATCAGTTGATATAGAGACATCCACTCCATTATTTGGGAACTTTGCACACTGATGGTATGTTGAAGGGACAACCTGCATGTCATGGATCTAAGGTCTCCCTAATAAGATGTTGTAGGCCAAAGGCAAATCTAACACTTCGCAGATTATGTCTCTATCGATTGGTCCTACCCTGATGGGCAACACAACTAATCCTTTTGATGACCTTTGTTCTTTGTCATGTGCCTTTATGGTCATTTTCCTCCTGGGATCTATAGCACACTCTGAGAAACCCAATTTTGTTACAATTTTAAGAGTACAAATTTTCAAACCAACACCTCCATCTATCAAGACATGTTTGACTCTATGCTTATGGATCAAGACTTTAATATGCAAATGTTGATTATGTGGGTGATTTAATGACTTATCATCTTCTTCTAAGAAATATAGGTAATGAGGTGAGGCTAGGTGACCCACCATTGTTTGCAATCAATTCATATCAAGGTCTTTTGGCACAGTTTTTTCTAGAAGGGCAGTTTCAAGAATCTTCTTATGTGATGGTGAGATCTTAAGCAATTTTAGAATAGAAATTTGAGTAGGAGTTCATTGTAACAGATCGACCATGCTTTAATTCGCCATAGGGATTTATGAGATGAATTTTTTTGATGGTTTTTTTTTATGTGGTAGGTTTTTTAGATGAGGAGGTTACTCCCTTAAGAGTGACCTTGGATTGGTTTCCTTTTATAGCATTGGCAGATTCAGATTCTTTCTTATCTTTGATGATGATCAGGTTGACCGATTGATTGCATGGTTCAAGCATCTAAATCACAGTGTCATTATTAGCATAGGTGTAATTCACTTTGGTTCCTTTATTTCTTTAATGATTCCCCTTGTTCGTAAGAGGGTAGAGGTTGTTTGAAAGCCTTGTGATCACTATTCGAATGGTGTCCATCAACAGTGATAGTTTCATTGTCAATCAGGTCTTGTATGACATGTTTCAACTTCATGCTGTATGCCTCCTTTCGTGATTCATGGTTCCCAAGCTTTCCAAAGGCGAGGGTTAGTAGCAAAGGTTTTCAATGATACAAATCAAGCATACAAGAACTACTAAAATGAATAAATTGAAACGTAACCAATAAAATGTACAAGCACAAGAAAGGAAAACAAATGAATGCAAACCCCAAAGTGCTTGAAGCTTCTATAGTCTCTCTCTACTCCTTCTGAAACACTATTCTTGATGCTCAGTATTGGTGTGGGCAGCGTCTATGACTTGAGAAGCATCGAGAATTTGATACTTGAAATGTGTGTGTGATCACAAGATGGCTTGAATGCTAGAACCAAATTGACATAGTAATGGTGCACGAGAGCTTGAAATCCTGGATGTATGATCGCAAGAATGCTTGAATGCTAAAACCAATCTGACATAGTAATGGCGCACAAAAGTTTGAAATCCTGGATCCTTCAAATGGTTATGAAGGGTTTATAATATAGGAATTGGGGATGAAATGAACGGTTGAGATCAATCCCAGAGATAGGGAGATGAATGGTTGAGATCAAAGGGAACTGGAGAAGCCATCAGTAAACTCCACCTCTTCAATTTGTAAAGAGGAGACAGAGTTTGGTTGACTGAAGAGCTAATTATGAGTTACCTTTTTCAACTGAAGAGGTGGGTGAAGTTACCCATGTGGACTGGAGAGGTGGGTGAAGTTACCCATGTGATCTGATTGGAGTTATCTCTTTGAAGATAAATGAATATTTAATTCATTTATTTAATTAAATTTTTCAACATGTGAGATAATTGAATTCTTTTTTATTTAGAATTGCTTTATTAAATGAAATTAAATTAATTTAATTGGAA
>MU227212.1:931240-941759 GCA_018584345.1 Thuja plicata
GATGATTTGGGGAATGAATTTAGAGGAAAATAGATGATTAATTAATGATTAAAAACCATTAATTAATAGATGAAAATTAGTGTTTTTAATGTAAAGTCGCAAGCCTGTCCATTTTTGAGTGTCTACACATGCATTCATTGGTCAAATGTCCCTTGTTATTGTGATATTCAAAAAAGTGATTATCATTCCACCATTTAGGTTTAACTGATGGTTCCAAAGGCTTTGAGTTTGGTAATGTGATGATCTTGATGGCCAATAATGTCTTTAGTGCCACCTCGAGTGGTTCTCCTAGAGGAATAAAGTTTTGCTTGGGCTTGGGTATCCATGGTGCTTTGTCCTTCTGTGTGTCTTGGTTATCCTTTGGTGTTGATGAAACATTTTGGTTTTTCTTAGCAGCTTGGATGCTACTAGATAGATTGAATATCAGCTCTTTGGGCTTGAAATTCGATGAATCAACCACCCCATCATTGACCACATCTTTATTCTTGTACCAATATGTGTCCTTGTCTTTACCATTGTTTTTTTGGGACCGCTTGATTGTTTAGTGCCTTTTTACAAGGTGAGCTCACATTTCTTCAAAATAACATCTTCAATTCGGATAATACTCTCTACCAATTCATTAAAGACATTTTATATTTTCTTTTGAAGTGCATAACTTTCATTTTGGGTATAAAGTTATTGATGAAGATATCTGTCTTCTCCATTTCTATGATTTTTGTAGGATACCTTGTGAATATCTTTCTCGATCTTTGGATTAATTTGACAAAAGGTTCACTGCTATGTTATTTGGTGTTACACAGGTTCAACATGGTGATTTTGTGCAAGATTTTATAGGAATTTTGTTGGATGAATTTTTGCACGAGTTCCTCAACTATCTGAATGCCTAGTGAGAGTTTAGTGAACCATTCCAAAGCTTGACCATTGAGGCTCCAAGGGAAAAGTCTCATTAGGTATGTCTTTTCATGCATAAATTCTATTCTAAGAGAACAAATTTCTCTCACGTGATCTTGAGGATTACCATCTCCATTGTACTTGTTATACTTTGGGATTTCAACTTTTGGAGAAAATGGTGGCATGTATAGATTTTTGTCAAATGGGAAGGGACATATTGATTCCAGTGAATATTTATTGGAAGATCGTTCCTTTGCTTTCTTAAACTCTTTGAGTTCATATCTCATGTCTTGCAATTTTTGGTTGAGAATAGTGATAGGAGATTCTTCCTCGTGTTGTATTATTCCTTCAATATCAAAATTTGGAGGGATTTTGACCCCTCTAGAAGCTAGATGCATGAAGTACTTATCCTTGTCTAGTTGCATGAATGTTTGCATCATCTTTTGGAAATGTTTGTCTTGTTGACATCTTCTGATTTCTTCTTTAGTAGGCTCCTCAATCGAGGAAGAGATGCTACTTTGGTGGCTCTATCGGCCCTAACTAGATCCCCATTCAAACCCTGACATGTTTGGTTTATTTTGATGATCATTATGAAATGATTGGTGTTGAGGAGTTGAAGTTTGGAACATGGGTATTGATTGATATATGGGTGGAGTACCTTGATTCAGAGTCCTTTGAGTATATTTTGGTTTTTAATAGGACGAGGGTCTAGGGGTAGGATCATTGATAGCCTTAACTTTTAAATCAAGATCAACCTTCTATTCTTGGCTTTTAGTCCATACTGGAATGAAATATAAATGCAATCGAGAATTTGAAATAAATATATAATGATGGGTCAATTTCAAAGATCACCAAATGATCACTTTTATGAGAGATTGATGATAGATGTGTTGATGAAAGATAGTTGAACCAGGTACAAGGTATAGAGATTGAGACTTGAATGTCTACTGGGTGACACTTGTGACCAAGCTGATTGAGATTAATTTTGGATGAGATAGATCACAAAAAGTAAGATCATTAAATAATCTAGGATGAGAGATAAAGATGAGTCCAGTCACTATGTCAAGGACACACGATTGTTGTGATAAGGTATGATAACTGATTCAAGCCACACAGATGAAGGTCAACATGAATGTAATGATATCAAAGATCAAAGGAAGATATTAGATTTTGATGAAGAATCATACGGTAATTCCCATTGTGTTAGACAACAATTCCCATAGGACCACACATCTTGTTTCTTTGAGGGTGTTTTTTCGTACAAAAATTCTCACTGGACATAAAGATAGGACATGACAGGGACAGTTTGCCACTTGATTTTGTGTCAAAAACTTGGACAATTTGTGCAATTTCGATGTGATAGTGTCTTATGTTGTTCTTGGTTTCAATTCAAGGTGATTCAAGCACATTAAACATGAAGGAGGGAAAATCAAACACATTTTTTATCCCTATAGTCGATTGGCTTAGTGAGAAAATCCCCGCTCATTGACTTAGGTACACACCCAATAGCTAATAAGAATACGGCCACCACCAGCCACACAATGGGTCTAGTGATGTCATATTAGCTAAATCCAAATGCTAATGGGGGAATGATATGGCGAGTGTCTTGGG
This sequence comes from Thuja plicata, assembly GCA_018584345.1. Classification (NCBI taxonomy): domain Eukaryota; kingdom Viridiplantae; phylum Streptophyta; class Pinopsida; order Cupressales; family Cupressaceae; genus Thuja; species Thuja plicata. The sequence continues at coordinate 933,743 of MU227212.1, forward strand.
GGACTTATTATCTCCCTTTCACTTGGATTATCCCACTTTCGGAGATGAACCAAGTAGATTATAACATAAAGGTTCTAGTAAGGGCATTCATTCATAACAATCTCCCATAGTCTTGCAAAGCAAGATTGAGGCCTATATCCCTCTGAGTACCCAGAATGAGTGTAGTATCATAAGAAATATTGAATCCCCTTGGCTCTACAAACATCCAATCATGTCTAAGGATCAACGAGGTGATCAAAAGACAAGAATGATTAAGTATTCTAAGACTTTAATCTCAAGTAAGCATCTTTATTATAGTTAGGTGGAAGGGTTTCCTTCTATCTTGTCTTCACTTGGGTCATTCTCAGGGTCAACCTGAAAACAACCTACACTCAATAAACCATTAGCTTAGGGGTCAATAATCATCAAATTTAACTCTAATATTGTGCAAAAACCCTCAAAATTGGATTATTGCTTCCAAGATGAAGTGAGTTTGATTCTTAATAGATGCTCGTCAGATTGGTACAAGAATAAGTGACTAGACTACTCCATAATGTAAGATTCAAAAGGTGAGCATGATGCATGAACTTGCATGCTTTTCTCTTCAAGAAATGGAAATGATATGCAAACTGCAACTAAAATGATGCATGAACTTGCATGATTTTCTCTTCAAGACATGGAAATGATATGCAAACTGCAACTAAAATGATGCATGAACTAGCATGAGAATAATCTAACAAGATGCAAAAAATACTAAGAAATGAAAACTAAGATTAAATTATCTAAGAAAAAATGCAAATACTATGTTAGGATGAAGATTCTCTTCTACAAATGGGTATACCCTAGAATCAAAATGATATTATAATGTTACTTCAACAGTGCATCCTCCTTCAACAAGGAGAGCTATCCCTTTTATAGAAACTTCCTCAAAATGGACGATAGAGATTTGACCATAAGGGTGGTTGAGATACACTCTCCTTCAATCCATGTGAGCTCTATCCATGTGAGAGGTTATTGATTGGTCAAATTTGTATTTATTGAGGGAGAATGAGGAAAATTTTGGCAAATCCCCTTTTAATAACATTTTAATCAAAGCTTAAGTGTGCACACCCACGTGTGAATGAGTTCATCTAATAAAAGTGCAAGAACTTTTAAGTGTGCATTGTGTAGTGATTAGATGATTTTTCAAGTTTTACTTAGGATTAATTTTGATGATTTGACTCAGGACCTTGATTTAATTATTCAAGGGGGATTATTAGGGTTTTATTGCAAAATTAAGGTCTAGTAGTGAAGGCCTTTAGATTTTAGGATTTTTATGACCAATTCATTAAATTAGGGGCTATAGATTTACTAGATCAATTTTAGGTGAATACAAATAGCCTCTATAGTAGCAACATATTCTGGGTTTGTTTTTGAGAGTGCTAGAACCTTTTGCAATGAAGAAACCTAGTTGATCGGTGTGTCACCTACAGTAAAAACATACCATGTAGTGCTCCTCCTGCTATCAATATCTCCTGCTAAATCTAAATCAATGTAGCCTTGTAAAGTGGAATGGGAGAATCCAAAAAATAAATGTTGAGTTTTTGTACCTCCCAAATACCCGAGGATCCACTTGACTACATTCCAATGCTCTTTTCCAGGATTGTTCATATACCTTCTCACAACTCCAACTGCATGTGCAATATCTGGCCTTGTACACACCATGGCATACATCAAGCTGCTAATTGTTGAAGAGTATGGAACCTTAGACATGTAATCTATCTCTTGTTTCTTAGGGCTCATTTATTTGGATAATTTAAAATGACTAGGAAAAGGTGTACTAACTGGTTTTGCATTTGAAATATGTTCAACACCATTTCTGTGTAATCACTCTGAGATGATGTCAATGTGTGATTTTTCCTGTCCCTAGTTATTCTCATACCAAGGATTTGTGTATTGCCCACCCATAAATTTACTTTCAATAATGATTCTAGAATATTTTGATTATTTTCATGATGCTTATGCATATGTTAGGATAATTTTACTCACCCCATACTTGAATGTGTATGGTTGGCATATATCTTTTACATTACTGTGTGGTGTGTTTATCTTACATTTTTGTATGATGTGTCTAATGTGGTAGAGGATGAAGACTTAGCTACTTGCATTTTGAGATCCACACATTTGACTGATCCCTATCATTGTCTATTATATATACATTATGTACATGCCCGACTTTGTGATGCAAGTTTGCAGGTACCAAACATCGGCTTCCCTGAATTGTCAGGATGAGTGTGCCCTATCGCAATATCTCAATGGTAAGAGAGGGGAGATAATAGAAATGTCCAAATCTCAACTTAAGCCATTATTGTCCTAAAGCAGTGGAAAAGTATCTTATTTCCTACCTTTCAAATTTGTCAAGGTGACGTCATTCATGAACCTTTCCTCTTGTGCTTATTTGTGGTATTTTTGGTTTCAGTCAGTTTTGTCATCATGTTGTCTTGTCATGTGATTGATGTGATTTTTGTATTAGTTGGTGAGTAATTTATTAAATTAATTATGTAATTAATAATTAAATCTTATTAAAGTTGGAAATATTAAATATGATGTTATTTAATTGATGAAAATTAATTAAATACATATGTTAATTAAAAAGTCTAATTTTGGGAATAGATGATTTAATTAATTATTAAATCCAAAATGGAGATTTAAAAACGTAATTAAAGAATTGATATTTTATTATCAATTTGCATGTTATTAATTGGCTAAAAATATTAATTGTTAATTAAATATTATTATGCAATTAAAGTTGCACATTCTTTTATTAAAATTAAAATATAAATTTAAAGTAAAAAAGTTGAGTTAATTGGCTAAATTGGAAAAATGCTTGTAATTATTAATTATTGATCAATTAATTCTTTTTACTCAATTTTAGGTTGAGTTCTATTTTTTTGATTTTTTGATTTGAGTTTTCATTTGAGTTCGCTTTTAGGGTTGGATGATTTTTGGAAACCCTAGGTTGAGTAGGTTTTATTTATCAAGTTTCTTTTGGTAATTTTTGCACACACAGGTTGCATAGATTTTTACAGGTTTTTGGCTCTGGATTTGGATTGAAAGAAATTGTGAAAGCTTAGGATTTTCAAGGTTTTGGATTGTTCTTCGTGGCTTCTGTCAACTAGTGGTTTGAGGTAGGGTTTGAATCCTTGATTTCAATATTCAGATCCCCATCTTCTATGCGTCTAAAATACTGAAACCCCTCGTCTATAATTCCTTGTCTGAGTTGTGTTTTTGGTATCATAGAAAAAGGTTAATGGTGTATTATGTGGTTTTGTTTTCCTATTTGCATGTCATATCTGTATTCTGGGTGTGTGAGATATCATTAGAAAATTATAGTTTCAAATTGAATATTGATTTACTTTGAGAATGAAATCTTGTAGAACCCAAATTTGTAAACTACGGTGTTCAATTTAGAGGAAGCTATGCTTAGGTGAATCTATTAAAACCCTAGGCTCTCTTTGAGGAAATTCAGACAAACATTAGAAAACTTGAAATTAATTCAATTAGGATTTGATTAAAAAACTCTGTCAAAACCCTCGATATTAAACCATACCAATTTGGAAGAAATCATTTTGGACTATTCAATTAAAAATCTATATTTTAAAATAAAGGAAATTGTTTTATAGAATTTCAAAGTATATATTTGGAATATATATATATATATATCTTATTAGGAATTCAAATATATATATGTATATTCATCTTGTTGGTTCTATCAAAAGAAAAGTACAGTAAATAAATAAAATTCAGTAAATAAATTTTTTTTTAAAATCATTTTGTAAACTTAGTAACATGTTTTAGGTAACTTCTCTTGGGTTCCCTGGTGGGGCATTACAATTTGTTTTTCTGCACCCAAATCCTTCATAGCAAATGATTGTGCTAATTTGTTTAAGGGCATTTATATGTTGCATATTAGACCTGACAACAAGCATATCATCAACATATAATAATACATAATATAGCTACCATCATCTAATCTCTTGAAATAAACACAATGATCAGAATGACATCATTTGTAACCTTGTTCAGCCATAATACTATCAAATTTCAAATACCATTATTAGGGTGTTTGTTTTAGCACATACAAGCTCTTCTTGAACTTACACACTAAATGTTCCTTACCTTTGACCTCAAATCCTTGCGACTGCATAGAAATCTCCTCCTCCAAATCTCCATGGAGAAAAGTTGTCTTGACATCTAATTATTCCAAATGTAAATCTTCTATGGCCACAAGACTTAGAATAGTTTGAATTGAAGTCATTTTTACAACAGGAGAAAATATCTCATCAAAATCAATACCTTGTTTCTATATAAAACCTTTGACCACAAGTCTAGCTTTGTATATTTTCTTGCCTCCATGTTCTCCCTTCAACCTGTAAACCTATTTGTTAGGAAATTCTCTTTTACCTTTAGACAATTCAATTAACTCCGAAGTTTGATTTTGTATCAGGGAATCCATCTCATGTTTCATCCCTTGCTTCCACTTTTTCCCTGTTTCAACCTCCATTGCCTCTGTATAACTTTCTAGTTCACTAGAATCAGTCAATAAGACATAAATAATTAAGGAGAATATCATTTAGGATGTCTACTTATCCTAGAATATCTTCTTACTAGAGTGTGAGGAACCTATTGTGCTTCTATTTGTTCAATATTTTATGGCATTGTTGGTGCTACATTTACTAGGATTTCATCAAGAACCATGTATTCTATGTGTTCCTCCTGTTGCTTCTTTGCCTGTATCTGATCCTTGTACATGAATTTTTCATTGAATATAAAATATCTACTTCTAATGATTTTGTGATTCTCAAAATCCCATAAATGATAACCAAAATTATTAACTCCATATCAATGAAAGTACACTTCTTGGATTTTGGCTCAAGCTTTGGTTGATTTTTTATATCAATATGGACAAATGCTTCACAACCAAATTTTTTTAGAAGTGAGTAGTTTACCTTTTTGTCTTTCCACGCCTCCTTTGGAATAGCACCATCCAAGGAACTTGAAGGCCCTCTATTTATCAATTAAATAGTAGTATCTACGACATCTGCCCAAAACTGTAAAGGTAATCATGTGTGCACTCTCATGCTCCTTGCACACTCCATGATAGTTATGTTCATTCTTTCAGACACACAATTTTCTTGTGGGGTTATAGGAACTATCTTTTTTCTATGAATCATATGGTATTAAATATAACTATCAAACTCTTTGTTGCAGTACTCACCTCCATTATCTTATCCCAGACACTTCATCTTGTTTCATGTCTCATTCTCAACCAAATATTTCCATTTCTTAAAAACTTAAAATACATTAGACTTTCTTGGAATGAAATAAAACCAAGTTTTCCCAGTTGCATCATCAATGAAGTAACATAGTAATAAGATCCACCAAGAGATGGTATCTGGGCTGGTACCCATACATCAGAATGCATAAGCTCTAACTTTTCACTTTTCTTTTCCTTCCCAACTCTAAGAAATCTGACCCTTTTTTATTTTCCATAAACACAATTTTCACATAAATCCAAATCAACTTGTTTCAAACTTGGCAATAAATTATTTAAATGGAGAATTTTCATCCCCTTCTCACTCATGTGCCCAATTCGATTGTGCCATAGATTTGTATTTGTTCTTGTGGAAGCTAGGGAAAGAGAATAATTATTATTACCATTACATAAATACAATTTACCTACCTTTGCACCTTTTTCTATTACCAATAAACCTTTAGTAACCTTCCATGAATTATTTATGAATATGACTATGCAACCATCACTTCCCAGTTGTCTTGTTGATATTAAATTTCATTCTCAAATTAGGAACATGTACACCTCTTTCAGAAGCCATTGATTACCATTTGGTAATTTTATCTGTATGTTTCCCTTTCCAAAAAAATTGCATGGTGCACCATCACCTAAATAAACTTGTCCAAAATTACCTTGAACATAGTCTAGAAAATATTTTCTATGGTGTGTGGCATAAAAAGAAGCCCTTGAATCTAACACCCAATAATCAATAATATTATCCAAAGAAAGAATCAAAGAATCTTGTTGCACATCACCTACTATATTTTCTTCCTTGTTATTTTCTTGTTGTCCATCTCCTTATTTTCCCTTTCGAGACCAATAATATTTCTTCAGATGTCCTTTCTTTCTGCAATGCTAGCACTCCACATTTATCCTAGATTTGGATCTTCCCTTCCTATATTTTTCTATAATTACCCGGGCTCTTTCTTCTTTCCCCCTTTCGTCCCCTATTCTTAACATTCAACACATTATCTGATGTCTCACTTGTGCTTTTTCATAGCATTTCCTTTACAAGGATAACACCAACATCATCAAAATTTAAAGTGTTTGAAGTAGATACAAAGTTACTTACATACATGACCCAACCATTCCATCTTTCAGACAATGAGCATAAAATCAAAAAATCCCTAAGCTCATCATCAACATTTACTTTTACATAACTTAGCTGACTGGTAACCATATTAAACTCTTTTAAATGATTAGCAACAAACCCACCTTCTGGCATATTTATATTAAATAAATATTTCATAATAAATACCTTATTTGAGGTCGAGGGTTTGTCATACAGTTTATCTAATGCCTTCATTAGACCCTCCGTTGTTGTTTCTTCTTTTGCTATATTAAAAATCATTGATGATGTCAAGAACAACTGTATTGCTCCTAGTACCTTACTATTAAGAACCTCCCATTGTTCATCTGGCATAGTCAATGACTTCTTTGTTTTTTCACCCAATGGTAGGTAAAGATCCTTCTAATATAGATAATCTTCCATTCTCATATTTCATAGTTGGTAGTTTTGGTCATTGAAATTATCAACCTTAAGCTTTCCTTCCTTTGACATTTCTCCCACTCGAATATGAGATTTCCTGCCAAATCACTGAAGTATACACCACTCTGATACCATTTGTTAGGGTTTAGGAAGATATGAGCAATAAACAATATTAAGATAATGCATAAATTAAGAGAAGAAAAAATACAATAACACAAATATTTAATGTGATTCACCCAATATGGGCTACATCCACCAGAGAAATAATCGTCCACTTATTTTATTATCGAGAGAAGACAAAATTATAGTCTAATATTTCACATTACACCACAACATATTCATAGGCCTTTTAGGCAGTTTACCAATGTCAATTAACCAATTAACCCTAAAAATGCTTGACAAGTTAACCAAACTTGACTAGATAACCTAGGGAAATGCTTGACAATTAAACCAAAAATGTTTGATGAGTTAACCCCCTGAATTGCAAAGAGTGTACAATATAGCATGATCAGTCGCCACATACCAACAATATCCCACTTGGAGACAGATCAAGCTCCACACTAAATAGTTACTAGTGACTTACTTACTGCAAGGATAAGTTATTAATGATGAAAAGATAAGCTGAAGCAAGGAAATGATTTTGACCTTGCCAAAAATAAGTGGCATAAAAACATTGTGACCTTGGTCATGATAAGGTGATAATTTTGGCTTTTTGATTTTGGATATAAAAACATTATACTCATTATGAGTATTGAAGTCATTATTATTGACACATTAATGTTTTGGTTGTTATTAGCATCATTTTGTTTAATTTGGCTCCAACACTAGTTGAGACATGTTAGGGCACAAAATATTTTTTGTAAAGACTTTGACAGCATTCGAAGCTACTCATGGTGTTGAGGTGGTTGCAAGACAAGGTACTAAGGAAGTTGCAAGGAATGGTTGTTCATTTCAAGTGATATGGACTATTTTCTGGCAATAATTTCTAACCCTAATATTGTTTTTATCTTTTTGGGTTACTAAATTCTAAGCAAACAATTTTGAAGCTTATGGCATTTTTTTGCTTAAAGATTTTCTTATGCATAATTTGCTTAAGCTATAAAAATATTGAATAGTTTGTTTCAAAATTTTCTTCAATGAATTATTTTGATAGTTGTGATACCATATTTGTGAATGATTTTTTTCTAGTTATATTGGCAATTTTTTAAAATAGTTGT
>MU227212.1:956564-975141 GCA_018584345.1 Thuja plicata
TGAGTTTTAGTGGGACGAATAAATCAATCTTTAAAGACTGTCTTGAAGACAGCAATGTTGTGGGTTTCCTCATAAAGATGGCTTTATACAAAGAAATTATTGAATGGATTTTGAAAGGATCATAAAGTATCCTATTGATTTTTTGTTTTGTAAGATGATCTACATCACCCATCCTTGTTGACAGACATTGAGATCTTATCTTTTGGGTCCAAACTGATCTAGTTATCGGTCGATGTGTTTCAAAGTGACTATTTGCTTTGTGACGTATATTTCCTTTTTCTTCGGCTTTGATGGTTGGGTAGCATGTTTCTTTGTGCGAGGAGGATCATGTGGTCCACATTTCATTCCTTATCATCATAGGAATGATTTGGTGTGACCTATTTCAAATTGTACTAGGTCAACATGAAAGTTCTTTATTCAGCATGCATCGCTATATATTGAAGATGATCTTGTGTAGATAAAAGTGTGGTATGCAAGAAAATGAAGAAGGCTTATGTCTCTGTATACTCTTTTATTTGTGCAAGTATGTGTTATTTAAGGTATTAGTCTATCATATTTGGTGTTTCAGTGGTGGATTTACTATTATCAGTATTGTTTCAGCAGTTAGCTAATTTTGGTAGGCAATGAGACTCCCTTTGGCAGTTAGTCATTTCTCTTGACTGTGATAGCATGTTTTAATATTAAGGGTAGTTATCCCGATTAACAGTGAGCCTACCAGCATTGAGTCACACCTATTGTGACCATTTGTAAAAATAACCTTAACCAATGTTCATTTTTAAGAGAATTAGTTTCTCTGTGGTTTTTCCCACTTTGGGTTCCCATGTAAAATCTAGTGTTTATTGTGCATTGTATTACACTACATTGTTCATAGTTTTAATGCTTTATCTATTTTACCAGTTGGATCTAATTTGAAGAAAAAATTGTTGAATAACTTATTCACCCTCCCCCCCCCTCTCAGTTATTCGGCTTGTTCAACAATTGGTATCAGAGCTTTGGTTCCTCGATATAGATCTTAACCGCTTGAGGTACATCTGATGGCACACAAAATGAACATTCCTATGTTTAATGGATATGATTATAATACCTGGAAGGAAGAGATGAGGAGTTACATAATTTCATTAAGATACAATACTTAGAAAGCTATGGAGACTAAGTATACTACACCAACAAATGCGGGTGGTCCCTCTACTCCTGATGAGGTTACAACTTGTGAAGAAAATGAGAAAGAAAGGTATGCTGTTTTTAGTGCTTTATAAAAAATTGAGCTTGCAAAAATTATTCCGTTGAAGATTGATTATGAAGTTTGGGAAAATCTTAAAGATATGTATGAAGTAAATTCTACAGTTAAATTATCAAATAAGTTGGTTGCTAAGAATATGTATGAGAACTTGAAAATGGAAACATAACAAGCTACTTTCAGAAGATTGATAATGTAGTTAATGAGGTCATAAATCAGGGAGGTACCCTAGTCGATGAAGATATTATGGAAAAGATTTTGATGACTTTACCAGAGAGTTACAATGACAAATGTTTTGTATTGAAAAGGTGTATGATCCAAAGACTTTTACTCAAGAGAAATTGTTTGACACCTTGATCATGTTTGAAATGAGGAAGCTCAATAAGGATGGGGAGAAATGTGAGACAACTTTTAAAGCCACGAAGACTAAAGAAGATCCAGAAGATGGTGAGAGTTTAGATGAATTGGAAGCAAACATTACAAGAAGACTCAAGAAAGGTACTGGAAATTATAAAGGTATGTTACCCCTTAAATTCTTTAGGTGTGGAAATATTGGTCATATTACCACTAGATGTCCAGAAAAAGGAACAACATAGAAGTTTAAGAGATTTAACAAAAAAGCTTATTACGTCAATGAGAATGCTAGTATATAAGATGATGAATTAGAAGATGAGGATTGTTTGTTTTTGGCTGAGGAAGATGAACCTAAATTTGATGTATCTAATATTTGTCCAAGATTAGATGAACTTACTGCTTTATATGTTATAAGAAATAAAGATGAATGGTTGATTGATAGTGGTTGTTCACATTACATGACTGGTTACAAAAGTAAGTTTGTGAAGCTTGAGAAGTATGATGGAAAAATAGTTAGCTTTGGAGATAATCAAAAGGCATATATTGTTGGAATTGGTTCCATTAATTTTGATGGAAAATATAACACTGACAATGTTTATTATGTAAAAGGCTTATATCATAATATTTTGAGTGTTGGTCAGATGTGCGAGAATGACAACACCATTGTGTTTTAGGATAATGGTTGTGAAATATGAAATAAGTTCAAAACAATTATTACTAATGGAAAAAGAACAATGGGAAATATGTATCAATTAGAAGGAGCTAGAGAAAAATGCTTGATAATATAGGTTGATGATAGTTGGATTTGGCATCAGAGAATGTGTCACATAAACTTCGATAACCTGGTAAGAATTAGTTCAACCCGTGTTGTGAGACATTTACCAAGACTAACAAAACTAGACAATATTATTTGCAAAGGATGTCAAGAAGGAAACCAAACAAAAGCAACATTCAAAGGAAAAGGAATAATCTTCTATCAATTTATTATATCTTGTGCATACAGATCTGTGTGGTCTAACCAAAACAAGGAGCTCACAAGGTGAGAAATATTTTATGCTTTTGTTTGACAAATTTTCTAGATTTACTTGGGTCACATTTTTTAGACAAAAATCTGAGGCTTTAGAAAAATTCAAGATATTCAAAGCAAGAGTTGAAAATGAATGTGATGGAAGAATAAAATGTTTGAGGTCCAATAGAGGAGGTGAGTTTATGTCTGATGAAATTAATAATTTCTGTGAGAAACATGGAATTAAGAGACATTATCTACCCCAAGGACACTACAATAGAATGGTGTAGTAGAGAGAATGAATCAGACAGTTCAAGAACCTGCTAGAACGATGATCAAAGAAGTAGGATTAACTGAGGTCTATTAGAGAGAAGTTGTACACAATATTGTATACACTCTTAACAACATGCTTTTCAGAAAGAAACATGGAAAGACATCTTATGAATTGTGGCATGGAAGAGCACCAACAGTGAAATACTTCAAAACTTTTGGGATTAAATGCTACATTTGAAGAGATGAGGATAATTTTGGCAAGTTTGATAGTAGGGCTAATGAAGGTATTTTTGGGATATTCAACAAGGAGAAAAGTGTGTTGATGTTACAAGAATATACTAAATAAGATGGTAGATAGTGTAAATGTGAAGGTTGATGAGGATATTCAAAGAACACCTATTAAGAACACTAGATATGAGTCTGATGAACCTAAAAAAAAATCAGAGGAGACAAAGGAGGATTTGACATCTACAGATAAGAGGCCAAGGTATGTAAAGAAAAATCATTATAAATAATTAGATTATAGGAGATAAGAAAAAAGGAGTAATCAAAAGATGTAAAGTTTCTCAAGAACAAGTATTACTTTGTTTACTTACAGAAATTGAACCAAACACTATATAAGAGGCATGCAATGATGAAAGTTGGGTAGCATCAATGAAAGAAGAACTTGATCAGATCTAGAAGAATCAAACTTGGGAGCTTGTGCCTAGATTAGTAGATAAAAATGTAATAGGTACAAAATGGGTATTTCAGAACAATCTAGATGAGAATGAAAAGGTGATAATAAAAAAGGAAAGATCATTTTGCAAAGGTTATACACATATTGAGGGCATTGATTTTGAAGAAACATATGCTCATGTTGCCTAGACGGAAGCGGTCAGAATATTTTTGGCTTTTGCGGCCTACAAGGATTTAAAAGTTTATTAAATGGATGTCAAATCTACATTCCTAGATGGAGAATTAAAAGAAGTATACATTGAGAAACTGTAAGGTTTCAAGTCAGAGTGTGACTCAAATTTGGTCTAAAGATTGAAAAGGCATTATATGGACTAAATCAGGCATTGAGGGCCTAGTATGCCAAATTGGACAAGTATCTAATTAAGTAAGGATTTGAAAAGGGATCTATTGACAATAATTTGTACTATAAGGTGATTTCAGGTCATATTTTGTTTGTTATAGTTTATATTGATGACATTATATTTGGAGGAAATGATGATATGTGCAAAGGTTTTGCTGAAGATATGTAGAGGAAATTTGGAATGTCCATGATCGGTGAGTTGAATTTATTTCTTGGATTGCAAGTGAATCATAATAGTAAAGGAATTTTAATTTATTAGTCCAAGTATGTTAAAGAATTGGTGAATAAGTTTAGATTGGAGAACTCTAAACCAGTTTGTACACTCATCGTTATCGACTGTAAACTAACAAAAGAGCATGAGTCACCAAAGGCTTATGATAATAAGTACATGCCAATGATTGGAGGACTATTATATCTAGCTTCTACTAGACCTGACATTATGTATGTTGTTTATTTAGCTTCCCAATTTCAGCAAGAACCTAAGGAATCTCATGTTGTTGCAGTAAAAAGAATTTTTTGATACATGAAAGGGACAAAGGCTTTTGGATTATGGTATCCTAAGGATTTATAATTTTCTTTGATAGATTACAGGGATACATATTAGGTTGGTTGTGTGGATAAAAAAAGGAATACTTGTGGTGGAGCTTATTTTTTTGGTTCCCAGTTGGTTGCATGGTCAAGTAAGAAACAAGATTCTATAACATTATCTACTGTTGAGGCAGAATATATTGTAGCATCTTTGTTGCACTCAAGTGCTTTGGATGAAACAAACATTGAAGGACATTGGCATATTTTTTGCTAATCGGATATTAATTATGTGTGATAACACTGGTGTTATAAATATTTTTAAGAATCCAATAAAAATTTCCAAAATGAAGCATATAGCAATTAGATATCACTTTCTGAGGGAGAAGGTATTGAACAATGAGGTAAAGCTTGAATGTATACCTTCAAAAGAGTAGATTGTAGATATTTTTACTAAACCATTATGTGAAGACATATTTTAGTATCTCAGGCAAAAATTGGGGGTCATACCCCTTTCTGGTTTGAACTAAGTGCACCGAAGAGTGCATTGGTCTAGAGCATTACATGGTTATACTTTTCTAGATCAATGCTTGGAGACTTCCTCTTAGGAGGAGAAGAGTGAGTTTCTCAGATGGAGTTTTTTTTCCTTTGTCATTGTTTTCAAACGGGAAGAAGATTAGAGTTTTGATGTTGATACCTTAAGTCATATTTTATTGTTGTTGATAGATGTTTCCATCAATGAAAAAGGGGGGTATTGATGCAAATGTGATTGATGTTGTCATTAATGGTTGTCGTTGATGTCAACATTGCTTATCTAGTTAATGAGGTTTGGTTGAGGTATATTAGTATCCTACTGGTGATTTTGGTTATGGTTATCTACGTGCCATAGGGTGCATTGAGTTTTTCTTGGTCTCATCCTTGTTGACATGTGTTGAGATCTTATCTTTTGGGTCTGGACTGATTTGGTTATCGATTGATGTGTTTTAGAGTGATCATTTTCTTTGTGACATGTATTTCCTTGTTCATCATCTCTGATGAATGGGTAGTGTGTTTATTTGCATGAGGAGGATCATGTGGTCCACATTTCATTCCTTACTACTGTGGGAATGGTCTAGTGTGACCTATTTCAAATTATACTTGTTCGACATGAAAGTTCTTTATTCGACATGCATTAGTATATATTGAAGATGATCTTGTGTGGATAAAAGTGTGGTATGTGAGCATATGAACAAGGCTTATATCTCTATATACTATTTTATTTGTATGAGCATTTTTTTACCGAAGGCAACATTCTATCATGTTTAATATTTTAGTGGTGGGTTTATTGTTATCAATATTATTTTGATGGTTAGCCAGTTTCAGTAGGCAGTGAGCCTCCCTTTGGTAGTTAGTCATTTCTCTTCATTGTGATAACCTATTTTTGTATTAAGGGCAGTTAGCCCAATTGACAGTTAGCCTGACCGATAGTGAGCCACACCTGCAGTGAGCATTTGTAAAAATCACCTTCACTGGTGTTCATGTTCATGAGAATTAGTTTCTCTATGGTTTTTCCCACTTTGGGTTTCCATGTAAAGTTTGGTGTTTATTATGCATTGTGTTATACTACATTGTTCATGGTTTTAATGTTTTATCTATTTTACCATTTGGATCTAATTTAAAGAAAAAATTGTTGAATAATTGATTCACCCCCTCCCTCTTAGTTATTCGGTCTGTTCAACATTAGGCACCTTGGTTAAAAAGGTATTTAAGAGTATTACATAGCTATTAGGATATTTTTTCAGATTTTGAATTAGATTTGTTTGTAGTATTTTTTTTAAAAAATTTCGATTGGAGGCCTAAAAAGAATTTCTATTTGGTAAAAGGCGTTGTAAATGTAGTAACTATAAAGTTCCAAACTTGTAATATTTTTTTGGGGGATTTTTAGACTAGTTAAAAGGAGGGATGTATTGTGTGTCTTCTTTCTTACATTTTTCATCATTCTTTTCTATCTACTTTTCTACCCTTATAAATGCATCTACAGTCCGTATTTTAACACCATATAAGTATATTGAATATAAATACAAGATGATAATATATATATATATATGAAAATAAATGGATATCATCATGTTACAATTGGACTTGAAATGAAAGCTCATTATGATGTAGAAAAGATAAAATGGTTTAATAAATGTGATGAATCCTTTGGTACTCTATGTATGTTAATCTCTCCCAGCCTTTTCACATTGAATTTGTCACTACATCAAATGGAGTGTGGACCATCTTGGAAAACCTCTTTGGTAAGTAGGATGAGTTAAGAGGTCATCAATTGGAGAACGAACTCATAGGGTTGAGTCGCACAAATTTTGACACTATACAAGACTTCTTCACAAATCTTAAATATGTAATATTAAAATTGGAATAGTGTGGAATTAAGAGGGATGATAAGAAACTAATCTTGATCATTCTTTCTAAGCTCAGTTTGAACTATTTAGTGTTTGTTTATACATTCTCTACTATAGAACATGCCCTAGGTTCCACATATAAAATGTCTTCTATAGATGAATTTATTGTAGAAATCACAAGGGATCAAGACAAATAGGTTATAATGGGTATAGTAAAAGCCTCTATGTCACATGCCTTGGCTGTCAATCAGGCCACAAAAGAATAAAAAGGGTCCAACAAGCGAGATAAGAAACAAAATAACCAAGGAGAAAAGAAGAAAGATCATAAATTTGTTACTTCAAAAGGAGATAATAAGACATCTTCATAAAAAGGTGAACAAACTAAAAATAAGAATGTCAAGTGTTTTTCTTGTAAGAGGTTTGGTCATGTTGAATATAAGTGTTTGGATTAAAAATAGATCATCTTTCATATCTTCTAGAAAAGAACAATATCAAGGTGTTAGACTCATTGAAACAAATTTCATTAGAAGGATCTTCTAAGGACAGAGAAAAAAGAAAGTAGAAAGGAAAGGGTAAGGCCCTAGTCAATGGTGCTTCAAAACCAAATTCTTAGATAACTAACTCAGGTGCTTTGCACCACATGGCTTCTTCAAAAGATGATTTTACCTCTTTAGAGACATGTTTTAAGCTTACCATACTATGGGTGATTACACTTCTATTAAAGTGCATGGGAGAGGACATATTGATGTGAGTGAAGGAACAATTGAGGATGTTAATTATTTTCCATCTTTATTAGCTAATATCCTATTTGTTTATTAGATCACTCACACTAGTTTGAGAAAGTGAGTTGATCTCACACTAGATACAATAGTAACCAGTGAAATGTATAATGGTTCTATTGCTGTTGTGGAAAAGTGGATCATCAATCTAGGTTAAATCATCTTTCTCACTTTGTTCTTTACTCTCCTTCAATAGTTAAACTCACTCATGTAGATGAGGTAAATTGTTTGTGGCATTAATGGGTTGACCAATTAAACTACTGTTACTTGCAAAACTATCGTTACTTCCAAAACTACTGTTACGTGTAAAACTATTGTTACTTTCAACAACTCAATCAACAGGACATGGTTTCAGGGTTTCCTTCTATTCATTTTACAGATGGAGTTTGCTAGGAACATATTCTTGGTAAGCATACTAAGGAGAAATATGATAAAGGTAAAGCATGGAGAGCTACACAACTATTGGAGTTGGTGCATAGTAACTTGGTAGGACCATTTCCACAACCATATTTCAATGGGGGTAGATATGTCTTAATAGTCATTGACAATTTTTCTATATACACATGAATTTACTTCCTCAAAAAAAGTTTGTGGTCTTTGATAATTTTCTAGATTTTAAAATTTTTGAGGAGAAATAATTTGGGAGGTTCATAAAGATTATGCTTAGAGATAATGGGGGACAATATGTTAACAATCAACTTGAACAATTTTGTGATTTTTAAGGTATTAAAATGCAATACATAGTTCCATAGTAGTGTTGCAAAACACAAGAATGGGTCCTTAAAAGAGATGGCTAATTGTATGATTCACTCCAAATATTTGGTATCTCAGTACTGGGTAGAGTCCATCACCTATGTGTGTTACATATAGAAAGGAGTTCCTAAAAAATATTAGTAACTCTCTTTCAAGCTCAGACTGGTTGGAAATCCATAGTTAATCACTTTAGAATGTTTGGTTCTCTTGCATGGGATCACATTCCAACTAAGAAACACAAGGCTATGGATCTATAGAGTAAGCCTTGCATTTTTTTGGGTATCCAAATGATGCCAAAGGCTATATAATTCTCCATCTCATTACTCATGAGTTGTTCATTAAGGGGAGTGTTTGATATGAGGAGATTTCTTCTAGTTATTCTCGTACCACTTCTCTATCCACCATCACATTGGAGATATTCCATCATGATGGCAGTTCTTCAAAAGTTATTAATCCTTCTAATGTTGATGAGGAGTCTTATTCCTCCACTTTAGATGGTGATAGTGATGATGAGGATTCACATTCCTTTCCTAGTCATCATTCAGAGATTGATGATTCTCCTCCAAACTATCAATCCTTAACACCTCTTTGGCTTTGAAAAACATTAGATTTAGAGTTGGTGATTGGGTTGTGTTAAACATATTGAAAAGATGTTGACATTTTTGTCAGTAATGTCAAAACCTTTATACTGGTTGCATACCCGTGTCATTTGGTTGTATGTGGGTTGTCAGTTAGTTATTTGTGTTTCATTTATACATGCATTTTTAGTTATGTTGTCAAGTGTACTTGTTCCCATTATTGGAATACATCTCTTTGGTACATCAGTGTGTTTCAGTAATTGCAGATAAATGAATTTTTTGGTTGGTATTTGTTGATTAATGAGTTTTAGAGATTCTAGGTATCCCTACTACTTGGATATTCTTGCAATATGTATCATCTTAAAATTGAAGCACTTCCATGTTAAGGCAGTTTAGCACTTCCATGTTAAGACAGTTTAGCACTTCCATGTTGACACATTTTCCAGGGGTCCTGACCCCCTGGGTCAAGGTCGACCTCGACCTTGACCCAAGTCCCCCTTTTCAATTGGAAAGTTTGTTAGCTATCGGGGGACTCTCAAAAGTTCATTTTCCCGCTTCCAGGTTGGCTGTTTAAGCAGGAGAGTGCCCTGACAGCTCTAAAATCCTGTCTTGAATTTTCTTCTTCCTGGCTGAATGCGTGTGCTTTCCTGGTCCATCATCTTCATTATCATCTTTATCTTCGTTGATATTCATAGTGGGGAAAATCCATCTCAGATTTAATGGAGTTAAAACACTCCATAGTAGTACCCATGAAGACATTATTGTCCTTCATATGTTTTTTCATAGTATTCTCTAGAGTGTCCAATCTCTCATGTAGAGACTTCAAATTTTTCCCATCCTCCTTGTTCTGATTGCCATCATCCCCTGCCGACCCAGAATTAATAAGATCAACATGAGAAGACAGAGCTCTGAAGTTCAAATGAAGACTTTTGATTTCCTTAAATACCCATTTCATCAGTTGAAATGAGTATAAGGACATAGCTTTTGCAATTTGAAGAACCCCAAATGGGGGCTCGATTTTGTCATCCATGTCCTCTTAGAGAAGCTAGACATTCTGCTCTTGCATATCCACCAGTCTAGAGAAAGGGAGGTTCTTAGAGGAAGCAGGGATATGGTCCTTTTTAACATTGTCTTTCCCTGGAGTATCTTCCACTTTCTGTTCTGACTGCACCTCCATAATAACCTTGAGCTTCAGAGAAATGGGGATGTCATGCTCTTCTGAACTCGCGTAATTTACCAAAATAGGTACTTTTTGACTGCCCACATCCTCCTCAACAGCCTCAGACATTTTACCTTTTTCCTTAACACTGTAGGCTCCCTTAGTTTAAACCTATTCGTCATCAGAGGCACTCACTGAAATAGAAAGAGACTCTTTACTCTCGTCATCAGACTGGGAATGGAGAATGTAGTCGGTCTCATCATAACCATCAGCACTCATAGCATCTGAGTCTGTGTCCATTCCCTTATTTTTCTCAAACTTCAGCATTTTAATAGTCGGTTCCACCTTATCATCTCCAACCCTATGCCATTTTTTGGCCCTAGCAGAGCCCGAATCTCTCGGGGAAATAATAATAGGACTGGAGGCCACAACTTTTTTAACATGTTCAATGATCAAGAGAATCAAGCCCTCATGTAGAATGGGCTTACTATCCTTATTCTTGTGGTCATTAATGCTATGACGGAGCGATTGCAACAAGTAGAAGGGGAAAGAAATTCTCACCTTATGTCACAAATGACATAACAACACAAAGTGATAAGAATGGACCCTTTTGTATCTCCTATCCAAAGACACATACTCCATGATCGTTGTAAGAACTTTAGCCTAGAAATCTTTAATGGAGCTAACATCATAACATCCTCCAAAGTATTTCACTAGGTTGTCTACTTCCGCTCTATCCTTAGGGAAATGCTGAATAGCCTTCTGGGATATCTTTTTGTCTTTGTAAAATTTTATGCCTTTTGTGTTTAAGCCTGTAACCTCTGCTATAAAATCTTCTGTGATCTTAACGGTCATGCCTCTGATCACCACAGTCCTTTCCTTCCATATTTCTACAAAAGCATTCATGAAAGTGTCTTTGGAGCCATGAAGGTGCTCCATATAGTTAGTGAGGCCTCCCTTGTTAAGTTTATCCCAGATGTTTGTTTGGGTTTTCCATTTGTTACAATTTTTCAGCTCCTTTCTGTTTAACCCACCCCCCGTGATACCTTGAAGATAGCTAACAATGGCAAAAGAAAAGTAGAGGCAGAGAAAAAATGCCAAGATCAAATTTTGAAAACCACCAAAGAATGTGTGTCTACATTTAACCTTTTTGAGAAAGACACACCTTTCTGTAATCTTGTTGCCAGCAATTAATGAAAGCTGTAAATTCATGAGAGATTTTTTAGATTTTCCAAATCTGCTCGTTTGCTATGAGTCAGATCATATTCCAACTTGGCTCTCACCTCAACCATAAAATCACTAACTCCATGCCAGGTCATGATACCCTCGGCCTTAACTGCAATGTTAGCCAGCTCATCCATTGTACAGTTCACTTCCCTGAAGTTATACGAAATGATTACATTGGAAAAGGAATTAATAATTAAGGAAGCCTCATCAATAATTGCCTTGATTGACCACAATGGCTTAGTTTTCCCTTTAATGCAATAGTTTTTGGTACAATAGTTATATTTTGGTTCTAGATAGATTCTATCAGGTTTCATGTATCAGTTGGTTTAGAAGTTTTGATGATCAAGTCATGGACATGGTTGTGCTCCGTCAATTCCAAAATATACTTATCTTTGAAATTTGTGCTTTGTAACATGCATATATTAAGGGGGACCCATCTTTAGGTCATGTGGTAATGTGGTATGAAGACATCTTATGTATGACCTATATTTAGGTTCAATGGTAGTGTGTTAAATAAAATTGTAATATCTTTTATATTAAAGATGACATGTTTTGTGGATTGGTCGACATATGTAGTTACCTTATTGAATGTATATACAAACAAAGAAATCATTTTGTATCTGAGACGTGTGTGTGTGTGTGTGTGTGTGTGTGTGTGTGTGTGTGAGAGAGAGAGAGAGAGAGAGAGAGAGAGAGAGAGAGAGAGAGAGAGAGAGAGAGGGGAGANGTGTGTGTGTGTGTGTGTGTGTGTGTGTGTGTGTGAGAGAGAGAGAGAGAGAGAGAGAGAGAGAGAGAGAGAGAGAGAGAGAGAGAGAGGTGATATAGTGTGAATTTTGTTTGGTGTATTTATGGCAATCTTATGTGTAAGTAGAAGGGATTTGAGTGAAGTATTATCATAGTATCAAGAGAAGGCTTTTCATACTATGTTACAAAAGTTTTCGTATATGCTAGCAGAAGATTTGTACTAGATATGTTGTTGACGGTGATTATTATGCTATAAACTAGAACTATTTCATGCATAGGTAGATGCAATTCTATTAGTTCACATTTTTTCAGTAAAACATTTTGAAAAACATCCTTTGTATTTGTAGTGAGCCTATTTGTATCAACAGTTAGCCTTTCTTATTTCTAGGTAGTTAGCCCAACTGATAGTGATCCAAACAACGGTGAGAAAATTGACAGTGAGCCCTTGTAAAAATCACCTTAACCAGTGTTTACTTTCATGAGAATTAATTTCTCCATGGTTTTTTCTAGTTTGGGTTTCCACATTATATCTAGTGTTATGGTGTTCATTGTTCTTGTTCTTTCATGTATTTATCAGTCTTAATTATTTGAATGGTTTGTGTGTCTACTAGATCAGTAAACTTTTTAGAAAGTGTTTTGGAATAACTAATTCACCCCCTCTCGGTTATTCATCCCGTTCAACAAGTTGGTGATCCATATGATACTAGAAGAACAAGGTCACAATTTTAGAAATCTCTACATCTCTTTATTGCTTCAGCTTCTAATCTACAGTCTTGTAGAGAAGCTTTAGGTGTTATTGTGTGTGATGTTGCAATGCAAGAAGAGTTCAATTCCTTAGAAAGGAATCACAAATGGGATTTATTCTATCTTCCTAAGAGAAGGAAAAAGTTTGATGCAAGTGGATCTATCAAACAAAAATTTGTAGAAGATGGGTCATTTGATAAACATAAGTCTCATTTGGTATAAAAAGGGTTTCTCAAGTTATTGGGTTTGACTACCCTGACACTTTTGCACCAGTTTATAAGATTAATTCCATCCAACTTGTCCTAGCCATAGTTGTTTCTCATCACTAGGAAGTTCATCAAATGGATGTGAAGAGTGCCTTTCTTCATGGTGACCTTTAGGAGAAAATATACATGGAACAACCATAGGGGTTTATTCAGGATCCATCACTTGTGTGTCAACTTCTAAATTCTCTATATGGCCTCAAATAGGATCCTCGAGCTTGGTACACTAAGATTTACCCTTTACTTCTAACAATTGGTTTCACTTGATGTCATTCTAATATGAATGTATATTCTGGATTAGGGTGACACTCTCACATTCTTGGTTCCTTATGTTCATGACTCTTTGATCACATGGAGTCATTCATCTAGCATCAAGGCAGTAAAAAATGCTCTACATGATATATTTTTGATGTTGAACCAGGATCATCTTCATTTCTCCTTGGAGATTGATATCACTCAGTCATCTTTAGGTATATTCTTTGGACAACCCAAGTATGCACTTCATACACTCTATATATTTTTCATGGTCAATTGTAAGCTTGCACTGACTCCAATTTTGTTAGAGGTAAAACTTTAGGCTAAGTACTCTTCACCCATGGTTGATAACACTTTATATCAATATCTTGTTGGGAATCTCATCTACTTGACTTAAACAATATCTAACATTTCATATATTGTGGAAATTCTCTCTCAATTCATGTAGGAACAACGTGAGTTTCATTGGAAAGAATCTCGTGGATCCTCCACTAGATCTAGGATACTCCCAATTGTTGAATTTAGTATGTAGAAGGTGTGGATATTTATCTAGTGGAATATACAGATTTAGATTGGATAGGTGATTCTTAGGATCAAAATCATACTTCATGGTATTGCTTCTCACTTGGTTCTAGTCTAGTTTATTGGCCAACCAAGAATAATTCTATAATGCTCTTTCATCAAAAGAGGATAAATATCGAGGGACAATTAATTCCACCACCGAGGCTATTTAGATTCAAAATGTTCTTACTAATTTTGTTACTTTAGTAAAAAAAACATGTAGTCTTCATTTTTATAACCAGAGTGCTTTTTCAAATCTTAAGAATCCAATTCATCGCAAGAGGACAAAACACATTGACATACATATGCACTATATTCAGGAGTTGATTTAGGAAGGTAGCATTGATCTTAAGTACTTTTCTATATTAGAGAAAATTTTAGACATCTTCGCCAAATCCTTCATTGGAAGAAAGTTCCTTCATTTGCAATCTTTGCTTTGGATGTGACAAGTGTCTAATTCAGGAGGGGTTTCTTAGTCCTTCATTTTCCCTCTCTATGTAGAGGGGCTTCTTATTTTTGTGGGGGGAGAGTGGGGGGTGGATATCTATGTACATGGTACCTTACATGGCCTCATTTGTTGGGACCCATATTTTCACCCACCTAAGCTACACTTAAGGGGGTGTGTTAGTGTAGGTTTTTTATTTTCCTTATGTTAGGGGGTATTTATTTTTCCTACACATATTTTATTCAATCTTTCTTAGGTTATTAGGAGTGGTTAATATAATGGCACATAGAAGAATACTTAATCTACATGTGTCGCTCACTTCCACACAAGGGTAATTGAGTAACAGACCCTCTTTTGGCTTACTGTGCCACCTCACACAACTAATATTTTGTCATTACCTAAGTGGGTTGTGGGGTAGTTGGGTTTCTCACCCTCTATTGGCTTTATTTTCCACCTTTCTTAACTCCTTTTCTATCTTCGTGTAAGGATATTATGCCACATCTTTTGGCATTTACCAAGTAGGTAAAACCTCACACCTTTTTATGGGGAATGGGAGTTAATGCACCTATTAGATATATATGCCTTTATTTTTCTATATAAAAATCACTCTACTCTCACCGTCACTAGTTAAGTGATAGTTTGGTGAGAGTATTGAGAGTATTCTCAAAATTTTCTTTCTCTATCTCTATTTTTCTCTCATTTTAGATTTCTCTTCATTTAGATATTTTATCTTAGATCATTTGTTACTTGGAGTTACATGTGATCTGCAACCAACATCAGATCCTGGCATGGTTCTCATTTCTCAAAGAATCTAATAGGCAAGGAAACTAAGACCTACTTCTTACTAAACCAAGAGACTAGTCTTCTTCCCAGGAAAAAGGCTCCACCGCCTGTGCTTCTTCTATCATCAATACTACTAGCCTACTCAACACCAATATAAGCCCATGAGTCAAAATCATTCCCCTTTTGATACCATAGTCCATAGTCCATAGTTTTTTTCAAATATCTAATGATACCTTTGACTATCTTAACATGAGTTTCTTTTGGATTATCTTGAAATATCGCAACCAAACAAATTGCAAGCATAGTGTCAAGCTTGGATGTAGTTAGATACAATACGCCTCCAATCATATATCTCTACTAAGTATAATTATTTTGAGGTGACTAGTCATCCTTTCATAAATAGAAACATATTGCTATAGGTGTGCTCACTAGTTTGCAGTCTTCCCTACCAAAGTTAATTAAACATCGCCTTAACATATTTATCTTGAGAGATAAAAATATCATCATCTAATTGATTAATTTAAAGTCTAATAAATAATTTCAACTCGCCTAAGATATACATTTTGAATTCCTTTTGCATTTCTTAAGAGAAATTCTTATGCTTTCCAGATCTTGATTCTTCAGATTTCACCTACAGGTCAGTTCTGGTTTCTCAATCTCATTTTCGTACATTACAGACTAGTGATAATTTATATTAGTCCATTATTTCCAAAATTTTATCTACTTGACTATTTTTTCGTCTACATTTCATCTTTCCTATCTTTTCCATTTTTATCAATTCCATATTTAGCGAAGGATCACTATCCCATTCAATGCTTAAGTATCCTCTTAAGCCTAGTGGGGCATCTTCCTTCCGAATGTGAAACTGTGAAAAGGAGGAGTAATCACCCCATATGTGCATTTCCCCCTTTTTATATTTTTCATTTTTGTGAACCTAATGCTTCTTACATACTTTTGACATTGGTAGTTAGATCCTCTTTTTATACATTCAGATATATAGATCTCCTTTGTATGCATTACATTAGATCTTTATATTTGATTTGATGTTTAGATGTGCTTTCCATTAATTGTGCTTAGTTGATGAATATTTGCATCTCTATTTCAAATTTAATATTTGCATTAGATCTATCAATCTTTCACTTTATTGTGCATGAGTGTTATTACCTTGAGTCCTACCTATAGCATTCTTGTTAGGAGAAGTTGTATACATGTGGGTTCCTTTGATCTCTAGTTCTCTATGTTTTCTAGGAATCTTGATGAGACTAGCATGGCTACTAATGATATTCCTCCTATTATTTAAAAAAAACTCCTCTCACTCTTCTTTTGATGAAGATGAGACCTCAAGAGTCCCTCATATGCAAGTTCAAAAGCTTTCTTGTGACTTCAAAAAATTTGAGCAATGGTTAGGACAAGAAAACTCCAATTCCGAGGTCATCTATGTAGTAGAAGGTTTAAGGAAGACAATTCATGATGATAAATATGGTGTTAACATCTTGCGTAGTATCACTCATATCATTGATAAAAATTTCAAGCCTATCAGAGATTATGATTAAGAGATAGGTTTCATTCCACCTACCACTAGTGTTGAGACCTCCAATGACTATTTCTACCTCCATACCTAGTGTATCCACATATTCTCCACCTCTCATAAACACTTTCGTTCAAAACATCAATCCTACAAATGTTAGCATTCCTAATCCTGTTGTTCCTACTATTCATACTAGTGTTCCATGTGTTTATTTACCTACATCCATGCCCACTTACAATAGTGTTCATTTTTCATATTCTACTGTCCCTTCTGTCAGCACTGCATTGGTAAAATTTGAATCTCTTGGCTTTTGCTTTTCCCGGGCTTTCTTGTTTCAAAATCCTATGCTTTGCCGTGCAAAAGAGGTTAAAACCCTTTTTGAAGTTCATATTTTAGTTTACTCACTCTGTCACGTCGGTCTTTTTGAACTGTCTTTAAGTTGTGCGAGTGGGCGACGAGCTGTCAATGAAGGAGAATCACGCAATCGCGATCAGCTCATGAATAGTTTTGTTTTGTGTGCGAGTGAGCGGGTTCAATGTTTTGAAAGTGTAAATCGCGTAGTCGCGATGCCTTATGAAGGTCAAGCTACAGGTTAGCGAGTCAGCGACGGGTTAAAATTATGTATGTCGCGCAGTCGCTGTAAAGTTATGCTGTTTATCTTATTCTCCACGACCGAGCGAGTATCGTTTAAAATTGAAGCAGTCGCATACCCGCATCAACTTTTATGTCAATGTTAAAAGTCAGCAAATGTGTGATGAGCTTATGTCCTGAAGGTCGCCCACTCACTTAGGTTTTAACTCGGTTGTGTGTTGCAGTGCGAGTGCGCAGCGAAGGCATGAAGTACTAATATGAAGATTCATCACTCAGTCGCAGATGCATTTTTCAAGATTCTTAAAAGACTGCGACCGAGTGACTAAGAGATCATTCAATGCCTCGCTCACTTGCTGATGCTTTGAGGTGATGAAAAGTTAACTCGCGAGTATGCGATAAGTTAAAAGAAGAGACATCGCTCACTCGCTAATCAACAAAGATGAAAGAAAAAGAGCTCGCGAGTAGGCGACTAAAGAGAAAAGAGGCACTGTCACGCGCTCGCAGTTAGTAATGAAATGAAATTTTCAAGCTCGCGAGTTTGTGACTAAGCAAAGAACAGATGCCATCGCTCACTCGCGCATAAGATGAAAGCTGGAGTATTAAGTGGCGCGAGTATGCGACCAGACAGAGTATGCAGTAAAGAAATGAATGTCGCTCAGTCGCCCAAATCCCAAAGTTGCAATTTAAACAGCCAACGAGTGTGCGATGATGGAATAGCTGAAAGGTAAGATGCACAATCGCTCAGTCGCCAAGAATCAGGTGACATAAAAAGTTAACTCGCGAGGGTGAGACATGTTAAAGGTGAAGGAAAAATCGCTCACTTGCATGAACCCAAAAGCAAAGCATAAAAGGACAGCGAGTATGTGACAGACATGAAATGAGGTTCAAAAATTAGGTCATCGCTCACTCGCAGAAGGTAAAAAGTGGAGCGAGGATGGATGGCGAGTATGCGACCAGTTGAAAAATAGGGGTACGTCGCTCACTCGCAAGGATCTTTCCAAAAGTGAATAAAGTGCAGTGTGTTGGCTAGTTTCAGGCTGACGAGTGCCAGATGGAAAAAAGCGTACACTCTCTCTTCCAGCTAGGATCAAACAGTGCAAGTTGATCACAACATTAATGACATAATGAAATCTTTGTGACAGTTCAAGTGCAGGAATTCGGCTTTCAAGTTGACAAGACACAATCCTTAAATGGCTATAAGTGTAAATGATTGAGTTGGATTCTGTACAACTCTCATTTCTGCATTCTGAGTTTTTCTGCGAAGAGTAAGAAGCTTATTTGTCTGGAGTTTTGTGTCTGAGACAGTAGAA
>MU227212.1:979251-990998 GCA_018584345.1 Thuja plicata
GTTTGTGGAGCTCAAAGTGTAGGAGGTCTCAAGACCTTGTTTCTGTTATTCTACTCTGTGCTTGGTCAGTGTCAGGGATAAATAGAGTGAACCCTCTGAGGAGTATTTTTATGTCAGCAAGAAAAGGAAACAACACCTTCCATTTCACATAATGGTCCCAATCTTTCACACATATCTCCTACCACTCTTTCTACTGAATCTACTATCATTAGCTTGGCTCAAATTGTTTCATCCTTGCAACAAAAAATTATGTCCATGACTCAATCCAAGCTCAACATTTCTACTTATGATATTGCTAGTCCTTTGTCCTTAGACATCATCTATGTAGTTATCTCTCAATACATGTAAATTCCTCACTTAGACACTTACAATGGTAAAGGTGGTCCCTTGACCCATGTCAAAACCTTTCAAACATTGTGTAGTGATTTCTCTCATGATCATAGGTTCATGACTAAATTATTTACTAGAAACTTTCAAGATAAAGTCTTGCAATGGTATTGTTCTTTTCCTCCTTATTCCATTATTTATTTTCAAAAACTCTCTAATGCTTTCATCCAACAGTTTCAAAACAACATTGGTCCTAAGATTTTTTTGATTGATTTGATGCATTGTAAGCAAGGTGTTAAAGAAAATGTGTTGATTGAATTGATGCGTTGCTAATTTACAAAAGAGACATTAGAGATAAGATATTTCTTTATGATTTTTTTTCTTTTACTTAGTTGTGTGCATTGCTTCATAAATATCAACTTCAAGTGAGTCAATTTGAGAGAACCACTTTAGTGGCTCCGGTTGATAAGAGTGGTGTCACATCATAGTCCTATCAAAAGCTTCAAAAACCTAAGATCTTCATCAAGATCAACAATTCATCAAACAATGTTGATGAGTAAGTGGCGGTAACATCCAAAGGTGTGGCTCCTTTATCATTTGTTTTTATACCTTCTCATGATTTTACACAACTTTCTAAATCTTTTCATAGTATGATATTGAAGTTGATTAATGCTAGTATTAACTGTTCCTCCCATTAAACCAATTGACACATCCAACCCTTTTCCTAAATCTTTTAATCACAAAGATTTTTATCAATACCATCATTAACCTGGGCATGATACTGAGAAGTATTTCCATTTAAAATGTGTTATTTAAGACCTCGTTGATTCTAATATTATATATGTTGAGGGTGTTAATGAAGGAAACAAATCCGTAGCACCTCCAAATCAAAAATTTCAAATCCATACCAATCATTTTCCTTCTCATTCAACCAATATCGTTGAGTCTACCCAGTCTTTACCTTCTTCTTCCACCCATGTTTTTGACTATGATGATAAGTGTATTGAGGCCAACATTATTGTCAACCTTATTGATCAATCTGAATATGAACCCAAACTTAAATTTGAAGTTGAGATTTACATTACATTTGATCCTAGAGAAATTATTCAAGCACCTAATGATCCTCTTTACATTGTAGCAAAGGTTAATGATATCTTATCTCATGGTATTCTTATAGATCCTACTTGTATGGTGAATGTTATAACTGAATAACATCTTTACACTAGAAAAATGCAACGATATTTATATGATAAATTTGGTGATGAGCCAAACTTTCAATGGTTTCATTTATCCTACCCATGGTTCCATTACTTTTCCCATAAAAGTTGGTGGTAAAACCTTAGATGTCACCTTCATTGTCATCCCAACTTCTGATTAGTTTCAAGTTAGACTTGGTATTCCTTGACTAACCTCCATGAAATTTGTAGTCTCTCCTATCCATAAGTGTTTGAAATTTCCCCATAAAGGAGAAATCATCACTATTCACCACAGTCTCTATCATCCTTCAGTTCCTCGAGAGTCCTTTGACCTTGACTTATTTTGGCCTTATATGCCTCAATCAATTCAACCTAGCAAAGAAAATCTCTTTTGATCCTATCAGAAACACAAAATCTAAAATATTTGTGAGCTTAGCAATCCTAAGGATATCCCATCTCCTTGTCATGGACCTGGACTCCTTCTTACACCTTCCACACTTCCTATATATACTTTCGTTATGCCCCCTATATCATATAAACACTTTCACAATGATATCTCTCAACCTAGTGTGGTGCCTTTTGTTCTTCCCTCTAAAGAAGAAAATGACCAGATGTTGATTGATCCTAAACCAACACAAATTTAGAGAAAAACCAAACATAACCATTGTGACCATGATCATATTGGGAAAATGTGCAAATATGTTCTTCAGAGATGGTTGACATGTTTTGTCATTGATGTCAACATATTTATCTATTTGTGATAGTGTTGTAGTAAAGTTCACTGAGTTCATTTGTTTAGTGTAGCATGTATATTAAAGATCAGAGTTTTTGTATTAAAGAGTGTGTTGTGGATTGTTGGTAGTTGATTTAGTTCAACTTTCAGAGGCTCACAAGAATATTTGAGTGAGTTGTGTACATCTGTGTTGTGATTGATTTTTTCAGTTGTTCAAAGGTGACAAAGTGACAGTATTTTCATTTTCATTGCTTCGCATTCTAATATTTTGCTTCACATATCTGGTAGCATGTTTGGGACATTGATGTGTGTTCATTATTTGGAGGCCCATAAGTCATTTTCAAAGGTTTACAATTATTGTTGTTAGTATTCCTGAGTGATGGTATAAAGATGTTGATGATTCTAGAATTTGTGTTGACGTGGATGTTGTTGTGATAATTCATGATGCTTGTGGATGTTTCTAGATTATGCACTTCTTGTGTTTCTAGTCCACATTGGTCATTGTGCTTTCATTTGGTGATTTTATTCGGTGTATTAATGTTCTTTATGTTCTTGGTCGACCTAATGATGGTAGCGTGTTGTGGATATTCAAGGTGTAATTCTTAGAGGTGTTTCATGTTTGAGGATGAAGATTTTAGTATGTACTATGTCTTAGTCAACATTGCTTGGTCCATATTTATTATTGTATTATGCATGGTTATAGTTTTTTAATTAGGTGGTGAGTGTTGACCGACCTTGTTGATTCTTCCAAGGTTGATGATATGTATAAATAAATGTAATAATCTTGTATTTGTGTGTGGTGTGGATGTGTGGATAAGTGGATATGTGAGTGAGATTTCTGTATACATATTTTGAAGGCAATGAATATGTTTGAAAAGAAATTTGTATTTGTGCTTCAATGAAACTGATCTAGGCATGATGAAGATTCTATTATACAGTTCATGATCTATGGATGTAATCCAAATTTGTTGTAAGGAAGTGAGCCTTCCTTGGGCAGTATGCCTTTTTTCTCTTTTGAGCAATGAGATCTAAGCAGTGTGATTTATTGCATGTGCATTCCCATAGTAATACTCCTAACAGGGTATATTACTTCTTACATAGTGTGTCATCTTGTGAGTTCATCCTCACCGTAGTTTTTCCCTTGACCGGGTTTCCATGCAAAAAAATCTTGGTGTTATGTGTGTTCATGTTGTGTGGTTGATCTATGCTTTCATGCTTAATTATCATATTTGAGAATAAGGTTAAAGTTTTGTTAAGTTGCATAAGTTTGGGGATAACTAATTTAGCCTCCCACCCCTCTCAGTTGTTTGTTGCCCTATTTTCATCAATTGGTATTAGAACCTATTTCCTTCATGATAAGCTTAATCACTTGAGGTGATCCAGGATGGAAACTTACAAGAAGTATAGTCTGAGATTTTATGGTACAAATTACTCTCTTTGGAAAGGTCACATGAAATGTCATTTGAGATGCATTGGTGAAGACTTTTCAGAGACTAGTGAGAAGCTGTATATTCCTCCTGTAGTTCCTACTACTCTAGATGAAAAAAGAAGGTTGAATACAATATTAGAGCTAAGGAAGCAGTGTTCAGTGCCCTGACTGATACCAAGATGATATATATAATGGAATTGAAGACTTCTCATGAGATCTGGAAGAAGTTGGAAACCTTGTATGAAGGTGACGCTAATGTGAATATTGCAAAGTTGCAGAGCCTAAAAGGAAAATATGAGACATTGAGGATAAGAGAAGATGAGAACATTACTTATTACATGCAGAAGGTGAATGAACTTGTATGTTGTATCAAATGTGTTGGTAGACAGTTGGATGGATTAGAGATTGTTGCTAAAGAGCTTAGATATTTACCTCCTTCCTCCAAACATAAATTTGTTTTCATTGAGGAGATCATAACTGTGAATAACGTGACCAGAGACATGTTGATTGGTAATCTTTAAGATTTTGAGATGAGTGAATTGGGTGATGCCCTTCCTAAGGTAGAATATGCATTCAAGGCTATAATTTTAGGAAAAGATAAGTAGAGATATGATTTGGGAGAAAGTTCTTCAATAAGTGTATCCATATATGAAAAGGAAATGAAAGAGATTGAATACGAAGAGTGTCAGCTTCAAGAGCTTGAAGCCCTTATTGCAAAGAGATTGCCCAAAGGTGTTGGTAAGTATAAACTAAAATTTCCTCTTAAATGTTTTTCTTGCAATAAGATTGGTCATTTTGCACCAAGGTGTCCGGAAGGAGTTTCTAAACTTAAACTTAGGATAAGAGCAACTCTGTAAGTTTGGAAAGGTATGATGGTGGTGTTGTAAGATTTGGAGACGATACACTTTGTTTAATCTGTGGCAAAGGATCCATTACTCTTGATGGTAAGAACAATATTGACATTGTTTTGTATGTAGAAGATTTAAAGCATAATATTTTGAGTGTTGGACAATTAGTTGACAAGGGATATGGTCTACAATTCAAGAATGGAAAGTGTACAATTGTGGGAAGTTTCAATGTTGAAATTACTTCAGGTACAAAAACTAAAGGTAATTTATTTCATTTGAATAATGTTGAGAAAAGATGTTTGATTGCTCAGATTGATGAAAGTTGGTTGTGGCATAAAAGGATGTGTCATGTGAATTTTGATAATATTGTCAAGATAAGTTATATTCAAGCTATGAGAGATCTTCCTATTTGGAAGAAACTTGCTAACCCTATGTGCAAGGAATGTTAAGGGGAAAAAAATTAGAGCTACTTTCAGAAGTAATAATCATTGTTAAAGTGGATGTTGGATCTTGTGCATACTGATTTATGTGGCCCTTCTCGAGGAGACATATATTTCATGTTTTTGATTGATGATTATTCTAGAATGATGTGGGTTACTTTCTTGAGAGAGAAATTTGAGGCCCTAGACAATTTCAAAATTTTTAAGGCTATGGTTGAGACAGAAGCAGGTTTAAAGTTGAATTTTTTGAGATTTGACAGAGGTGGTGAATTCAATTCTAGTGAGGTCAATGCATTTTGTGAAGAACATGGGATAAAGAGACGTTTGTTTTCTCCATGGACTCCAAAAAAAATGGTGTAGTGGAAAGGAAAAACAAAACTATTCTAGACACTGCAAGGATACTGGTTGTGGAAGAAAATGTTTCTCATGTTTATTGGAGAGAAGCGGTGAGTACTACAATTTACACACTTAACCCGGTGCAAATCATAGGTGATACTGGCCAGACTCATTATGAATTATGGTGTGGTAATGTTCCTACAGTTAAATATTTTAGAGTCTAGATGAAGATATAGGAAAGTTTGATGCTAGATGTGATGAAGGTATTTTTCTTGGTTAATCAACAAAAAGAAAGGCATACATATATTACAAGAACAAACTGAGGAAGATAGTTGAGAGTGAAAAGGTCAAGGTTGATGAAAGAAATAAGAAATAATCTATATCTTGCGGATATGATTTAGATGATCATGATGTATGTACAAACCAAGGAATGCAACCTAAAACTTTGAATCAAGTTCAGATCATACTGGGGAATCCAAAAGAAGAAGCAAGTGCTGAAGAAGGAACACAAGAGTCTAAAATTCAAGAAAATCCTAAGACTCCCAAGTATGTAAGATTGATTCATTCAGAAAGTCTCATAATAGGAGAAAAAAATAAAGGTCTTCAAACTAGAAGAATAATGGTTGAAGATAGAGTTGAGTATTGCTTGATTTCAAAGATTGAACCTAAGGATGTGAATTAAGCATGTAATGATGAACATTGGGTAAAAGTAATGGAAAAAGAATTGAATCAGATTATCATGAACAAAATATGGGTTCTTTCTCCTAGACCTAAGGACATAAATGTAATAGGAACTAAATGGGTTTTCCAGAATAAATTGAATGAAGAAGGTGAAGTTATCAGAATTAAATAAAGAATTATTTGTAAAGGATATTCACAAATGGAAGGAATTGATTTTGAGAAAACTTTTGAGTATCTCAGAGGGAAGCTAGGGGTGATTGCCTCACCTAACTAGAACTAAGGTTCACTGGTATACATCATTCTGGTGCATTTACAAACATATCTTGTGATCCAAATTGATGATTAGTGGCTACTACTCAGGAGAAGTAGTCAGTCTTGTGTTTTGACAGTCAGATGTTAAATTTTAGGGAGTGTTTGGAAAATATGTGCCTTTTCCATTGATGTCAAAGGGGGAGAAAGATTCATGTGAAAACTAGTGAAGTATTGGGAGAGAAAGTCGTGAAGAGTTGTGTGCAAAGTCTAAGTGGGAGCTGTTGATTTCTTTAACATTGATTTCACAACATATGTTGTCATCAATGCCAAAGGAGGAGATTGTTGGGATAATGTGAAAATATGTGCTTCAAAGATGATTGAG
Organism: Thuja plicata; assembly: GCA_018584345.1. Lineage (NCBI taxonomy): Eukaryota > Viridiplantae > Streptophyta > Pinopsida > Cupressales > Cupressaceae > Thuja > Thuja plicata. The sequence continues at coordinate 985,876 of MU227212.1, forward strand.
ATGTGTTGCCATTGATGTCAACATATTTATCTATTTGTGATGGTGTTGCAATAAAGTTCAGTGAGTTTATTTGTTCTATGTAGAATGTATATTGAAGATTGTATTTTTTGGATTAAAGAGCATGTTGTAGATTGTCTATAGTTAATTCAATTCAACTTTTAGAGGTTCACATGAATATTTGAGTGAGTTATGTGAATCTATGTTGTGACAAAGTGACAATATTTTGCTCCGCATTGCAATATTTTTCTTCATGGATCTAGTAGCATGTTTGGGACATTTATGTGCATCCTCAAATCAATTGGTTAATGATTTGGAGACCCAAAAGTCATTTTTCAAGGTTGACAGTCATTGTTGTTAGTATTCCTAAGTGATGGTATAAAGATGGTGATGATTCCAGAATTTGTGTTGACATGGATGTTGTTGTGATAATTTATGATGCTTGTGGATGTTTCTAGATTGTGTGCTTCTTGTCTTGCTGGTCCGTATTGGTCATTGTGCTTGCATTTGGTGATTTCAGTCAGTGTATTGATATTCTTTATGTTCTTGGCCGACCTAACGATGGTAGCATGTTGCAGATATTTGATGCATAATTCTTGGAGGTGTTTTGTGTTTGAGGATGAAGATTTTGTTCCATTATATGTCTTAGCTAACATTTATTGGTCTACATTTACTATTGTATTGTGCATGGTTATATTTTTTAATTAGGTGGTGAGTGTTGAGCCGACCTTGTTCTAATTACGTAAAAATGGGTTTTACAAGGACTCAAAACCTATAAAAAGAGTTTTACAAATATTCAATAAAGTTCAGCTAAAACTGTGACATAGCACCCAGAAAGGAAAGCAAAAAAGCCAAGCAGGCTAGCAACCAAACAAAAATCCCCTAAGATCTAAAAACATGGACAGGGACAATAAAAAGAAAGGACCAAAAACATGGCAGCCGACCTTGTTGATTCTTCCAAGGTTGATGATATGTATAAGTAAATATAATAATCTTGTATTTGTGTGTGGTGTGGATGTGTGGATATGCAAGTGAGACCAATGCAGACATCTTTTGAAAATGATGAATAAGTGTGAAAAGAATGTTGTATTTGTGCTTCAATGAAACAAATCTAGGCATGATGAAGATGCTATTCTATAGTTCATGATCTCTGGAAGTAATCCAATTTTTTTGTAAGGCAGTAAGCCTTTTTTCTTTTGAGCAGTGAGCTCTAGGTAGTGTGGTTGAATGCATGCACATTCCCATTTTAAAAATCCTAATAGGGTATAATACTTCTAACTGAGTATATCATCTTATGAGTTCATTCCCACCATGGTTTTTCCCTTGACCGGGTTTCCACACAAAAATATTGGTGTTATGTGTGTTCATGTTGTGTGGTTGATCTATGATTTTAGGCTTAATTATCAGATCTGAGAATAAGGTTAAAGTTTTGTGAAGTTGCATAAGTTTTGTGACATGTAACTGATTAAATGTTTGAAGATGTTAAGTTGATCACCAAAATGCAGAAAATATAATGCAAGACATTAAATCAGTTAATGGATTGTATTGTCATTGATGTCAACTTGATATAATCTAATCAGTTATAATCATAGTGTCAAAGACTTTGGAGAATCAGAAAGATAAATATTATGCTTTCAGTAATGCATAAAAGACAAGCATTCATTAAGTGACTACAAACACCGACAACTAGTGGAACCCGACAGACAAAGATCACCGAAAGTTAAGTCACAGTGATGCTCGAGCAAAGAAACTAACAAGCATTACCGAAGAGCAGAATCACAAGCATTACTGACGGCTAGAATTACAGTGTTAACCGACAAGTAGAAATTTGCAGTGAAGCCTGAAGGACAGACAACCCTGACAAAGAAGCCCGAGGAGAACCAAAGTGTTGACAAAAGCTATCAAAGAGTTAAAACACCGAAGTTAACTGGAGTTCAAAAATGACAAAATATCTAGCTGGTAGAGCTAAATATAGACTTAAATGGTAGTTATCATTGTTTTCAATGACAAGATAAAGCTAGAGTTAAGTAAAGGATATAAAGTTTTTTTGTCTAGTTGGAAAGAAGATTTCCATGAGATAAAATAGGAGTTATGCTTTAAATTAGGATTGGCTAAAATTGCGGATCACGCCAAGAACAATAAAATCAAGATCCTAGAAATGGTGATATCATGTCTATAAAGAGACAACTTAATTCATTAAAAATTAAGGGGAGTGAATGAAAAAGAGGACACTGAAGAGAAACTGATGAAGAACAACTTCATACAGTCCTGATCAATCAAGCTGAGGAAAGAGCTAGAGATTTCAGCGGACACCGAGCAACAGAGCATAACATCACCGAGCAGAAACAAAAGTGGAGCAAAGGTATTGAAAAGATATATTGATCAGAATGTTTTAATGAGCTTACAATAGATCTGAAAATCTGCAAGTATAAGTTGTATATGTGAATAGATCATATTGTTTCAGTTTAACCATTGATTCAAAAAGTCTCTTAACTGAGCAGGATTTAAAGATCATATATATATTGAGATACATCGCAAGGAGTATCAAAAAGTTTGATCATGAAGATATCATGAGATGCCATATACCATTTGAAAAACCAGAAGAGTTTGGACAAGGAAGGTAGCATAAAGATGCCCGATATCAAGTGACAAACTAATCTTTTAAATCCTCTAACAAGGTCACACCTAACAATGTGTCTGTAACCTTTAACAGGGTTGGCTCTTCACCGAGCTCACTTCAGAAGAGTGAAAATTTTGGGTTACCAGTCCCAAGTGGTTTTTCCCTTAATAGGGTTTCCATGTTAAAAATCTATGTGTGAATGTGTTTATGAGTCATTACTTTAGTGTTTTGCTTTACACATAACTAATCTGGATTGATCAATATACACTAAGCTATTTACTGTCATTTGATAAATTGAAAGACTGCTATTCGGTAAACATTAAGAATAAGGTTTAACAGAGCACTCTGAGCAGTAGTTATTTAATAAGTATATTTGAAGGCATTCATCTTATAGGACTAAAGATAACTAGAGGCTTAATATTGTGGTACTAAGTTTTTGGGTTGATTAATTGGAATATTTTGAGGCCACTGATTCACTTCCCCTCTCAGTTATTACTAACAATTGGTATCAGAGCTTGTGTGCTTAGAAAGGGAGTTTAACAGCTCAAGCAAGAGATCACAAGATGAACAAACGAGATTTGCCCAAGTTGAATAAAGACAACTTTGCATCATGGCAAAGTAGAATAAGACTCCACCTATCAGGTATTGGTAATGATGTTACTCAACACCTTGATACTGAATATGTGTTGCCTATGGGACCTCATACTCTTAAGCAATTAAGATAAAAGCATGAGCATAATTGCATGATGATAGAACTTGCCTCATCGCTCTCCGATGTTTAGTTTGAAGATGTCAAAACCTGAACCTTTGTAAAGAAAATGTGGGATAAGTTGAAGTTGGTACATGGAAGAGATGCTAATGTACTAAGAGCCAAGGAAGAAAGCCTAAGATGGAGGTTTGATGACCTAAGGATGAAAGAAGGATAAAATATCACTCAGTATAGCTGCAGAATCAAAGAGGTAGTCAACGCTATCTGAGGATTTGGAGGTGTAGTTGAAGAGGAGACAGTGGTAAGTAAAATCTTAAGAACCTTACTACCTATATATACTATTAGAGTTTATGCTATTCAAGAAATGAGAGTAGTTGTAAATAATACAATTACTCTAGATAGTTTGATTGGTAGACTGATTTCATTTGAGATGAATAACTTTGATAATAGTGTCTTACCATATATAGAATCTGCATTCAAATCTTCTTTGAAAATAAGTAAGTCAAGTCATAGACATGCTATTAGAAATGATAGTGAAAGTGACAATGAGGATCAAGGACTTGATGAGCTTGAAGCACTAATGACAAGAAGACTGCAGAGAGACAAAGGTAGATACAAAGGTAAATTACCACTTGTGTGTTTTAATTATAAAGAGTTGGACACTTTGCGGAAAGATGTCCAAATAGAAGAAAAGATGATAGAAGTAATGACAAAACATATGAGAAAAAGTTTGATAGAGGTGATAATAGAGATTACCGAAGCAACCGACAATCTAAAAGAAGAGATACCTGAGACTACAAGGACAAAGGAAAGAAAGATTGTTACCTAGCTGAGAACAGAGCTGATGATACTGACACCAAATCTAAAGAAGACATTGAGATGGTATTTGTAGCCATGAATGATGATTTAGATGATGAAGAAGAAAGGTATGAAGAAACTGCACTCATATCTGAGGTTAGTAAGAATGATGTCTAGATCATAGATAGTGGTTGCACTCACCATAAGACCGGTGATAAGAAAAAAATTGAAACTTTTGAATACTATAATGGTGGTTTAGTAAGAATGGGTGATGACACACCTTGTCCAGTTGAAGGTAAAGGAACCATAATGTTGAATAACCTGATCAAATGTGAAAATTCTTACTAGGTAAAAGGACTTAATTATAATCTGTTAAGTGTTTCATAGTTGAACAATACAGGTCACCGAGTAACATTTGAGAATAAGAAGGCAAAGATCTTCAATAAATTAGGAAGGTTGATCGAAACTGGTGAGAAGACAAAAGGTAACCTTTTCTATCTTGATGACACTAACTGTTATACACTGAATTTGCGCCTCTGATCTCAAGCTCTCTTGGTCTTGATAATCCAGTATAACAAGGGAATCATCTCAAGGTTGTGGGACCTTATGCTAACCGAGATGAGACCTCCAGGTTCTAGGCTGGTTCCTCTTGGATAATCACCTTAATTTGCTTGTCAAACAGGAAAGTAAACTTGAGGGGAAAAGGGTTAGAAGGATTGCATGAAAGGGAAATGACTGAAAGCAAATTACCTACTAGGTGATGCACCGAAATTAGGGCTTGGATCTCAGTGTAGAGGAATGGAACTAATGGAAGAACCAGGTCAAATAAGTTACACCTCACTAGATAGGCTTGCATAAGTATTTCATAGGATGGCCTGAACAAAAGACTCGATCTATGACCTGCAAACAAACATCCTTCTCTACAACCAGGTGTAGGAATGAGACAAGACTGCTAGGGGCTGAAGTATACCCACAAAACATCTAAATCAGATCAAACAC
>MU227212.1:991072-1023243 GCA_018584345.1 Thuja plicata
AACATTCATAAGCTTTGATCCAATAAGAGATGATACAAACAAAGAAGCATAGGGATATGAAGGATTATCACAAAGTACTTCCAACAGCTTGCATGATCAATGAGAAGATTACAGAATGTAAGAGCCAAAGGGCAGAAAGAATGCCTCAGATAACTCCTGGAAAGAATGAATTCTTTTTACAAAATGCCAACTCCTGAGCACTAAGGCTCTCAAAAAACTTTAAATACCCCCATGCACGCAGGCAGGAGTCTCAAAAAACCTAACTAGGGTTACAGATTTACAATAGAATAATTGACCCTAGGACAAAATATAATCTGGTCATAAATGTGCACCAAGTGAATCGATCAGATCAGATTTTCCTTTTTTTGTCCATCCCTGTACTTGACTACGCCATGTGAACAAGCAACTTGAGTCCATTAGCCCAACTCTTCAAGTAGGCCTTGCCATGAATGTTCGCCAACTGATCAAGACCTCCCAGGACGAGAAGTGACCCCTGACGGCCGCCACTCAATTTCTCATCAATGAGTCTTCGATCATGACCATGCCTTTAGGCCAACTGCAACTGAGAGCAATAACTTATGATTGGACTCTGTATCTCTTTCCATGCCTCTGAATCTCCCTTTCTTCACCGACATTGAAACAAATCTAATCCAGGGATCAATAGGCTCTCTGTGCATGGACCCTCTGCAATTAGACCCTTCTGATCAATTCTAGAACACGAGCACAGAGAAACCATGGCTGCCGAGCATTCACAGTGCCAAATCTGTCGCCAATTTTTAAATTCAAAGTCCCGCGACCTCGCGACTGACCGTTAGTCTCCTTGTCGCGAGCATCGGTCCTTAACCATGGTATCATCTCACGACCTGGCGACCATGCACTTTTTACCCTTGGTAAACCCGAGTCCAGATCCAGCGACATCCCAACTGTGAAATTTCAAAGTCACGAGGCACTTTGCTTAACTCATCATCCATCCAGCGACCTTGCGCCTAACTGTCACCTTATGACCGCCACGGTTGTCGCCCAGTCGCCAGATGCTATCTTTTCATTTCAAGACTGCGTGACCACACAGTCGCCAAGTCGGGAGAACCAAGTACCGAGCCCCTTTTGACCTTTCTTAACAGTCAGCATGTGTCCTTAGTCTTTCTAGCGACATCCCGACTGCCCTAATCGCCAAGTCGGGAGTACTTTTCTCGTAGGGCACTTTGATCACCAGACTTAGCGACCACCGTAGGATCCTCTGATCTCTGCATCGGACGGCCACCGCCAAGTCGCTATAAAATTGAGGATGCCCTTAAAATGTCCCGCGATCCCGCGACTGAGGCAAAGAAACACTTAGTCGCCAAGTCGGGAGTACCAATTTACTTCATCTGGCGATTACCCGACTGAGGGCCCACATCCACACGTCTTATGCCATCTGTCACACAGCCACTGGTTCATCTGTTTGCACATTGGAACGCTGAGTCATCACTTTGTTCCCGCGACAAAGCGACCCAAGGTAAATCGCGAAGTCGGAAGATGTTTTCCTTGATTGTTGAATTCTTCTCGCGACCTAGCGACTAAGTGGTGGGCCCCATTCTTTATGTGACTTGTAACATGGTGTCTCGCGAAATCTCAACTGAAGTCTTATCGCTAAGTCTGGGAACACAAAGGGAATATTTGATAAGGTCATGAGACTACGCAACAAAGGAAAGCGCAGAGTCGGGAGAAGAACAGGAATATTCGCCTGGGATCACGCGACGAGGCGACTAAGAAATAAAGCACATGCTCCTAGTGATGGGAAAAAGTAACTGTGAAACATAAGAGCCAAGACTTAGGGTTTATTTCAAGGCCTAAGGGCCAAGTGAAGACATGAAGCCTGGAAAACAAAGACAGAGGAAACCAGACAGGGCAAGCCAGATCAAATGCACAGAATGGGAAAATTTGTGCAACACTAACACCACTTGTTTAATGGCAAGAAATGAAGACATATGGTTGTGGCACAAAAGATAGTGTCATGTGAATTTTGACAACATGATAAAGATAAGCAATAAAAGGAATGTCAGAGGCTTACCAAGCATGACAAAGCCCGAGCATATCATGTGCAAGAACTGTCAAAAAGGTAAGATGACAAAGTATAGTTTCAAAATTAAAACCCATACATCTAATACAATTCTAGAATTAGTCCATACTGATCTATGTGGACCCATGAGGACAAAGAGTTACGATGGAGATAGGTATTTCATTCTCTTTGTTGATGATTATTCTAGAATGATGACATCCATGTTCTTAAAAGATAAATTAGAAGCATTCAAGATATTTAAATGGTATAAGGCTATGGTAGAAAATCAAAGTGATAAGAAATTGAAATGCTTAAGGTCAGATAGAGGAGGGGAATTTATTTCAGATGAGTTCACTAACTATTGCAATGAGCATGGAATTAAAAGACAGGTTTCTGCACCGAGAACACCACAGCAAAATGGAATTGCTGAGAGAAGAAATAGATCAATTGTTGATTGTGCAAGAACATTGATGATTGAGAAAAGCACCACTCAAACTTTCTATAGGGAAGCTTCCAGTATTGTTGTCTACACATTAAACATAGTACAATTGAAGAAGGACACAAAGAAGACACCCTATGAGCTTTGGTATGGTTACACACCCAATGTAAGTTACTTCAAAATCTTTGGTAGTCAATGTTATATTTTGAAGGATGATAGAAATGGAAATCTTGACTCCAAAAGTGATGAAGGTATCTTTCTAGGGTATTCCACCAAAAACAAGGCTTATAAATGTCTTAACAAGTCATCTAACAAGATCATTGAAAGTGCAAATGTGAAAATAGTTGAATTTGCAGAAAAGAATGATAAGGAAAGCAAAAAAGAACTAGAGGACTATAACAGGTTTGTTTATACTAAACATGACACTCTACCTGAGCAACAGTATATCGCTCCTGAGCAACAGAACATTGCACCCAAGCATCAGGCTGCAATTATCGAAAATTAGGATAATACTCAAGATGATGTACCAAGCGATGGAGATCAGAACGAAGGTCAAGAAGATGATCAGAATGATGGACAAAGAGCTGAACCAAAAATTTCCAAGTATGTCAGAAGACATCATCCAAAAAATCAAATCATAGGAGACAAGAAGGCTAGAATGAGAACAAGAAGTAAGTCACTAAACACTAGATGTTTACTTTGTGATTTTGAGTCTAAATCTGTTAATACTGCACTTGAAAATGAGGAATGGGTCAGTGCTATGAATGAAGAAATAGAATAGATTGAGAAGAATAGTACATGGACACTAGTACCGAGACCAGATGACAAGAATGTCATCGGTACCAAATGGATATTCAGAAACAAGCTGAATGAGAATGGAGAAGTCACAAGAAATAAAGCAAGATTAGTATGCAAGGGGTATGCACAAGAAGAAGGTATTGATTATGGAGAAACCTTTGCACCCATTGTTAGACTAGAAGGAGTAAGAATCTTACTTGCTTATGCTGCATTCAAAGGATTCAAGGTATACTAGATGGATGTCAAATATGCATTCCTAAATGGAATACTAGAGGAAGAGGTATACATTGAACAACCAGAAGGGTTTGTTGATCCAGACAAGAGAAACATGGTATGTAGACTACATAAAGCCTTGTATGGATTGAAACAAGCATCTAGAGCCTGGTATGAAAGACTTCACTCCTATCTCATTAGCATTGATTTTGTAAGAACAAGTGAAAATAGCATTATGTACTTAAAAGAAGATACCGATGGTAATATTCTGATTGCTGAAATTTTTGTTGATGATATCATTTTTGTGGGAAATGAAATGTTATGCAAATCCTTTGCTAATGAAATGAGCAAATAATTTGAAATGTCTATGTTTGGGGAGATCAAATTCTTTCTTGGTCTACAAATTCTTTAACAAGATACAGGCATATATATCACTCAGTCCAAATACATCAAGGAAGTGCCAAAGATATTCAAGATGGAAGATTCCAAATCAGTTGGAACACCTATGGCTACTGGATGTAAGCTGACAAAAGAAGACAAATCAAATGAGATAAATCAGACCTTGTATAGATCAATGATTGGCAAACTAATGTATGTTGTTCATACCAGACCAGATATAGCACATGCAGTTGGAATAGTTGCAAGATTCTCTGCTAATCCCAAAGAAATACATACGACTATTGTCAAGAGAATTCTGAGATATCTTAAGAACACCGAAGACTATGGATTATGGTATAAAAGAGAAGGAAAATTTGAGCTACAAGTCTATACAGATGCTGATTGGGCTAGAAATATTGATGACCAAAAGAGCACAATTGGAGGAGAATTATTCATGGGTGACAGAGTTGTCACATGGATCAGCAAGAGGCAAGGATGCATCTCTCAGTCTACTACAGAAGCATAATATGTGGTTGCTGCTGCAAATTGCTCCAATATTGCATGGATCAAATAGTTGTTGGAAGGTATGAATATGACGATTCTTGAACCAGTGATTATCTATTGTGACAATACTAGTGCAATTAACATTTCTAAGAATCCAGTCATGCATGCTAAGACTAAGCATATTGCTATCAAGTATCACTATCCAAGAGAACAAGTGCAAGCAAAGGAGGTGATACTGGAATATGTTTAATCAAAGGAACAATTATCTAATATATTCACCAAGCCATTACCGAAAGATATATTTGAGTACTTGATACAGAGACTATGGGTACAACCCTTGTCTATTGGTCAATAAGCTGACTAGGAGACTGCATCAACCTTCACACAATCTGAAGATCATTCATGTTGATGCAAGCATTGAGATGAAAAACAACAAATACATCTGTACATAGCAAGGTACAAATCTGCACCAAACACCAGAGACAATGTATTGCTGATGGATAGGGAAATTCAAGGAATATATTATATAAAGGGATGGAAGATGATATAGAATTATTTTTTTGGCATTGTTGTCAGAGGGAGAGATTATCTCATTATCATAAGGGAGAGATATCAGGAATCATAAGGGAGAGATGATCTCATTATCAGGAAAGATTATGTCAGTATCCACGAAGAGAAGTTCCTAAGAATAAAAAAGGAAGAGTTAATCAATATTCAAAGGGAGAGATTGATTACATATAAAATATCTATATAAGGGAGAGATTGTTATCAAAGAAAAAGAGTTTATCAAGAAGAGGATCAGTCAAGGCAAAGCACATATCAGAACAGAGACAGAAGCTGCTACATCTATCCAATAAAGGGAATGAAGATTGAAGAATCCACTCTCCAAGAAACAAATCTAATCTATATGAGCTTACCGAGAACTAGACATTTGGAATAGTTACACTAGGAAAGATTGATGAAACTATTATATTTCATATTGTATTAGTAATAGTATAATATGATACTGTGGTGTGTTGCCATCAATGTCAAAGGGAGAGATTGATGACATGTAACTGATTGAATGTTTGAAGATTTTAAGTTGATCACCGAAATGTAGAAAAGATAATGCAAGACATTAAATCAGTTAATGGATTGTATTGTCATTGATGTCAACTTGATATAATCTAATCGGTTTTAATGATAGTGTCAAAGACTTCAGAGAATCAGAAAGATAAAGATTATGCTTTCAGTAATGCATAAAAGACAAGCATTCACTATGTGAGTACAAACACTGATGGCTAGTGGAACCCGATGGATAGAGATCACAAAAAGTTAAGTCACAGTGATGCCTAATCAAAGAAACCGACGAGCATTACTGAAGAGAAGAATCACAAGCATTACTGACGACCAAAATTACAGTGTTAACCGACGAGCATAACTTTGTAGTGAAGCTTGAAGGATAGACAACCCCGACGGACAAACAACCTCGACGAAGAAGCCTAAGGAGAACTGAAGTGTTGACCAAAGCTATCAAAGAATTAAAACACTGAAGTTAACTGGAGTTTAGAAATGACAAAATATCTAGCTGACAGAGCTAAATATAGACTTAACTGGTAGTTATCATTGTTTTCAACGACAAGATAAAGCCAAAGATAAGTAAAGGATTTAAAGTTGTTTTATCTAGTTGGCAAGAAGATTTCTACGAGATAAAACATGAGTTATGCTTTAAATTAGGATTGGCTAAAATTGTGGATCACGCCAAGAAAAAGAAAATCAAGAACCTAGAAATGATAATATCATGTCTATAAAGAGATAACTTAATTCATTCCAAATTAAGGGGAGTGAATGGAACATAAGATGCTGAAGAGAAATTGATGAAGAACAACTTCATATAGTCCTGATCAATCAAGATAAGGAAAGAGCTAGAGATTTCTGCAGACACTGAGTAACAGAGCATAGCATCACTGAGCAGAAACAAAAGTGGAACAAAGGTATTGAAAAGATATATTGATCAGAATGTTTTAATGAGCCTAAAATAGATCTGAAAATTTGCAAGTATCAGTTGTATATGTGAATAGATCATACTGTTTCAGTTTAACCATTGATTCAGAAAGCCTCTTAACCGAGCAGGATTTAAAGATCCTTTCTATATTGAGATACATCCCAAGGAGTATCAAAAAGTTTGATCGTGAAGATAGCATGAGATGCCAGATACCACTTGACAAACCAGAAGAGTTTGGATAAGGAAGGTAGCATAGAGATGCCTAATATCAAGTGACAAACTAATCTTTTAAATCCTCTAACAAGGTCACACTTAACAGTGTGTTTGTAACCTTTAACAGGGTTGGCTCTTCACCGAGCTCACTTCAGAAGAGTGAAAATTTTGGTTTACCGGTTCCAAGTGGTTTTCCCCTTAAAAGGGTTTCCATGTTAAAAAACCACACATCAATGTGTTTATGAGTCATTACTTTAGTGTTTTGCATTACACATAACTAATCTGGATTGATCGGTATACACTAAGCTATTTACTGTCATTCGATAAATTGAAAGACTACTATTCGGTAAACATTAAGAATAAGATTTAACAGAGCACTTCGAGCAGTAGTTATTTAATAAGTATATTTGAAGGCATTCATCTTATAGGACTGAAGATAACTAGAGGCTTAATATTGTGGTACTAAGTTTTTGGGTTGATTAATTGGAATATTTTGAGGCCATTGATTCATCCCCCCTCTCAGTTGTCTGCTACCTTATTTCCATCAGATCGTCATCCTAAATGTCGTGCTAAAGCCTACGAGTGCGCTTCCCAAAAACTTTCCTCTCTCAAGACACCCACTGATGCTTTGATTCCCTTTGATCAGCCTATGCACAACCCAAGGGAGGAAGTTAATTTGAAAAAGATGAAATTGACAAACATGATAATTTTTTTTGTATCTTGGATTCTATTACAATTAATTTAGATGAAGAAGATACTCTTGATGATAATGATTTCAATGTCCCTAATGCAAATTATGATATTCATGCTAGTGATTACGATGATATGTATGAGATTATTGATGTTAATCATGATTTACTAGCTAGATTTGCAAAATAATTATCTGTTAGTCCTAGCAACGAACAAAGTGACCCATCTTCACAACATGGTCCTTGTTTGGAACTAGCTATTGTTCTATCTGTTGTTATTGATGTCACTCCTCTTATGTGTTTCCCACCTTCCCTAAACACTACAGACCAAGATTGGGAGGTAGGTGATATGCTTGAATAACATCTCTTGTGTGGTGGATTCTTTGTGTTTTCCTGTTGTAATGTGCTTCCCCTGTGAAGTGTTGCTTGTTATATGTTTTGTTTAGATTTCTTTAGAAGACCCTTTTTGCTTTGTTGGCGAAAGGTGACTAAGGAATCAACCTGTTGTGGCATTCCTCTATTTGTATCTCACTTCTTCTATATGTTGTTACATGTTATGTAGTGTATGTGTCACTATTCTTAAATGTGCCTTTGTGCTGTCTGATTGGGGATGATGCAAAATAGTAGCTACCTATTCTTTTTGGTCTTTGTGATGTCGACCCAAAAAGACTCTTCTTTGTGAATCTTACGTGACATTCTTCCAGTTCTATTACCTTTGGGGGATGATGACAGTACCATTTGATCATGCTAACCCCTAAGTTAGTAGATCCCTTCATGTTTTGTTGTCATGTGTTTCATTTCCCTTGGTTTTCCCTTTCTTGGGGGTATCTCATAGTGGAAACGTCTCTTGTGGGTGCATGCATGCTCCGTTAAAGCCATTTCTCCCATTAAGGAGTTTGCAATCTCTTTAACATGGGGGCATACACTCCACTCCTCATTTCACATTTTGTACACACACACACACACACACACACACACACACACACACTCACAATGATTCAATGCAATAATGTAGATGGATAAGGATAAAATGCTTTCCTTGTGTTCATCTTTTCATTATCATGCTCTTATGCATTATTCAGTGTATCCCTTAATGGAGACAATGCTTTACTTAAGGACTAATCCTCCTTCTCTTGATCCCTTTGGAGACAATGCTTTCCTTAGGCTTGATCACCTTTTTAGGATGCCTTTGGAGACAATGATTTTCTTAAGGACTGATCCTCTTTGATGGATTGACTAGCATAACACAACTTGCTATAATATCAATGTCATCTTTAGCAACACTTTCTCTTTGCATGATCCATAGTAAGACAATACCTTACTAGGCTAGTGGTCATGCCTCTCTCTCTCTCTCTCTCTCTCTCTCTCTCTCTCTCTCTCTCTCTCTCTCTCTCTCTCTCTCTCGCATGCGCGCGATCCCTCTTTTATCTTGGTTTTGGATTTGATGAGGACTTAAGTCACTTGGGGGATTAATGTTTATTTGTCTCCTTGACCTTGATAAGATTGTTCCTTTACATTGATCTAATTTACTACGAGCATGAGTTTGTCTCATACTCCCGCTAAAGTGAGGGCTAAATGTACCATCCTAAAAAGTTATCACCCATAATTGGACACTTTATTAGGACTTATTAGACCCCATTTTTGTTATTTCGAGGTCTGAATGTTTATTATGCTTGATCTTAGCAACCTGATTTTTCTCCTCCCACATCTTTTCACCCATCCCAACACACAGTTCAAAATTGGGGCCATTATCCTAGGAACAAAATGTTTCAAATGTTCTATTCCCACACTTTTTGGCCCAAATTTTGCTTGGAGCCCTATGTCGGGGTTTTGGTGATAAATTTGATTTTGTGGTCAGCCTGGCTTTTTTTTGGATCCTGAAATGATGGATTGACTATCTCTCCTCATTTTGATATACATTCATGATTTACAATTTTGCAATCAAGTTTTTGTAAGGCATTCAAGAGATCAAGCATTCAAGCAATTGAATTCAAGATTTGAAGACAAGCATCCAAGATCCAGTTTCTCCAAGTCTCCAATTCTTCAAGTCAATTCATTCCAAGGTAATCTTCTCCAATCGAATCAAGTTTCTCTACCATGATAGCTAAGTAGATAATTTATCAATCAACCAAGAAGATCCTTCCTTCCATCCACATTCATTCTCCTTCATTGCAAGCGATTATCAAGAATATCTACATTCAAGATCTAGGAGTGGCATTCATAGATCCATGCATTTGTCAAGGCATCCTTGATTCCATTCTACATTCCAAGGTCCACTCTTTGGATCCAATCACATTCAAGCATCTTCATGGGTATGAACGATTTCTACATCAATCCATATGGGTTTATGCAAGGTCAATCAAACATTTACCTTTTTACATATTTTATTTTATGCAATTTCATTTCATCTTCAAGGTTGATTCCTAAATAGGGGTTTGACCAAGGCAAATCCCTTTACAAAACTTTTTCCGTATTTTTCTGCATGCAGGAACAACTTACAGAGTTGTTGGACAAAATCTAGAAGGATCACATTCTGTCGGAGGATCCCTGAAAGTTTCAGGCAAAAAACTAGGAGTAGAATGTCTAAAACACCATGTTCCCAGGAACTGAATGTTTCAAACGTTCTATTCCCTGCATTTTAGGCTCATATTTCACCTATAGGTCAGTTCTACTTTATGGATCCTATTTTTGTACATTACAGGTTACTAACAGTTTATATCAATATGTTATTTCCAATTTTTCATCTACTTGCCTAGTTTGTCATCTTTATTGCATCTTTCCTATCTTTTCCATTTTCCTCAATTCCATATTTAGTGAAGGATCACTATCCCATTAAACGCTTAAGTCTCCTCTTGAGCCTAGTGGGGCATCTTCCTTCCAAATGTGCAATTGTGAAAAGGAGGAGTAATCACCCTATATGTGCATTTCCCCCTTTTTATATTGTTCACAAGGCTTGATTCACAGATGGAGCTGGGGCTATATCCCGCCTCCTTATTCCCTTCTACAATTGTTTATGACACTACTCTCATGGGCAAAGCTAGAATCATTGAAGATGTTAATTTCAGGAGAACCTTGGACACTTATTTGGCTGCCTCACAACAAAATATTAATGAGGAAAAGTCTTCTATTTTTTTCTTCAATGCTCCTCTGGCTATTCAGAACATGATTGCTCAAATTATCATATTTTAGATTTGGTCTCTTCCTTTGGTGTATCTTGGGATTCCTCTCGATATGAGACCTCAATTAAAAGAGTTTTGGCAGGAGCCCTTGGATAAATTCTGAAAAAGGGTCGGTCAATAGATATGTAGATGGTTTTTGTTTGTTGGCAGATTAACCCTTTTGAAGTCGGTGGTTCAAGCTCTCCCTATTTAGATATGTTTTGTTGAGGTTTCCCCTTCCATCTTTGTGAAGGAGTTTGATGTTCTCTCACATCAATTTATTTGGTCAGGAATTTTTTTTGCTTCTAAATGGAGTCTGGTTGGATGGGATTTAGTTTGTAGGCTAAAACAAGAAGGAGGTCTTGGTCTTAGGCCTGTGGGTATGATTAGCTAGGTTCTAGTTGCGAAGTTATACTGGAGATAATGCAGGGTCAATATCAAGATTGGGGAAAACTTCTCTCCCAGAAGTATCTCAGGGGAGTTAATAGTGCAGATGTCCCCCAATGTAGTTTGGTGGGGAAGGGCTCCATGATTGGGGACACTCTTAAAAGAGGTGCACAACTCATGAAAGAGGGCCTCTTCTAGATTTGCAATAGAGGTATAAATGCTCGTTTCTGGCATTATTCTTGGGATGGCCACCCCCCAATCGTTTCTAAGTATCCTCATCTTCAACCCCTCTATAATTGTTTGAGTGAGGTCGATTGGAACAAGGTGGAAGATTTTAAAACCACAAAGCTTAGGGGATAGTTGGAAGTTACTTGTTGGAAAGACCCTCATGAATGACCTATTGGGGGCTCTGAGGAAAATTGTTAGGAACTAGCTGAGATTTTAGCTGGAAAATTTTGTAGTGCTCTTGATTGTAGAGAAGTTTTGGCTTGGAGTCCAAATCCAAAGTGAAAGTTTTCAGTTGCTCTTGGTTACCTTGCTTTGGATGGTAAGCTCCATGGTCAGGGAGGTGTGCCTTGGTGGAAGTAGGTTTAGAATAGTTTTTCTTGGCCTAAGTGTGATATTTTTCTTTGGCTAGTTGCCCAAAATAGATGCCTCACCTGGGAGAATTGGAGGAAGAGATGCTTTCAAGGCCCACCAATTTGTCCTCTTTGCAGAAATAGTGAAAAAAGTACTTCTCATCTTTTCTTCCATTCTTCTTATTCGTGGGAGATCTGGCATCTATGGCGGGGTTCATGAAACCATGCTTGTGTTGATACTACCTCTTTGGTGGAGTTTTAGGAGAGCCTATGTCGATCTCCCATGAAGACTGTTTTTCTTCAGATTGCTTGGGTTCTTGGCCTTATTTGGAATTTATGGTTAGAAAGGAATAGGAGAATCTTTTAAGGTTCTAAAATTGGGAGCTTCCAGGTGTGGAGAAATATTGTCAGTAGACTATTTCAACAAAGTGTGATTTGTCTTCTCTTATAGAGGCTTGTGATCTTGCTTCAGTAAGGAACCTTAATTTAGTTGATAATGTGATTACTTCTTCTAGGAAGAGATCAAGACATTCTAAACAAAATATTTGTTGAGAGGGAAGATGACTCCCTCCTCGTGAGGGAGTTTTGAATGTTAATACTGATGGGTCGTCTAGAGGGAATCTTGGTCACGCAGGAATTGGTGGTATTGGCAGGAGCAGTGATGGGAATGCTGCGTTCTTTTTCTCCATTTATAAATGATAACATTCAAATAATTTGATGAAGGCCCTAGCTATTTTACATGGTGTTGAGAAAGGGTGCTCTTTAGGTTGGAAAATGATTATTTGTGAGTTTGATTCACATATTGTGGTTGATATGTTGAATGATTGTCAGTTGGATGGAGTTTCTTGGTAGTTAGTCTTAGTGGCTAAGCAAATCCTAAATTTTCGTGGATCTTTAGATTCAATTACTTTTTGTCATAATCCTAGGGAGTAGGGAATAAAGTGGTTGACTGCTCGACTAAATGGACTTCTAAGAGCTTAGAGGGATGGGATGTGGATAACTAGGAGGCTCTTCCTCCAGATTATTTAGAGACTCTCAGAAAGTTAATTAGGGATTATGAAAACTTGCAATTGCTCTTTTCTGTTGAGTTCTTCTAAGAATTTGTTATGTTGGTCTTGTTTGAGAGGTTCTGGTGGGCCTGAGGCCTTTTGCTCTATAATTCTTGACTTTACTTGAATAAATTTTTACCTCTCTTTTATTCAAAAAAAATTACTCTAATTAAATTAATTAATTACATAAAATAAAATAATATAACAATTTATTTAATTAACTATGTATTTTTAATTAATAAACTTAATTATCCTTATTTTTTAAAAGAGAAATAAAGTATTGTAGGATAATTTAATGAAATTAGAAGTAGATTAATCCATTTATATGTTCAAATAGATTAAGCCCTTTCTTTTTTTTTTTTTTATTAGATTAATTTACTTATTAACAATAAAAATACCATAAACTATTGTGTAACCTAATATTTTAAAATCAACCAAAACATCTTTAACAACATTCTTCAAAGTATATTTTCTGGATTTAATTTAAAAAAATCATTCATTATATACCCAAAAATAAATTCGTCCTTTCCCACAAAAAGTCACTTGAATCCAATTAGAAACACTCACTGAATCTCACTCGAACCAGATTTTTATTATAATGACTGGCTACTGCCTAGGGTTTAGGGGTACCTTCAGGGTTTATTAAATAGGTAAAATATTGAAGGGAGAAAAGACTGGTTTCGACTCATCTTCAGCTCCATTTCATCATTAGAGTCGTTATTAACGAATTCCAGTCAAGTGTGACGCGGAAACAGCAATTCGACTAGTGGAGTATGCGATAACATTGCTCTTAATCACTTAAAGGGATGCAGAAAAAGCCCTAGATACAGCTGAATCATGAGTTGCATACAATCTGGTTCTGCTCTGTCAGCGCACATTCTAAAGGCGCTTTGTAAGAATATCCATAGATGCGAGAAAATAAGAAAGGTTTCAGGTCAGTCAATTCCTAATAAATTGCCAAGTACCCATTTCAATTATTCTTCAATTTTCAATGTTAATTTAAGGAAGTATTCAACGAAAGCTTCTGAAGAACAGAAAACACCAGCAGACAATAATAATAACAATAATCCTTTTGTCTCCGATGCATCCGTTCCTCCTAGTGAAAGGGTTTTAAGGCTTGTAGATGACATTGCTGGCCTCACATTGAATGAGGTAACTGACCTCACTGATGTTCTTAGGACGAAATTGGATATTAAAGAAATGCCCATTATGACCATGATGATGCCGGGGATGGGAATGCCAATAATGCCTGGGGATGGTGCCAAGGCAGGGGCGGAAGCCAAGTCTGAAGAGAAGCAGGCTGCCAAGAACTTTTTGGATTTGAAGCTTGAAAGTTTTGATGCAGCTTCTAAGATCAAGGTTATCAAGGAAGTTAGGACGTTTACTGATTTGGGTCTCAAGGAAGCTAAAGAATTGGTGGAAAAAACCCCTGGGCTTTTGAAGAAAGGGGTTCCCAAAGAAGAGGCCGAGCAGATAATTGCAAAAATGAAGGATTTGGGTGCAAAAGTTGTCATGGAATAGTTTTAGTCGTTTCCCCCAATTGAATGAGAATAGGCTGTGGCGTGTTTGGGCAGGAAGCGTTTTGACTTTTTGGATTAGATTTGCTTCTTGCACATTTTTTACAATCCTAATTAATAATTTCAACTGGCATAGTTTTAAGATCAAGTTTCTTTCGTGATTATGACTTGTGTATTTGTTGGTCTAGCGCATTTCTGTTTCTTGATTAATTTTATGTTAAGAAACCTGTGATCAACATCAAAATTTCCATTAAATAGAAAATCCTTGTAGTGCTTATTGTCAGATTTCTACCGGAATTCCATATATTCATTTAGATAAGACATATGGCTACTTGCAACTCTGTGCTTTCTAAGTTGTTATCATGAGAGAAGAAAATAATGTGATCAGATTCCACTATGCAAATTCATGTAGTTGTTTTAGTTTCTAAACCCATTTCACTGGAAAAAGCGATGCCATTGCATTATGTTGAATACAGAACGTGTTGCAGACTCTCTTCACGATTCTCATGATTCCGGAGTTTTATTTAAAGAATTTCGGCCAGAAGACTAATGAATGCATGTGTGGCTTCTTAAATTATGTTATAATCTCTGAAGTTGTTATGAAGATCATCCGTTACTGTTGAGAATGAAAAATATATAGTTTGTTGATGCCAAATGGTCTCTTTCTACACAAAACATTTGCTTTCTACTGTGTTCGTTTCAACTTATGATATTTAGTGCGATGGGTTTTCCATATTTTGTTAGTTCAATATTTTATCATTTTATAGTAAGTACAACATGTTGTGATTGAATTGTTATTTGACGATTTTCAATGTCTTCCGACTACAAGAAAATAGTGAATTAACAATTCAATCACAACATGTTACAAATGTGTTTGATCAATTGAGAGCTTTCGTTCAAGATATTTTTCACTCATCAATTTGACTTAAGAACTTTATTTCTTTATTAATTGCCCACTGGGCCACAAAATCATTGTGACAATTCTATAATTAGAAATTACCTCTTTTTGATTGTAGCTCATCAAGTTTTTGCATTGTTTCTATATTGACAGATTAAAGTATCAGAGCCCTATATTATATTTTCTTTTGAAATCATTTTTTCTGCACTAGCTGCGGTATTTTCAATGCATGGTGTGGGATGAGGTATGAATTAATCTTCTAAAGAATGTGCAATTGTTTTTTAAAGCTAAATATTCATTCACAAGCCTCAAAAAGGTTAGTAGATTCTAAGAGCATAGTTCGAGCAAATCATGTTGTCAATGAGCACTTGGCCCATTAAGCAAAATATGAAATCTTATGCTCAATAAAAAAAATGAGACGATCTCTAAATTTTACGATACTTGAGAATTATGTATTGTTTCTAACGAAGTATGCCTTAAAAAAAAACAAGATTTCATTATATGTATATTCTACGATGTATCTAGGCTGGAGGGAAAAGGAATAAAGCAAATAAAACAAATAAAGGAAGCAAAGGACAAGATTGTTTCTTAAGAATAAAATATGTAAATATACAATTAAAGGTTGGATATATGTTTAGAAGAATAATGCAAACGTTAAATACATTGTTTGAAAGGTTTGTTAAGTTTGGGAAGTTCCTTTTAGATTCTTGGCCAAGTGCAACAGCCATACAGTCTCGGAGATTTTGGACCTGAATGGTGTCCAGATCTTCTTTAAACAATTTTCTTGCCCTATGTATTCATGGAAATTATAATTATGTCTCTTTTCATTAGACATGCTGACTTCTGATAGTGGTCTAAAATATTCGAATTTCTCTTCTAATTTTTTAGGACAGATGATTTCAAAATTTCAGATTCCTGTCTGGTTTCAGTTGCAAATTGCAGTTCAGACCGTAGAAGTAGTTTTAGAGCACTTTCATGTGTTTGTGGTGGGATAGCTGAATGACTTATTATCATCCACTAAAGCAGAGGAAAATTGGAAATCAGAGATAACAGTGTCCATGGAGGAGGCTATCAAATATCCGAGAGGCTAATTGAGACCATGAAAAGGATGAGCAGAATGGTGGGCACAATGTTTCAACTTTCTACCAATAAAAGGAGAATGGAGTAATGAAAATGATGTTGAAGAAAAGGATAAACATGAACCATGGAATCTAAGAGGTTGAGATGGCAAGGGTATTTTGAAAAATCCTTTTTCGGGGAATGAGATACAGCTGATTAATAAGCTGCAAGAATTATAAGTACTCCAAATTCTGGCTTGAATCACATGTGGATTGATCAGATTCACCAGAATTTGATTGGTGGCAGATGGTTGAACATGGATAGAATAGGATGAGGATGTTGGGCACCCAAACATAACCAGCTGGAAGAGCTTTTAAACACCTCTCAATACCCAAGAAGATTGTTTACCGGACTTAAAGAAAATGAAAGAAGGCACAATGGTCTAATATACAAGAGAATATTGTCGAGTAAGGTTGTTGGTACAGAAGATCTATCGATGGTGTGTAGTTGCTATAAACGTTGTCAAAACCTATGTTACCCCGGGTTTTTCGAACGGGGAGACAGGGAAATGGGTTTCCGGGACGGATTTTTTTTCCTGGAGCAGGGGACGTCAGTGGGTACAGCTATATAAAAATAGGGAAAATTTTAAATATATAGGGAAATTTTAAATATTCATATGAAAACATGAATAAAGCTTGCTTATATACATTATAGAACCTTAACATATAATGTTATTGTTAAATAATTTAAATTGAGAGTTCACATGAGAGTGGAAGCCAAACAAATTATCAAAATTCAAGTATTAATTTAATGGGATAGCCAAGGGACGGGTTTCCAGAAGTTTCTGAGTTTCCGAGACGTCCCCGTTTCCGGGACGGGTCAAATTTTGCTGGAAGTGCATCCTTGGGTAACACTTGTCAAAACTTAAATGAGTTCAAATTTTGAAATTCGAGATGAGGATCTCATGGAGATGGAAGGTGACCTATAAGATTCAGCTGGAGAGGAAGATGGAAGTATAAATTCGGAAGGCCCTCAACAATAAGATATTCTTACAATTTTCCTCAATGCCTTTAAGTTTCCTAGGTTCTCCACAGCATCAAAATCTGAGGGATGCAAAAGATTAGAGGCAGAACAATTATAGCTCTGTGATATTGCTATCAGGATTCAATTGTGAAGGTTTTGCAAATGGGGTTGCAAGCAGAGTGTGTTGCAAGCAGAGTGAGTTTAATCATGGAGGAAACTCCATAGTTAAGCCCGCTCAAGCTGGAGTAGTATTGGGATGGGTGACCTCCCGGGAAGTCCTGGTGCTTCACCTCTGTGAGCATCACCTAGATGCAATGATTGCTAAGTGTTCCGTTCATTCTCATGAGAGATGTGTTCATGTGAACCACTACTCATGAATTATGTGTCAATGAGTTTGACTCAAAAAACTACACAGTTGAATCGTGATAGTGGAATCATGATAGCAATATCACAATTTGACTTGCTGTGGAAAATATCTCCTACTTATCAACTATAGCTCTTATTAACAATGGCTGCAGTCACAATTTTATTGATAGAAATTATTGAGCTCTTTGGATATACAGGTTGAATGTTTGCAGATTTTTTAGGTACTAATGGCGAACAACACTA
The DNA here is from genome assembly GCA_018584345.1 of Thuja plicata. Lineage (NCBI taxonomy): Eukaryota > Viridiplantae > Streptophyta > Pinopsida > Cupressales > Cupressaceae > Thuja > Thuja plicata. The sequence goes on from MU227212.1 coordinate 1,008,607, forward strand.
TGATGGAATGCAAAGGAATGGTTGGATTATGATGAGCTCAGTTGTGATTTTTATTTGTTAGCTATTGGAGAAGCAGATGTGGTCATGGGAGTTCATTGGCTGAAAACGTTTAGTGAATATTCTATCAACTATGGTGATGTTCTGGAAGCTTGAAAAGGTCATATTTTGCAGTATGGTGCAAACAAATTTAGTACACCCTTTAAGATATCTAAACAAACTGGTAACATTGAGCTGCAGTTTATATTTGAGTGCAATGCAATGAAAAGTTTGTATGTTAAAAATGTGGAAAATCAATTAATAAGATGTCGAGTGGTACAACAGTTGATTGATAAATTTGACATTTTGAAGACATCTATGAAAACTTATGGATTGCAGCAAAAAGAGGATCAAATCACATTATTGAGTTGGAGATGTGGTTTAAACCAACAATTATTTCTCTGTATTGCTATCTAATATTTTTTAAAGATGAAATTGAGAAAGTAGCTAGGACTTGCTAGAGTTAGGATTTGTTGTACTTGGCAAGAATCCTTTTGCATCACCACTTATCTTGTTGAAGAAGATTGGATAATTTTGCATGGGCATAGGTCACAGGGAATTCAATAAAAAGAATTTAAGAATGTAAAATAGTGGTACCCTATTGCATGCATTGATAAGCTATTGCTATGTTCCATAGGGATGCATCCCAGTTTTGAAATTGGTCCACATTCGTAAGGACTTTTCTAAGATGACAGGGATGGTAGGGGAAATCCCCTGGCCGTCTCAAAAATTTTCCAATATTTCAGAATGTCTTTGGGAAATGTGTGGAAAAGTCAGAATGCCAAGGCGACATTTGGCCTCCACTGGGACAGCTGGGGATGTCTAAGATGTTCTTGACTGTCTTGGGATGTCCAGGTGTTGTCAGCGCAAAAAAGAGAAACCTGTTTTTTTCAACTTCCACTTCAAAAAGAACAGTTCCAACTGGCCTTTGAAGTCAAATGAGTTCTGTGTGACGATATGGTTAGGGTGCTGCGGCCAATTGTTCCAACATATCAAAGTGCAGGTACAAGTCTTCAGTCTTGTTCTCTTCGTAGTTTTGCCATGATCAAAGATGCTGTGCGATGAATGCTGGCTCATGTCAAAATATGTCTGGTCAAGTCCCAAAACCTTTATTATTGCCGGTGTAGGGATAAGAACCGTATCCTTGTTTGCTGTTAGGTTTTATTATGGTATGCTGATCTGGTTACACTATTCCCTTCAAAATCCAACAGATGCAATTGATTCATCCATTCCAGTTACCTCACATGGTTTGCTTTATTCGGAAACTAAGCTACCAAAACTAAAAGACTATTTTGGATTCAAGAATTAGAGCAGACCCGAGGAAACTATTCAATCTGGTCCCGACACCATTGTTGATTCCATTCTTATTGTGACTTTAAATTAGTTTAAATCTGGGTATCCTAAGTTATGTTTAAATCTGTGTTCATTTTTATTAAATTAAATGTGGTTTAGCTAGGATTTCATATAAACAATATATTATTATATGAATGCTTAAAAACACAGACATACACATGTATGTATGTGATCTCTCCAGCTGTCCCCCAAAATGGCCCTCAGTCTGCCATTCCTGTCACCTAAATGCCATGGAATGAATATATATATATATATTGCCATCCTCACCTCTCCAAAAAAAAAAACTGGCCTCATGACTGCCGTCCCTCAATTGCGTCCCCTGCCATCCTGCTGTCCACATCCCTGAAATACTGTGGAACATAGGTTATAGGATGCATATAATGGGGCCACCACATTCACAAAGACTGATTCACATCAAGGCATCCCTAAATACGGGTAAGGGAAACTCACCAGTACAAGGCTTCCTTTAAAACTCATTATGGCTTCTTCAAATTCGAAGTAATGCCTTTTGGGCTTTCCAATGCCCCAGCAACCATCCAAGGTATTGCGAACTTAATTTTCAATTAATTTAATGGAGTTTTGTACATTTATTCACCGATAATATATTGATCTACAACACTGTTATGGAGGAACATATACATTATTTATAGAAGGTTTGAAAACTCTTGCAGAGCTCACTTTTTGGTCAAGAGTCAAATTTTGACCTCTGAAAAAGTGAACTTGTTCTTTGCCCATTATATTAGTAAAGAAGGATGAAAGTGGAGCTCACTTAGATTCAAGTCATTTTTGATTGGCCAGAACACTTGAAAATGTGACTTAATTGAGATGATTATTGTGTTTGAACTTTGCGTAATTTCTTCAGGAATTTTATAATAGGTCTGGAGTACTTGTGGCTCTACCCACTGGTCTAATAGAAAACGGATCAGTCCTATTGGACAGAGAGAACTAATGCTACTCTTCCTATCATGTAAATGGTAATTACATCCAATCTAATTTTACAGTTTTCAGACAGTTTTTAACAAACTTTTGTTGTTGCAAACTTAAATGTGATATACTTAAGGATCAGGCATAGGGGCATTTCTTATGCAGAAGAGAAGGGGTAGCCTATTGCCTTTGAAAGCAGGAAGTTGACAAAAGCAGGAAAACTTGAGTATTTATGATAAGGAAACCTTGGCTCTTTTGGATGAAGCCAAAAAGTTCAAGCACTAAATGTCAGGCCAACACTTCATCATCGAGATGAATGATGAAACCTTTTTTGTTCCACAGTGTTTTGTTGTCATTGATGTCAATCTTACTACTACTTTCAGTATCAGTGGGGTCTTGTCTCCAGAAAAGGGTCGCAGTATCCAGAAGTTTTGTCTTGGAATTTTTCCGGAAGTAATATAATGTTAGGAACTCACATATATATCCTCAATAATATGTGGAAATTGTTGGAGAAACGTGCAAATAGTATATCCGGCTCTTCCAAACTATATCCGGAGTTTTGGAGTTGATTTCTCACATATATAGTTATGTATGACCATTTCTGTAAACAGTTTGTCAGAATATGTTTTGGTCTCTTGCTTTGCATTTTGGCTCATCAGTATATTTTGGCTTGCAATTGAAGTATGATGTAGATAATCGACAGAAGATGTTGTCTGAGTTTTGGTGATTTAGTTTATACTACAGATGAAGTTATTGTGTTCTTCACATTCCTCTCCGATTGGTGTTTCGGTGTTGCGATATGATTTCTATGCTTGTATATTGATTTAGTGATGACATATTTTGCTTTCGCAACAAGTTTTGAGATTCATATTTCACCTTGGCCGACCTAATTATCGAGTTCATCTTTTGGGCCGACTCAATGCTTCATTGTCCTTGAGATAGTGTGCGATGTATATGGCTAAGATTTAGGATCTTGAAAAGGGTGTACATTATGTTAAAATGCTTCACACGTTTCATCAACCCTTCGCACGCATTGGAGATTCATTTTTGGGCAGACTGTGATTGGATAAAGGGCTACTTGAAATGGTTATGACATTTTAACTGCAAGACTTGTGCACACCCTAAAAATTTGTCATTTGACAGATGCATCAAATTTGATTGTAGGAAGCTAAAGATTGACACATATGCTTGTTTATGAGAGGCAAGCATGATTTTGAGGTAGATTTACTCATCAGGTTGAACATTGATAATGACACCCTTTGGGGATTTCATAGGTTTTTCATATTCATGGACTACTAAAATTTGCAAAATTTTTAGGGTTCCAACACGTTTAACTACAGACTTTCTCTCAAGGTTAAGCCTACTTTGCTTGCAACACCATTTGCAAAATCTTCATCAAGTGTCGTGCTTTATGAAACATTCATTAGAAATCTCCTTAAGGTCATTAATTGATAAGTAGGAGATATTTTCCACAGCAAGTCAAATTGTGATATTGCTATCGGGATTCAACTGTGTAGTTTTTGATTCAAACTCATTGAACCATTTTTTATGAGTAGTGGTTCACAAGAACCTATCTCTTATGAGAATGAATGGAACACTTATCACTAATTGCATCTAAGTGATGCTCATAGAGGTGAAGCACCGAGACTCCCTGGGAGGTGTACTACTCCAGCTCAAGTGCACTTAACCACAGAGTTTCCTCCAAGTTTAAGCCCACTTTGCAAAACCTTCAGCAAGTGTTGTGCCTTATGAAGCATTCATTATAAAGCCTCTTAAGCTCATCAATTGATAAGTAGGAGATATTTTCCACAACAAGTCAAATTGCGATATTGCTATCAAGATTCAACTATGTAGTTTTTGAGTCAAGCACATTGACCCATGTTTCATGAGCAGTGGCTCACAAGAACCCATCTCTCAAGAGAGTGAATGGAACATTTAACACTCGTTGCATCTAGGTGATGCTCAAAGAGGTGAAACACTGAGACTTCCCAGAAGGTCATCCATCCCAGTCCTACTCCTGTTCAAGCACATTTAACCTCAAAGTTTCCTCCAAGGTTAAGCCCACTTTGCTTGCAACCCCATTTGCTAAACCTTCAACAAGTGTCATGCCTTATGAAGCATTCATTAGAAATCCCTTTAAGCTCATCGATTGAAAAGTAGGATCTAGAGGCATACCTTGTATTGGAGCCCATGTTTGTCTTTGTGCAATGTAAAAGATTTGGCCCTTGTCATCTTCAATTGGTTTGAACTCTGGCCGCACTTGCTTACTCTCTTTATTGACGACTCTTTTGCATCTGCAATATCTTTTCTTTTGTCTATAATGCAGACAAAATTTTGCCAGCATTGCCTCTACCTCATCATATTTCTTCTTGCTTGAAGTGCATCCAACTATGTACCCATGTTATTGATGATGTCCTACTTGAAGTCTTTCAACAAATTTGTAACTCCATCGGATATCTTATTTATGTTAGGTTTGTAACCTCTAGTCTTCTTCATGGCAACCCTAGAATAGTTTTGACAAATCTTCCTTATATCATCCCAACTAGATTAGGTGATATCTCATCCTCCCAAGAGGTCCAATGCATCCATACATTCATCATTAATCCCTCTGAGAAAGATTAACTTCTTAGATTCTTCACTGAGTACATTATGCTTAGATTTGCTAAAATTTGAATAAAAATCTCTCAACATAGTCTTCTAAGCTCTCATCTTCCTTTTGTGTCATCCTAAAAATATCATCTCCATGCATAACACTGCCTCTACATTATTCCTTGTATTTTTCAAAGAACTTCTCCTTCATAACATCCCAACTATCAATAGTGTCAGCACCTAGACTCATAAACCATCTCAGAGAAGATTCTTTCTGTGTGGTAGGAAACAATTTTGAATCCACGGGCATCGGTTGTATAGTCATAACTCCTACATAAGATATCAAACTCAAACAAGGTGTTTGAGTCTTCTCTAACCAACCCATAGAATTTGAGAAGGACCGAGGCTGGAATGTTCTTAAGATTATCAATTTCATTTTGGTGAGTATACAACATCGTTATGGGTGATTATGCAAATAACTAATGACCCTAGTTATTACAACCTCATCACTTCCTTTGTATAAATTCTCTTCATATTGTCAAATAAGTATATGAAATCGCTTTCACAAGGTGCAAAAGCAATCTTACATCATCCAAAACTGTTATTTATTTATTTACTTTACTTTTTTCTATTATTTTTTTGTTTTTAATCTAGTTGTCGGTCTTTACAAGTCCTACCATATTTCTTTATATTTTTTAATCTCACCTTATGGTTGGAAATTCATGTTCTATAAGCTCCTAAAATGTTGCATTCAATTCACGAGGTCTTCACTGAAGGGGCAATATGATATCACATGTGTTCATATTGGGAGGTTTAAAATGGGCAAAAAAAGGGGGGTAATATATTGTCTAAATAGGGGGGAGAGTTTTTTTTGGGGTTGGGGGCGGGGGCGGGGGCGGGGGCGGGGGCGGGGTGACGGTTTATATAGGAAAATGGGTGTGGGGGGTATTGGAGGGGGCTGATAATAAAGGAGTTTGGGGTAATATTTTTTGAAAATAGGGGGATTCTTTAGTATGCCACAAAAGCATGTGCTATGATTCAGGTTTACTAAGTGAAGCCCCCGCGATTCAATTTATAGAAGATTTGAAATACCACAAAGACATAATTCACATATAGACTCACTACTAGCATAATAACTTGATTACCCCTCACTTTTACTATTTAAACTGTTATTGCAATATCTTTTGAACTCTATAATTTATAATAAAACATTCGAGGTTTGGCATGTTAAAAACCTATTTTTGTAAAAAGTAACATAGCTATAAATTGATAAGAATATTATTTTTTAATTATTTCTTTGAAGTTCCATTGTGTGTTGTTTTATTTGTTGCATAGTCGGGCAATCCTTCATTAGATCCCCCGTTTATGATTGCATGGAATTGTCCATGGATCTATATGTTCCTACATCACAATTCAAGAATGTGCTCTTGAATCGACTCAACCAATAATTAAGAAAAACCAAATACAAATTTAAATTTTAAAAATCATAAATTGATTCGTACAATTACATAATTAAACGAAAACAGTAATTTGATTAATTAAATGTATTAAATTAATTACCAACTTTTTATATTAAAATATATCTCACATATATATACTTTAAAAATAAACTAAATTTGAATAAAAAACTTTTTAACTACTAATCATATTTGTTTATATATAACTTCTTCCTCTACAAAATGGAGGAGGTTCGAGAATAAATATACCACAGCAGAAAAGTGAGCAAAGATGAATAGATAGAGAGAGAATAAATAGACCACAGCTGGAAAGTGAGCAAAGATGAATAGATAGAGAGAATATGAAAACTAGTAATTTAGTTAAAGATGGCATCTCTTCTTTAATTATCTTTTCCCTTTGAAAGGTGAAGGATGGCGAAGAATAAATGAACCACACTCGGAAAGTGAATAGAGATGAATGCAACCTCTCAATTATACTCTCAATTTCTTTGTTGGTTGCATACAGACAATATCTAAAGGGAATTTGAATAAGTGGACGGGTAAAGTACATGTTCATTCCAATTAGCTTGAAGTGCATCTAACAGGCTTAAATATGGGGAACAGGTGGTCAATATGTGCCTTTCTTTTATAAAGGATTTGCCAATATATCAGATTAGCATCTATGGTCGAGGAAACTTCAAGAGGCATAGATTTTTATAAAGTGCAGATTTATTCACATAGCTTGGAGCGCATGTAACATTATGGGAAATAGGTGGTGGTCAATATGTCCCTTCCTTTTATAAAGGATTTCCTGATATATGAGATTAGCACCTAGGTGTGCTAAAGGAAACTTGAAAAGGCTGAGAGTTCTATAGAGAAGCGAAACCAAGGTCAAGTTCTAGCAGATCTAAGCTGCAAAAATCATGGATACTGAAAATACCCACGTCCTTCAATGGCTGGAAGAAAACCGAGAAGATTCATACTGTTTAGAAATGGGAGGAGATGGAAAGCCTGCAAGTATTTTCATGGTGCCAAAAACAATGAAAGGAAATGATGTGAACTACACTCCTCAAGTAATATCGATGGGGCCTTATCACTTCCTCCAACCTCACCTTGCTGAAATGGAATTGGAGAAATCTAAAATCATTGCACGAGCAGTTATAAGTAAGCTTCCTCCTCATTTCTTCACACCACTTCAAAAAGTTCGAGATGGAGGAAGCCTTTCAGATTTGCAGGAAGACAACTTTTTTGGAAGTGTAGTCCCTCACTGCAGAGACTTCTACAGGGACGCTCAGTTTCTTCAAAATCTGAACGAGGAGGCATTCGCCATGATGATGTTTAGGGACGCTTCCTTCCTCCTTGTTTTCCTGGCACACCATGTAGCCAATCGTAAGAATGGCCGGCCTTATCAACAACAATAGGATTTAGATGGCGGCAACCCATTCCATGGTCTAAAATCAGGTAAAGGTCTGTATTTGGATGTCATAAAAGATGTCATCAAGTTAGAAAATCAAATCCCACTTTCGGCCTTAAAGTCACTCTATGAATTTATTGGTGATCCAAGTCAAAACTTTGAGGCCTATGTTGCTCAAACATGTTGTTATTATTCTCCATTCTGGATTCAGCCCAATGAAGATCAAGATTTAGCTAGCAAATTTCATCTCCTGCATTGCCTCCATGCAACTGTTTATAGCAGGTCCCGTAAGGACGTTTGCCAACGTCCTGCTAATGGGTGGTCTCTTTTCAAATGGCTTGAAAAACATAGTCTCTGCCTCAGAAGTAGAAATAGGAATAGAAATAGAAATGGTAAGAGGTGATATAAAGAGGCAAGATCCCAGTCGCCTGTTTGGATTGAATGTTCTTCCCTCTGCTTTAAAACTAAGCAAAGCCGGAGTAAAATTCAAGCAATACGAGGGAGGCATTGAGCAGATAAAGTTTGACAATGCCCAGTCTACTTTATATCTTCCTGTGTTGAAGATTGGTATTATGTCAGAGACGATCATTAGAAACTTGATAGCCTTTGAGTTGTGCTCATCAGAGAGCGAAGAGAATTCTGTTACTAGTTTTGCTCGTTTGTTGGATGAGTTGACTCAAGACGCCAAAGATGCCGAGGTGTTGAGAAGAAATGGAATCCTTGTCAACTGGGTTGGGGGCGATGATAAAATGGTGGAGATTGTGAAAAACTTGAGTAGTTGTACGTGGAAACCATACTTCAAACCTGTTAACGACGCCAGAAGCAGCCTCAAGACTTACTACTCAAGAAGCAGATGGAAAATACTCTGGAGTGAATTTATGGATACATATTGCTCAAAACCATGGGTTTTGATATCCGCTGTCGTGGCTTCTGTGTTGCTTGTTATGACTGCTCTGCAAGTTTTGTGTTTGTTCTATACATGCAATAAAAACGCATAGATGATTTGTTTTGTTTACCACTACCGAAATTGCGAAACTTCTTCTATTATTACAGCACATTTTCTTGATAGCGGCAAATGTTTCTATGGTACAAGAACCAGAAACCATGCAATAAGAAGGCAAGCGTACTCTTTAAGGTGATCTGATTTATGCACCTAATTCTGAATTTAAGAAGCTACTAAAAGAATGAAATCTCTAACTTATTGCTAGTCACATTGTAATCCTTGTGTAACGTTAGGCAGTAATTGTTTTCAGAAAGGGCTGAAAGATTTAAAATTATTTCCTGTTTCTTTCAAAACTTACCAAAGGAATAAATTTAGAAGAATGAGAAGTCTATATCTGCGGTCCTTGCACATTCACAAGCAAAAATGGTGATATATTAGCAATTTAGTACATACTTTATTATAGGACCAACATGGTGGGAAGGAATAAGTTTATTTATACAGTAGTGGACAGGTTGACTAAGTTTGTCCCGTTTGATTTCCATGGATGTTGAGGGCAATGATAAAGCTTCATAATTTGCTGAGTTATTTGGCACATTTATAGGTTAAAATGGATTTCTAAAGAACATAGGTAGCGATCAAGATCTTAATAAAAGCACCACTAACTGAGAATTTGAGCTAGGAGATTGGATTTTCTTTTAGTTATAGCACTAAATGTGCATGTCATCCTCGAAGAGAAGCAATAGCTATTGAGACAAGTAAAGAGGAACCTGGAGTAGCCCAAATAAGATGCAATCTTATTAAAACTAACACTAATTGAGAGTTTGAGATACAAAATTGCATTTTCTTAAGTTACAACACTATATGTTGGAGTCATGTAAAAGAAAAGGACTTGAGAAAATTTAGGCCTCACTACTTTTAGCCTTGCAAGGTATTGGCGTAAGTGGGTTGCTTAAATCTTAAGACACCAACAAGAACTCGACTTCACATTGCTTCCCATATTTTTGAAGGAATTGTAGATCGTTTGCACATTGATTTTCGTTTAAAAGAATAAACTGAGAGATGGTGGCATATGAGAAATAGAAAGCATTGGAACCTTCAGCACTTTTTCTTCAATTAGGTAGTTTTATTTCCTAATTTTCTGATTGCTAATTGTCAGGGTATCTCATAAGGGATGCATGCCTCAATATTTTTATTAACTTTAAATTCTAAATTTAAAACTATTATGATATATGTCTCATCCTTGTTGCATTCTATGAAGATTTCTGGATTTCTCTAACATTGTCCAGCAGTTTAGTGAAGATGTCTTCGACCTTCTTTGTTGTAAGATGATAAAGAGCATCAATTACCTTCTTTCTCCTGAAATTTTAGTGGTGATATTTCAAATTCATGGGTTTCATCTTTGCATGAAGAGTTGGGTTCTTTGCTATCTTATTGCACTTTGATAATCTGTATTCAATATCGTTGATCCTTTGTAATTGAGACAATCTCTGTCAGGGCATCCCAAGGTGTTGTATTTTTTATATGCTAGTATTAGATTTGAACATGTATCCTATTTTAACATGGAGCCATTACTGCTGACTAAATATGCAACAAGCATTCATTTGTAGAGACCCTGTTATCTACACTTACTGGTAGTTTGAACCCGAGTATGTCACAGATCTGAAATCCTCGATTTTCCTATATTCCAAACCATGATAATTTTTTCTATTAAGATAGTTGAGAACTCTTTTCATTGCTTGTCATTGACATTCTCTTGGTTCATAGACAAACCTGGAAAGTATGCATATTGCAAAAATATTTGGTCTTGTGTTCATCAAATATATGAAACCTCCTATAAACTGCCAACACCTTGTAGAATCAACCAATTCTTCTACATCATCTTTTGAGAGTTTTAAATTATATTCCATGGGAGTTGAGGAAGGTTTTCAACATCATCGGCAGAAGCTACAAGAAAACTGTTTGGGATCCTGGCATAAAATGTTAAGGGTTTGTAAAGAACAATAATGTAAGAAACCCATTTAATCATTTTTTAAGTTTTTTTCTCATAGCATTGAGATACACAATTTTTTGTGATGGAATTTTCTACTTTTAGTAGACTGACAAACATGACTTTTACATCCCTAATAATTAATGGATTTTGATAATGCTTGGTAGAAAATTTGACATTATGTAGACTTTTTTCTCTATTTTTGTAGTGCAAATGATGCGAGAGGGACTCCTTAGTTCTGCAATATTCAATTTAAAACTCAAAATAATACTCATTGTTGATAAATTAACACAACAAATATATAGGCTTGAATAATATCAAATGGTTTTTATTGAAAATCTGCCAGGAATTTAATACAAATTAATAGTATTCCATCCTCTTTTGTTCATAGTTCATACCCCATCATTTTGGTGCTCATCAAGCTCTATAATGTTCACATTCTCTCTGTTTTAGCCTGTCGTACGTGCTAGAATTTTTGTTCAGAGCGATCTTTTCTCTGGGTCCTACGCCTTGTTTCTTCCTTCCACAGACTTGTCTTGTGCAACAATCAATTTACCAAAACACCATGCCGTATATCCTCTTTGACTTCAGTGGTTTGGGAGTAACACCTCTTTCTTTTTAATATCATGTAATACTTCGTTACAACCTTCCTTTTGGGCAGTTCCTGCCTTGCTATGAACAATTGTTTACCGTTGCAAATATATTTCCAGGCTTCCATACTGGACTCAGCCCCTCTCTACTCTCCCATAGTGGTAAAAATCCTCTTTCCTATGCAGCAAAATTGATTGTACGCCTTGATTGATTAACTCTCTTTTCCTTCATTGTATATGAAGAATTAAAACAACACTCCCGGAAGATAATTACAAATGTTAAATAGCGAAATGAAAAATAAACATAACTACAACAACAAAAAACAATTTTACACAGTTCTACAAACTTGATTTGATGTTCAGTCTTTTTTTATTATTCTCTATATTTTACATAAAATGGAGCAACTTTATAACATCTCTCAACACACCAACTTGTAACTCAAAAATTCTGAGAAATATATATAGAAAGCTTGTTGCATCCAAAAGCAAAGTAACACTACAAGCTTTAAACATAAATAAACTAAACCAAGACTAAAATATTTCCATTATAACTAACTTTTTATAGTAGAAAAAGAGTTAATTTTGACATATTACTAAATGCAAATTAGTGAATTGTGAACCAACTTAAAAACAACAGAGAATTGTCTAGTTGGCTTAGAAACTACTAAGAAAACTCTAGTTGCCACACTTTAGTTTCCAACATAATCCCCCTTGATGCGGAGAGGACTCATAAGAAGATTTCATAGCATCAAAAACTGAGTCTTGGCAACGACCTTAGTAAAAATATCAGCAAACTATTCATTAGTCTTAATATATTGGAGTTCTACCTCTTTCTGTTGGACCAAATCTTTGATAAAATGGTATTTCATATCAAAGTGCTTAGTTCTACTATGATGCACAAGATTTTTGGCCAACTTAATAGTGCTCATATTATCACAAAAAATCACTGTAGGTTGAAGTTGTTTTTCACCTATCTCTTCAAGAACTTTTCTGAGCCACAATGCCTGAGTACTTTTAGAGGTTATTGAAGTAGATTTTTGATCATCCACACTACCTCCCCAATTAGAATCATTGAAACCAACTAGGTTAAATCCCTTAGAACTATAGTAATGAATACCAAAATCCAAAGTTCATTTCACATAACTCAAAATTCTTTTGGCATCTTTCATATGTAGATCAGAAGGTTGTATCATATACCTTGAAACAAGAGAAATTGCATATGCTATATCAGACCTAGAGTGAGTGAGAAACATCAAACTCCCAACTATAGTCCCATAAGATGTCCCATCTACTTTTCATCACCATCATCTCTACACAACACAACTCCATGAGAAATTGGAGTGGAGAATAGTTTGCAATCAACCATATCTAACTTGTTCAACATATCTTTGGCATATTTTGATTGACAAAGGAAAATTCCATCCTTACTTTGATAAACCTCCATTCCTAAAAAGTATTGTATAAGACCTAAATCCGACATCTCAATTTCTTTCATCATAGAACATTTGAAATTATTTTTCATCAAAGAATTATTACCCATATACAACAAATCATCAACATTCAAACTGACAATAAGAATGCCATTACCTTCTTGTTTGTAGCAAAGGGTAGGTTCACTCTAATTTCTAGTAAAGCCATTTTCCTGAAAATACCCATCAATCCTAGCATACCAAGATCTTGGTGCTTGCTTGAGGCCATACAAGGCCTTCTTTAGCTTGTACACTTGATGCTTTTTTCCTTGCACTACAAAACCTTGTGGTTGTTCCACATAAATTTCTTCTTTGAAGTACCCATTCAAAAAGGCATTTTCCACATCCATATGATGAATGCTCCATTTATTTTGGGCTGCAAGAGAAATTAACATCCTAATGGTCTCTTGACGTGCTACAAGTGCAACATTTTCTTCATAATCTATGCCATACCTCTAAGTGAATCCTTTAGCAACTAATCTTGCTTTGTGTCTTTCAACACTTCCATCACTATGGTACTTAGTCTTGTAGACCCATTTACTGCCAGTCTTTTCCTTATTGTGTGGAAGCTCCGTAAGCTCCCAAGTATCATTCTTGTTAATAGAAGTAAACTCTTGTTGCATTGCTTGCACCCACATCCTCATAATACTATGACTCAAAATCAGCTTGTGAAAATAAAACAAAATGTACCATCTCACCTCTAGGATTTTCCTCATGAGCTTGAGCTACACTTCTTTCATAAATGGGTAAGTGCACAAAGATGGGGGACCAAAAAGGGGGTATAAGATGCCATTTATTCTTCTTCTGAAATCAACAAACTCTAAACTTCAACAAGATATTGAAGATACTTAGACTCAAAATTTGAAGATTTGACAAGAACAAGAGTTGTAGTACTCCGAATCTAGTTTCTAAACTATTAAAATTTATTTGAAAAATGGTAGATATTAAGGACCTAAAAAATAAGGAGCACAAAAAATAATTATATTTTTTGGGAAAAAATATAACATAGTGTCTGGTGTGCTCCCCCTAGAATGTTAACTTTTTTTTTGAATTTCTTTAATTGCTCCAATGAGAAGTTAGCTAACACTACGTAGCTTATCCTGTATTATTTTGCTATTTTTTGATGAACGCATGATTTTTTATGAATTTTCAAAGTGGACATCCTAAAAACATGAAATTTGAGTGTGCTCCCCCTAGAAATCATTGAAAAGTAATAAAAATTTAATTTTTTTTATAAGTGTGTAGAATGGAGTCTAGTTTCTAAAAAAATAACTTATTTCAAAATTTGATGAATGAGCCAAAATCTATGACCAAAATAGTAGTTGTTGGTTTTTGACAAAAATCAAACATACTTACAAAAGAAATTAGAGATGAAAAGTTTAACATAATCAAAATTAAAAAATAAATAGATAGATAACTAATAGAGAGTTCTATAATGTCTTGTTGTTTGATTTTGTCATTGTTTAGCCACGTGCAAACCTGGCGGGGAGCACAGACAAAAAATTATGATTTTTTTGTATGTTTGCTAAAAAAAGGTCTCAGGCCCATTTGAATCGTCAAAGCCTTTGGGTTGGATGCCAAAGGAAAATCTAAGCCTTAGGATTAGTGTTTCCCAAAGTAGTCAAAAAGACATGCGCCATATATGGCGCACACCATATGTAGAAAATTCTCTACATATGGTGCACACTATATATGGAGTACACCAAATGTTAAATATGCAACTTTCCACTATAAGGCCACAACTAATCTCCTAACATGAATATATATCATCTATCTAGGTCTCTTCTTTTTCTTCCTCTCTCCCTTTGTGTCTCCTGCTTCCTCATAGTTGAACACCCATCTCTCTCTCTCTCTCTCTCTCTCTCTCTCTCTCTCTCTCTACCAATTGTACCATTG
>MU227212.1:1068097-1099931 GCA_018584345.1 Thuja plicata
AAAAAAAGATTTCAAAAAAAAAAAAATTTAAAAAAAATTAATAAAAAAAATAAATTTTGAATCCATAAATTTCTTATTCTCGAATAAGAAATGAATTCCAGCTTTTTTTTAGAATTAACTAATGCAAGCATAAGCCCCAAAATGGGGATTAGTTTTTTAATTCCAGAATTCAAAAAATGCACCAAACAAAGAATTATTTAATTCATGCATTATTGGCTGCCTATTCAAGGTTAATTCCAGGCGCCAAACGGGCCCTAATTGTAACCTTTGTATGATGAAACATAATACAATGAATTTACACTAAATAAAATGAATTGTGCGGAAAACCCGGAGGAGAGAGCGGAACTCCCTACGGAGGGTTGTTGGTTTGTGAGCTGTCTCATTCAAAACCATTCGACATAATATATGTGAATCGAACATGATCATAAAGAATTCTTCAAATTTGATCGGAATCGCGAAGTAATCGATAATGGCCCTTAAAAATAATCTTGAAATTTGATTTATGTTGACAAGAACAATAAATTGGAGCTACATAAAGCAGTAGTTGCTAATCCTTTCCTTACAGAACACATTACTTATCTGCAGTTTTCATTACTGAGATGGCGAAGGGCATGATATATGTGTTTTTGCTGTTCTCATTGCTCATGTCTCCCTTTGCTTTTTCTTGTAAGAATAATAATGTTTGCTTTGTGTAATGGATTTATAATTCATGGTTTTCGTGTTCTGAAAGACTGGGTGGTTTCGTTTGTAAACAATATGGAGTGTCCATGTCCTGATGAGTGTCCATGTGATAGAACATGGTACTATCATGGCGATGGGCCTTATTGCTGATGGTTGAGCGGTTTCTTCAGCGGGCAATGCGTGACGTGGAGGGAGGATGAATGCAACGATGTATGCACAAAGAAAGATCAGGCCAACCATGGCGGAATGTGCGAGTGGAACAATCCACGCGGCCAGTCTTATTTTTGCTTTCAACGCTTCCAACGATGCACTTAAATCATCCTTCCATACTACTTTACTCCCTCTACTTTACGTGTTTCTTCTGTAACACTAAGGTGCACATTTGTGCATTGGCTCGGATCTATAATTGTTTTATTTCTACTTACTGTTTTGTTTGATCAAAATCTGTTGCTTAAATCTCTGTTTGTTTGGGTACAGTTGTGTCTTTTACCCATTGATCCTATTTTATTTTAACACAATGGAGTTAATATTTGGGTGCATTTGCCTTTTCGGGTGTAGAGGAATTGAAAAATAGAACAGCAGGTAAAAAGAACAAAACAAAACACTGAAGAAAAGAACACAATGAGTTGGTTCAGCATTGCCTACATCCACATTCAAGAGCAGGGGAACAAAACAATACGATACATAGTAGCAAGTTGAAATTATATTTTATAAACAAAATGAACTTTAAAAATAAGAAGGTCAACAACCACCGTTTGAAGGGAAAATGGTTGGGCTTCACCTCTTAACAATCAGCCACACTTGAAGTGCAACTGAATGTTATGTTTTTTTTAAAGCAAAAGCGAATATCTGTTATATTATTATATTGAAATAAACTGATTCAAGGGTTCATCCGGGAAAGAACCAGCAGGAAGAAAACTTGGAATCCTTGCCCATTACAACGCGATATTACAAAATTTGGATACTCGACTGAAATTTGAGACAGATAGATACAATACTAATACCAACCATTCCCGATAATCAGAAACCATTAGAGCCAAACAATTGTACCCAAAACATAATATCTCGAGGCCTTACTTATACGAGAAGGACTACACGCAGACAAAATTGAAATCCCCAAATGCCCGACTACTCTTCCATCGCATTCGGGTCCACACAGTAGAGTTCTGGTTGGGATCTTGGTGCCCAACCGAACGCTGCTCAATGTTGATTCCCCCACTCAAATCTTATTGTCACATCTTAACCAGACCAAGAGAAGCCCTCCAGAAGTCGCACTTCTCTATGGAAACAACTTTGGTTAAGACATCGGCTGGATAGACCTTTGTGTCAATTTTTGCAACCTGTAACTTTCCCTCTTCAACAACATGGCGAATGAAATGAACATGTATATCAATATGCTTAGAGCGACGTTGAGATGAATGATTATTAGCCATAAAAATGGTGTTGTGACTATCACAAAATAGAACACAATCGCTTTGTTGACACCTCAAATCACTAAAAAACTATTGTAACCAAATTATTTACCTAGCACCTTCAGAAAGAGCCATGTATTCAGTTTTAGTGGAAGAAAGAGAAAATGTATGTTGCAACCTGGAAACCCAACTAATGGCAGCTCCAACAAATACGAAAGCATAACCAGTAGTAGATCTTCATTTGTCTAAATCTTCATTTGTCTAAATCTCCAACTAAATAAGAATCAATAAAATCTTGTAAGTGTACATTATTCCCACCAAAACAAAAAAACATAAGCTAAACTACCTTTAAGATACCTTAATATCCATTTGACCACCTCCCAATGAGGTTTACCGAGATTGCTCATGAATTAGCTCACAACTCCACTTCATGAGAAATATCCAGATGATTAAAAACCATGGCATACATGATACTACCAACTGTTGAACAATAGGGAATGCTTTTCATCAATTCTTGATCTTCTTGTATCTTGGGACACAAATCAGAAGATAAATGAAAGTGAACAACGAGAAAAGTGCTAACAACCTTAGCACCAACCATACCAAATATTATATCTACAACTTTCTCAATATATTACAATCGAGACAATCTAATTTCTTTTTTTTGTCTATCCCAAATAATGGTCTTCCTAAGATTTTTCTTTGTAGCCACTAAGTCCTTCATTGCAAACCTACTAACTAATTTTTTTTCAATTTACCAACAATCCTCATAGAAGAACTGGCTACCAACATGTCACCAACATAGAGAAAAATAATAATAAACTCAACATTAGGAAGCTATTTATAGTAGACACATGGGTCTGACTCACATTGTATGAAGTTATGCTCAGACATGAAGCAATCCAATTTAATATACCACTACCTTGGAGCTTGATTGAGCCCATACAAGCTTCGCTTCAGTCGACAATAAAGATTTTTCTGCCCCGTTGGACAAATCCTTCAAGCTATTCCATATACAACTCCTCATTGATGTCACCATGTAAGAATGTCGTCTTGACGTCAAGTTGCTCAAGTTCAAGAACCCACATAGCCACCAAACCAAAAATGCTCATATTGTAGTCATTCGCACAACTGGCACTACTGAGCGTACCCCTTGACAACCAGTCTAGCCCAACATCTTTTCCTGCCTCCTTCTTCTTTAAATTTGTAACCCCATTGATTCTTCAAGGTATTTCGACCGGGCGAAAGCTTCACTAATTCCGAAGTGTCATTAGCCTTCAACGAATCCATTTTGTATTGCATTGACTCCCTACATTTCACATAATCAATTGCTCTGCAAACATCCTTATAAGTTACTGGTTCATTGTAATATGAGATTAAGAGGTCAGGCACTGCTTCCTCTTAATATAATAATTCATAGTCTAAATTTTTTTGCATCTCCTCAACCCTTGAGGTTGATTTGAATCAATACTCTATTCTGAAGATAAATTAGGAACTTTAAGAGTATCACAGTTGCCAGTATCTGCCCGTAGATCAACATTATTCTTTTGTAGATTGAAATTACTTACAAAATTCACCTTGCTATTGATTTAATACAATGTTGGTTTTGTGCTTTGAGTGGAATTAACTATGGAATGTTTTTCCCATCGTCTATTCTCTGTTACATCTGTAATTTGAAAATTTCCATATACTGGCATGCTAAAATCGATGCCATACGAGTTCAAAATAGGGTCTTTGCTATTGACGGTTGAGGGATACCCATTTTGGTTCGATGAATCATGACAAATTGTGCATTTTAGAGAATGATCTTTTTTACTCTCAAACACAGGAGTATCTTGTTGACTATCCACATCCATGGATGCCAAGTCACAACTAGGTTCCACCACATTACCATGACCCGCCACTTCTGGAAATTGCGTGACAGGGAGTTCATTGGGATATCCTCTATTACCAAATATGTTTGGTGTAGACCGTGTGTAGACCGGTGGCACAAAATGCACATCGCGTGAGACACATAATCTCCATCATGCGACATACTACTCCCACCGTGAGATTCCAGTCCACTCGTAAGTTGTGGATTGGAGTGCAACAATAAATGTTCACTTTGTCCACTGTGAGTATTTGCGAACAGGGCCAGAACAAGACACTCTTGTTGACACTGTATACTGTAAGAATTTTCTGTAGAGGGAGAGTGTGTGAAATCCACCTCCCTCTCACCATTGAACAACCGTGTGGAGAACTTTCCACTCCTAGATGGATTGCCTGGTGAAGACATAGAGGATGGTGAAGAGACAGAGATAGGAAATAAAAAAGAGGTGGGAGAGTTGTATGTCCCTGTGAAGAGATGTGTGGAGAACCATTACCATAGTTAGCAATATCTATTAAAGGTATATATTCCTTTGTTTTTCCATCCATCGCGGTCAAGCCTGGAAACACCTTTTTATTAAAAAAGATATCTCTACTTCGAATGATTCTCTTATCAGCTGAACTCCACAATCTAAACCCAAACTAATACTCGCCATACCCAACATTTATATAGACTGCTGTGACTTGGGATCCAGCTTGGCATCCAAAAATCCGAAGATGTGAGTATGAAACTCTTTTTTCTAGCTATTCCTCTTTCGGAATACCAAAATCCAAGCGAGATGGACTTCAGTAAATTAAATACACCAATGTGTTACATGCCTCAGCCCATAATTCTTTGCCCAAACCAAAATTATAAAGCATATATCAATATTTATCAAGAATTGTCCTATTGAGTGATAGGGAGGTTGGATGAGCCAATCCATGACTCATGCTCCTAGTGTCTACAAGAGACTTTAGGGTGTCTTCTCTTCACACCTACACACCTTTAGGATCCTCAACCATTGATGATCCCCTGGTTACTCTAGCCAACCCAACTATCAAGAAAGATTCAACAAACCAAGTCTTCTACTTGGTTCATACTAGCTTCTCAATCCCTGGCCCTTAAGCTCCATTAAAGGCTTGCAACCTCATTATACGAATGGTAATCTTGCAGAGGTGTGGAGGTGTCTTGGAACATTCTAATTTAATCAACTAGGGGTGTTAGGAGTCCCACTTAGTTCAACTAGATAGTCGATTTCCTCAATTGGTCACAAAATAGGCCTAAAGGCTAGTAGCCCTATTAGGTCTCTTATTCTGAGAAAATAGGGATTTTTTCTACTTCCTTCCAAAGTAACCCTACAATATTTCTTGGGATTCTTGGATCATTTTCTATACCCTCAAGGATTTTTGGGGTCTCCACCATCCGCGTAAAGACTTAAAATGTAAAGATATAAAATGTAAAGAGGTGAAATGGGTACAATAGACTTGAAAATCTAAATAATACCCCTTTACATATGAAAAGTTGGCGAAGGTAAGATTCTCCTCTTAACCCCAAATTCACAAAGGAAAGATCCAAATTAATTAACCACAAGAAAATGGTCAATGCACAAATGAATCAATCGATTAGAAATAAGGAGAAAGAGGAAAACCTTACATTCCCATTTTTGGAAGAAAGTGTGTAATAGATCTGAAAAGATTAAAATCTTAATTGAAATGAATTGAAGACAAATACTAGCCTCAAAGTATAGCAGATCTGGAAATTGTTTTTTTCAGGTGTTTGTACTGAGTTTCTAGAAATTCCGCAACCTGCCTTGGCTTGGAAACACAGAGACACAGAAAACCCATAAATCATTTTCTTTTCTGAGCAAGGTCGACCTTGACCCAAATACGGGGGTGCAATTGTACCCCTTTATGTCGACCTTGACAAGCACTGCTCCGACGGAAAATCTGTTCGCGGATCCTGAAAGTTTGCCAAAAAGGGTACCTGAAGCTACTCTATAATTCACTGGTCCGTACCTGTACCTAAAAGAAAAATGGTTTTGTTTGTTGGGGGAGGGGTTTGCCTTGGTCAAACCTCAGTTTTGGAACTAACATTAAAATAGAATTGAAAATGCAGTAATAAACAAAGTAAATAGAATAATTCACCTTGCTTATGTTAAAACCCTTGTGGAGGATTCGAATCCTTGAATCCACAAGTCTGGATGCTCCAAATGGATGTAGAATTGTAGGATGTACGATGTCTCAAATTGATTGCCTTTAGATCTTCAACACCAATCTTGAATGGATCTTGGAATAGAAAGAAGCTTGAATGGATATGGATGGAGAAATATTCAACAAGAGGGATCCATAGAGCTTGAATCCTTCAATGGCTACCAATGGATCTCCTTGAGGAATTGAATCTTGAATGATTGAAAGTAGATGATCGCTTTGATAGATTATGTGTAGATTGTGTGTGTATTATGTGTGTAAAATGAGAGGAGAAGGCTTCCTTATATACTAGTCTAGGGCACAAAATTCTAGAGAGGCCGATATATGAGAAATAAATTCCAATTAGTCTCATACCCCTAGAAGTTGACCTATATTAAATATCTTTTTAAGATTCGCCCCTTCGGAGCCCGAAACAGCCGACCCAAAAGCGGGAAAATAAACTTTTGAGTTTCCCCTGCATCCGACAAACTTTCCAATGAAAAAAGGGGGACCTGGGTCAAGGTCGAGGTTGACCCTGGCCTAGGTCAGGTTCGAGGTCGACCTTGACCTAGGTCAAGGTTGAGGTTGACCTTGACCCAGGGGGTTAAGACCCTTGGAAAATATGCCATGAGGTGGGGAAAACAGTGCCCAAAGAGGCCCAATCAGGGTCCTAAACAGGCACAGAAGATGGAAAAGGGACAAAAATCAGAGGACAACATGATAATGGCCCAAAACACCCCTTAAAGAGGGCTAAACATTCTTAACATGGAACTGCTTCCATTTTAAGACGATACGAGTACCCTAACTCAAAATGAGTGGATTTAAAGGGTTTTAAGGTCTTCTCTGGATTTTTGACAAAATAGAATGTTTTAGACCTCCATCTGGATTGACACGACCCTCTCCTCTTCACTAAATATTGGAAAGACTCCTAACTTCATCTACCAAAAGGAAAATTGATCCTAGGTTTCAACCTCTGCAAGTTATGCTCTCTGCAATTGTGTCTCTACTAGCTGGGCTCACCACAGGCTCGCCCAGGGAAAGACATTAAAAATCACTCCTCTGCATTTGAGGGCCCGAGCTCATGCACACAATATGTACGTGGAGTCTACTCATTATTCCCAAGAGGCCGTATAGAATGAACGACGGGATAGCGAGTTAGACTTCCATCTTTACAAACTATCTGGATTGAACCAAAGACAATGCCAAACACAAAGTATTTACAAAAGACAAAGAAAGAACTTCAAAATGCCTATCTACTTGCACATAGAACTAGAAAAACATTTAAACTAACCTATGCATGAGATAGAGTGCAGGATTCAATCCATTAACTACCTACTATAACTACAAATAACTTAATTGCACACTAAACTAGCAAACTTCTTGATTTCTCAAAGCTCAGTCCATACAATTGGATATCCAACCTTGCATTCAGGTCAAGACATGTCTTAAATAGGTCAGCTGAGTAGCTGGTTGTCTCTTAGGACACTCTGTCATCAAATTACATATTTTGACAATGTTGTCCGAGCAACATTTCAAAATTGCAAAATTTGCAAAATGCAACTTTACATCTTGTTATGCCTTGCATACCCTTCCCTGCATTTTGCATGCAAACTACCATGTCCCCCCTTTCTTTCTTGTTTTTGTTCTTTTCTTTCTTCCTTTTTCCTTTCGGTTTTCCTTTTTTTTTTCTTTTTGTCTTTGGCCTGGTTCCTTGCTGCTCCAGGGTTCTCTTGGTCTGGCCCAGTTTTGATTTCCCTTCTGTGTTCGTTGTTTCTTTCGGGATCTGTGTCCCGGAGTGTCGTTCCCAAGCGGGTGGTCCCGACGATTGTTTCTCTTCTTCGGAAGAAAAGAGATCATTAGGCATTGGTGGGCCCGGGTCCTGATTGCCGACGTGTTTCTCGAAGTTACTTTTGGTAATTAATGCACTTTCCTAGGCATTACTTAAGGTGTTTTACCTTGTCACTTTTACACTTACCGCAAACAAGTTACCTTCTGGCGAGCTTTTCTGGAGAGCGAAGCCATTTGTTTTCTGACCGAAGCGTTCCGGCTAGGAGGTACAGTAGTGTGTCCGTCAAGTCTGGTGGAGTGTTTAGGTGACAGAGTTAGGTGACAAAGTGAAGCAGTTGCAGGTCCTTCGGTTCGGCATTTCGAGATTCAGGTAGGCCTCTTGGGCTCCTTCCTTTGTTTCTTTTTCGATCCCTTTCATTTTCTATCTACTTTGCGTGTTTCGTCGGTTTCATCTTTTTCTTTCTTGGCGTGCTTGTTGCCATTTTGCATCTCTGGGTCGTTTCCTTTTTCCTGTTGTTTCTTTTTTTCTCTTGGTTGTTTTTTTCGTCCGTCTTGCCGCTCCAAGGTCGCATGTATTAGTTGGCACGATGCTATCTTTGAGTCTGGTGTGTCCTCTTCCCTTCGCAGCTGTCCAGCTTGGAAGCTAATGCGTCCGCCCTCTTGGGCTATAAATTCCTATAATTATTGTTTTCTCCCTACTGGGGGAGTCTGTAAATTGGTCTAGTTTTGGTCGGGTCATGTACATTTTTGTATATAGGCTATAAATAGGTTGTAGGTGCCCCGTGGGGTAGAGCCGGTGGAGTGCGCTCTATGAAGTTTAGTTTGTGGGCCTGTAATTTAGAGTGTGCGAGCTTTGGTAGCTCGCTGTGATTTTGCCTTGTGGTTTGAAGTTTTTACTCAACTGGGTGTTAGGAAAGTTGTTCCTAAAGGACCCATTTGTCATTTTTATTCTTTATGAGGTCTCAGACCATGTCTGCCCAATAATCAGGCTCACCGCCCTGGTTGGTGACGCCCTAGATGAGGAGGAGGTAAGTGTGTCAATTGCAGAGGTCAGCTCATCAGCAAGCTCTAAAATTTTCTCTCTCCTCCATCCTTTCTGCCTTAATGAGGAAATTAGTTCCCACGAACAAACAATTAAAACCCATCCCAAATGGCATTCATGCCACTCGCGCTAGAACAGTTGTTCGACTTCATCATTGCTCAGCCGAGTAGGCAGGCACGTGTTAAAATACGACAACCGAGCCACCTGTCTTATTCCTTTTAGTCGCTGTCTTGTCGCATTAGTGTTAAGTGTGTTAATTAAAGTGGCCTTTCCCACCTTACGCACCCTACTTTTTGAGTTATCGTTTTGGATCCTCGGTAAGAGAGAAGTGTTTTATATGTTAAAATTGCATAGTATTTCAGACATATAATCCCATTTAGGATTCCCTAACGATTCTCCATTTTAGGTGAAAAGGCGAAGATGTTCTCATGACATCCAGAATCTGAAACTTCTCAACGTTTATGTACTGATGGTTGTCTGGTTTGCAGGTATAGGTTAAAGTAAGCAAGAAATGGCTTCAAGATCTTCACCTCCCAGGAATTCAGAACTCCCAAGCGTCTTTGCAGACACAAGCAAGAAGAATAAGGTAGAAAAGACGTTGGCAAAGCTCCCGCTAACCTAGAAATATAATAATAATGGGACAATCCATGGGTCTCGGATTGAGTCTGCACTGAAAGAGATCATTGACACAGATGTCAACACTTGGGCCAAATTGCAGGGCCTTATTCAGACGATCTGTCAACTTCGACGCTCCAATGACTCCATCTCAGTTAATTTAATGGCATGCGGAATCATTCAAGTAGTTGGTTTTCCATGCTAAATACAAGCACCAGAGCTAATTTTGCTCCTGGCTAGGGTTTATCGCCAAGGCAGTATTGTTGCTGAGGTGGTGTCCCCTACTCCCCTTGGATTCCTAGTGCCCATCGTAACATTGGACCATGACACCACTGCCACGAGGTAGTGTATCCTGTGATTCGCGGGAGCTGTTTCTCTCACCAAGGCTGAGGCCCTGCAACAGTATGAGGGTGCATAGGACATGGCCCGATGCCACCTCAACAAACATTGGATTAAAATTTCAAGCTAGGACTACAAGAAGATGCGGACAGAGATTCCGCACTCTGACTTTAAGGAGCCCATCCAGGCGGGAATTATCTTCTTATGCAGAAACTTTAGGGAACCACATGCCTGAGAATTCTCTCCCTGGATGTATTATTTCTTATATGGTATGACCACCAACAAGGCTCACTTCAACTGGACTGATATCATTTCCAAACATGTAGACGCCCTACTAAGGAGGGTCGATTTAGAGAGGAAGTTCTACATGACTTCCTACGTCCTCTGGACGCTTGCCCGACAGTCCTAGGGGATCCAAGGATTGATAATGGTTGGTGTTCTCAGGGAAGGACCTGTTCAGGTCCCTCCATGGGACCACTTCCCCTAGATTCAGTGGGACCAGAGCTTCCCACATTTTTGCAGAGTCAATGATACCTTCATATTTCACGGGATCAAGGCCATCACCGGTGATCGAGGATACAAATTATCTCCACAGGACATGAACATGGTTGGTGTGTGGGGATGTTACTTCATCTATTTTTCCCAACACACATACATTCAAGTATCCGGCTTCTCTGGAGAGCCCTTCTTGTTGCCCAAGAGTTGTGGGGACAGGGTAATTTTGTTAGAATCCTGTAAGCGAATTTTGGAGGTGCATGCCTTGGCTTCCATCAAGAAAGTTACTACCCCGACATTCCCTTTCATTTGCGGGGAATACTCTTGCTCCCTAGTTGCTGCCCAGGGAGCTGAAAATGAGCTAAGTAGTCTTAACTTAGAAAAATATTCTTTCCGCCGCAAGTATTTTGATCCCCTTGGATGACTGGCGAGGTTGATGCCAAAGGGGGTGAACCCCCATGTCCAACACATAGAAGATTTTTGGGCCAACTACCAGGATGATTACGATATCCGGAAGCGATACTGCACCAGGATAACAAAAGGGATGATGGAACAACTCAAGCTCTGGACATTCCCATATACTTTTTCAAACACCGGGCCCCCAGAGGACCCAAAGTATAAAGAAACATGCGTAGATAAGATGGACCTCCCTCCAGTGGATTGAGATACACTAGAAATTTTGGATATTGAGGCCACCTCAATAGTAGTAATTGAGTGCAGTCAGTCGTACTTCGAGAAGGTCTGCCCAAAGAGTGTCCATTTGGACAAGAATTGTTTGGGAGCTTCAAGTTCCTGGGCCCCAGAGCAATCCAAAGCCCACAACAAGAAGAAGGTTGGTGTCCCACCACCGACCCTAGACCCAATTTTGGCTCCCCTTATAGAGAAGTTGGGCAAAAATATGGAACACTCCCAGAAATTAATGGATGCAAAAAACGTCAGAGTGACTTTTGGTCTTGGAGCTACCCTGACAGGCTCCAGTCCCCCGCCAGGAGGCTCTCCCTCCTTGGCTATTTTATTAAGTGCAGCATGTGAATCAGAAACCACTGGAGTAGTGGTAGCTATAAATCCCAAAGTGCCACTAAAAAGGAGAAAGAAACAAAAAGCAAGTCGGTCCCCACAAAGCAAGAATCCGGGCCTGGAGCCCAAAGATGTACTGGAGGTTGAGGTGCTTTCTTCCTCCTCCTCCTCTGAAAAAGAGGATCATCCAGCAAATCCCTTGGAGATATCACAGATCAACGTCGATGATTTCTTCTCGATGGGCGATCTTGGAGAATTACAGGGTATGGTTGACTGCGCCATAGAAGAAACAGAGGGACAGGAAGTTGAAGTCCCCATACTTGAGTCAACAGGACTGGAAGATGTGGTGTTTTGAGAATAAGGTGAGCCCTGGCTTGATGAAGCCGAAATGGAAGCATGACAAGAATAAATGAATGACCCATTTGTAGAACAAGTATTGGATGAAGAGGGAACCAGACCTTTGGGAACAACCATAACCTCTAACACTTCTCCATTGGACTTCACTGGTAATCAGGGCTTTCTCGCACCACCGGGCGTGGTGACTGACAAAGTTGCGGCCATTTTTTAGCAGGTAGATCTCAATGAAATGCCTCTCCCTCCCCCTCCACCTAGTCCACCAAAGGACATCATTCTGGAAGGTGATGGAGAGGGAGGTAAAGAACACACAGATGAGGACCCCGCCTATACAATAGATAATACGCCAAAGAGTGGACTTGAATTGAACCCCGGAGATATTTCAGGCTCGGGGATGATGACGATAGGCAGGCCATATGGCTCACTGATGTGGTTAGTGGAAGCCCGAAAAAGGAAAGTCCTAACTATTATCACGACCCCACTATCACTTGCCGAGATGTTGGCCGAAAGCTAAATTACCAAGAAGCCTAAGAAGGCTTGTACCCTTCACAGCACTAGAAGGGCCCCAGAGAGCAACATTTTGGCGACATTCGCCACCCCTCTAGAAGGAAAAGAGGATTCCGAGGTAGCTGTCGAAGAATATGTGATCATGGAGGTGTCTCTGGGAAAAAGAACTCAAAAGGGGGAACTGGACCTCTTAAGTGAAATAGGTCAGGCTATTTGGGCCCGATATGAAAAGCTGTCTCATAAGATCCAAGAGTTAAAATCAGCCAATGCCAACGTTTCGGGACTCCTGGTAGAATTAATGCACCCCCTTGCCTCCGAAACACCCAGATCCTTAGTTCCAGGAACACCACTAGCACAAAGTGATGTTGATTCTCTGAAGGTCATAAAAAAGAAGGCGTTAGCGGTGGATGAGTGGATCACTCATCAAGTGGGGGTGATAAGAAGTTTCTTGTCCGAGTCTCTCCCAAAATTTTTCCATGTGAATGATCTAGCAAAGAAGATAGAGGCCACCCTTCCCCAGTGGTAGGGAGAGATCTAGAAGTATGAAGAGTTGAGAGATACCTCATCAGATATTCTGGATCTCGGGGAAGATGAGCTAATAAATACTGACATTTTAGGGGATGAATCATATGGATTCCTCTAGACTCAATACTCTAGACTTGCATTCAAAGTCAAAACTGGCAAGCAAGTGGTACGAGTGTTGGAGGAACAATTGCTTGTGGTTTGGACTCCTTTGGATCAATATGCTGCCCTCATCCAAGAGATTACATCGGCTGATCCTTTCAGCCCCAAGACTTACACTACCGTTGATTCCATAATTGGTAGGTTTGATGAAGTGATTGAGGCTCAATTCTGATCCGGGGGAAATATTGATTGTGCCACCATGGTGGGACTCTCCCAAGTGTTTCTCAAATCCAAAGATGCAGCCAAAGTGGCTGTGAATTTGAAAGATAAGGCTGATAGTGTTAGCCTCCACTTCAAAGGATCTGTGGATCATCATGATTGTTTGAAGGACATAGAAGAAGAGGGCATCCTCTAGATTCTGGAGGCATATAAAAATTTCAAAAGATTGTAAGATATACTGGACTCCGGGGATCCTTCAAAAAAAGGTTGCCAGCAGTTCTCATTCTTTATAATTTGAGCGTAAGCTCCCGGACCCTGATTCTCGGGTCCCAATTTTTGTATTCTTTATAGTGATGGTTGTTGACAGCTCCCTCGAGCCGACCAATCACTATCCACAACATGCTGCCAAGACCATAGCTATCCTTCCTGGCATGACTAATCATTGTTAGCCCATTGGTTCACTGCAGACGTCTCCCAATCCCCGAGGCACCGTTCTCGCATTTGCTCCCTGGCGTACTTCCATTTTGCCCAGGTCACCAAGGTACAAAAGAACATTAAAGAGGACGTATGGCCCAGGTCACCTAAGGAAGATCTATCACATCTACAGTAGAATGAAACTCTTTCCAATGGCGGTTCTCCTGGAGCTCTTTCCTTTCTTTCCTCTCTTCTCTTCTCGAATGATTGTATTATATTTGGAAATTCTGACAGCGCAGGTAGTACCGGCTGTAAATAATGTAAATAGCTGGCATAATTTCTTTAGGTAGCTAGAGTTTTCTATAAATACATGGCCCAACATCGTTCAAAGGGTCAGCGAATTGATGATTTATCTATCCACTAGTAATGCAAGCTTTTGGTCTTTTTAGCAATCTTGTTTTCTCAAAAGGTTAGAGTAGATCAATACTCCCTTGGAGCCATTAGTGTAACTACCAGTGAAGCTGAATTTGAAGTTAATGAAAGAATGAGGAACACCATTCAGCTCTGAGCTTTGTGTTGTTTCTGATCCCGTAGTTAGCAAAACACTTCTCATGTTGTATGCTTTCTTATGTCCTTTGTTCCAATTCTGTAATGATTCAATGAAATACTTTGTTTTGCTACTGATATATGTCTGATTGAGAATCAAATGTATATCTAGTATCCCTTGTTTATTTTATCTGGAACTTAGTTGATGTTAGAAGAATATATGTCATGGATATAGTTAGAAATCTGCACTAACCTTGTCTCATCTTTTTCTATTTATTTTTTGAATACTAACTACGCTTGCAGGGAGCCCATTATACCCAAAGCTTCAGAGGTCTACGAGTCAAAACCAGCTATCCCCTAAAAAAAAATAGTCATTTGTCCAACTAAGCTAAGCCCATAGTGTTGTGACCCAATAACCAGGTGCTTAGAGGCCAAGAGAGTTAACTCTCCAGAATGCCTCTCCAGGCAAAGTTGGTCGGTACTCTAGTACCCGGTGACAACTTATCCCTTTTTGGCGGAGCCTGTCACAAAGTCCTGTCAATAGAAACTGGCGCTAGAAGGAGGGCACGAGCTTGTCCTTCCCTAAAGAATTTGACACCACACCTCCCAAAGGCTCCCCAAGTATTAGTTTTAGGCGTCAGACTCTCCATAGATTAGGGTCATTTTAACCTTTGTGATTTGAAAGAATACTGCATTCAACCCTTGACCCAGGAGAGTTTGTAGAACTTGGACTTCCCGCCTGAGAAAAGAAGACCTACCAAAAGAAGCAACCTTCTGATCTCATGAATGGAGGGTCTGTAGCCCCCCTGAAGTTTAGGTCAACCAAACCAACCTAGCGACCAATCTCACAATCAACCTTAACATCCAAATGAGTGCCTACTTCAAAAATACTAGGTTTCCCATGAGAAAATTCCCTAATGCTGTCAATGACATTCCTCCGTATCCAGAAAAGATCTGTCCCAAGTATGAACATCTAGGCCCTCAAACTGCTGAAGAGAACTTACAGGCATACAAATATGCTATGAATCGACACCGCATCCAACATGAGGATGTGGTTAGCAGAATGTTCTCGCTGTCTCTTGGAGAGAGTGAGTTGAACTGGTATTTGAACTTATCTACCAACTCCATCAATTGTTGGCAAGACATGGAGGCCGCCTTTGTTACGGTGTTTTGGGTCCATGTGGACCCGACCTGGTCTCACAGTCAGTTTATCTCCATCTGGAAGGAGCCCAACGAATCCTTGGCAACCTTTAACCATAGATTCTAGAGAGCCTTAAAGCGGCGTATGAGACGCTTCATCCCATCTACCAATGTGGCTATCCAGACGTACCTTAATGCTTAAGACCCGTTCGTCGCTACCCTTCTCTGGAGAACCACCACGGCCAACGAAAGAGATACCCTGGCTAAAGTTTACAATCTCACCCTTGAACTATCCCACAACTTGAATAAAGCTCCCAGTGGTATCAGCTAGGGCTTACCTTATAACATGCTTCCTGGAGGAGCAACCTACATAGGAGGGTATGATCCTAATTTAGCACTGGGCATGCCTACGATAAATCTGGCGCCCCGGTATGTTTATCCCACTGCCCATCGAAACCCTCCAACCTAGAACACGCTCCCAAGGCATAACCAAAAACCATGATACCCCCACCGTCTGGAGTATCTTTCTTCCAGACGTCGACATCTGGAGGCTTGCCCCCAGCAGCGGCAAGTGCATTTGCACATACTCTGCAACCCCAATCGCTGCATTGTGATACTACTACCTAGTTGTCCACCAAGGTCGAATCCCTCTGGAGACTAGTTTCATTTCTCACTACTGACATGGGACAACTGAAAATGGGACCCTCCACATCCCACGGGACCAATCCCCCCGAAGGGGGAATATCTTTTCGGGACAATAGAGTTCCAATAACTCTGGACCCCAAAATCACTATAAAAACAATGGAAACAACAATGCTCGGCACAACCAATAGTGGAATAACATGCTGAACAACGGGGGTGTCCCCCCTAGTCAACCTATCACCCAAGAGGGTGCGAGACCTAGCCATTCTGTGTAGATTTCTGAACTCCACCCCCTAACGTCTTGGTGCCAGCTACATGACACTAGTTCATATTTTGAGGTAAACTATGCCACGCTGGAAAAGATCATCTTGATATCCTAGTCTAATAGGAAACAAAATGTTGATTCTCCTCCTCTGAAATCCTCAGTGGAACTGCACCTCTCTTATTTTGCGTGTGAAACCATCTTTTTTGAATGATGGAGAAGAAGATAAGGAAGAACCCAACTTACAGGGTTTCTTCGATGACTCCATCCCAACGTTCGAAGCCAACGCCTTTACCAACCATAGGACTCCTTACAACACCCAAAGCTAGGAAAACAAAGGCCCCCTTACAACGTCAATCCCACCATAGATTGTGAATCTCCAGTTGGACCCTTTGGCAAATGTTAACCCATCTCCTCCCAAAGGACCCACGCCTATGAATACACACAATTTTGTTGGTAAGGCTCCTTGGGTCCCTAAAGGAAATTTTGATATCACGAAGGTGATGGAGAATACTACTACCACCATGACCTTGATGGAGGTCTTGCTTAGTTGTCAGGAGTAGAGGAAGTCTCTCCTATGATACCTAGAGAAATCGGAATCATGGGACCGCCCACCTAAGTCTGTAATGTTTGATGATGTTAACGCGACCATATTTCGGGGAAGTACAGAGGATCTTTCCTTTTTGCTCGGACTTAAGATTTATAGAAAAAACCTACACAACTGTCTAGTGGTTTCTAGAGCTTTAGATAATGTCATACCCCTATCCATCTGCAAGAAGCTCAAACTGACCCACACTATCCAAAGGAGCGGTTGTCCAGCTGGACAAGACCGCTGTCAAAATGGTGGGAGAACTAAAAAATGCCCCGATCCAGTTGGTACAAGATCCCCGGATATCCAATGTCATTGATATCTAGGTGGTTGACATCCCTGAAACCTATGGGATGCTCTTGAGTCGAAACTAGTCCAAATCCCTAAATGGGTATATCTCGACTGATTTCTCCCATCTATGGCTCCCTTGGAGGGGAAAAGCTAACCAAATCAGGGTAGAAAGAGAACCGCAGATGAAGCAGGCTCTCACCGATTATCACCCCAGGTCAGCAAGATTGCTTTTTCCGAATTAGAGATTGGGTTATACAAGGCCAAAGAAATTATGACCTTAGATTTCATCCCGGGCGGGGAAATACCCAATGAAGATCCTATCGTCACTCAAAGGATCCTTGACCTTGTCATGAAACTGAAACAAGATGTAAAATCCCAAGGGGACAAGGCAAGTCTAACCTCCCTACTATCATATACTTGGTGTTGTGTTCACTGCCAAAATCATTTAGAGTTACAGTGTACACCATGTGTAGATGTGGCTAAAGTCTACCTTGAGGATTTTCAAGTGGAATAGCGCAGAGACAAACCCCTACCCTGAAATGGTCCAACCATGAACACTTCCAATGGTCCACTATCTGAGGAACCTCTTGTAGAGATTCCTTGAGAAGATCTTTCGGCCCCCATATCCACCCAGTCGGGAGATGTGCCCGAGCCTATCTCCCACCCCAAATCAACTGTGATGCCCTCCCAGGCTTTGCAACCACAATGTGCCGATAGTGATGTTTGGATCCTTAAGTTCGATGGATCCCAATCTAAATAGGGTTGTGGAGCTAGTGTGGAATTGATTAACCCCCAAGGAAAATCCTTCCTCGCATCGTATTACTTGCAATTTGACTGCACCAATAACATAATAGAGTACAAGGCTTTGATCCTTGGGCTCCTATTCGCCCTCATAAAAGGAATCACGTGCCTCCAGGCAATGGGTGACTCAGAACTTATAGTTTGGAAAATCTAGAGCCAATACACATGTCATGACAAACAGATGACTGCCTATCGTAATCGGGCATGGACCTTAATCGAGGACTTTGATGCCTTCGATATTGAGGTAATCCCCCAGAAATAGAATTATGTACCAAATTCCCTAGCCATGTCGGCCAGTACTTTGGAACCTATGGAAAGTTCCTGAATCTGGAGATTTTCAGTTGATATGATTTTTACCCCCTCTGTACCTAATAATATAACTAATCTTCAGGTCTTTGAAGATGATAGACACATACTCACCTTCTTCGCAAATGTTGGTGTCTTTGAGGATCAGATAATGGAGGTAGAAGAAAATGATGATACTAGACAAGAAGAGAATGAGGGTGAAAACCTTGACCTACCTACCAAAACCATCCCTAAGGGGATGGTTTCCCTTGAACAAATTTTTCACTCTGACCCACGAGCTTAGAACAGAGCATCGCGAACCCCGAATGGGGGAAGATATGAAAAAATAAATATCAGGACATGCGGTGAAGAAAAGATCATCCACATTGTCACCTCTTGCTCTCGTGAAGAGAAAGAGAAGACTCTCATGGTCCTCCGAGAATACATCAATGTAATCACTTGGGGAAATGAAGATCTCAAGACCTATGATACTTCTATCATGACATACACCATCCCCTTGAAATCGGACGCCAAGCCATTCTGAAAAAAATAGAGACCAGTCAATCCCCTAATTGAACCTCTTATCCATCAAGAAGTTCAGAAGCTATTGGCCGCTTGGATAATTTTCCCATTTTGACATACCACATGGGTGGCCAATCTATTACCAGTCTGGAAGAAGAATGGAGAAATCTGATTGTGTGTCAACTTCCAAAATCAGAATAATGCCTCAAAGAAAGATAATAATCCCTTTCCCTCACTAGAAGAGGTGTTGCAAATTGTTAACGGCTCCCAGATGATGTCCTTTTTGGATGGATATTCTGGATACAACCAGGTTATGGTTAAATTTGAAGACAGAGCCAAAACAAAGTTCACCACCAAGTGGGAACGTTTGCCTACAGAAGAATGCTTTTCAGGTTGCTTAATGTTGGGGCCACATTCCAAAAAGCCATGGACATAGCCTTCGAAGGATTAGTCAACAAATGTATAATTATCTACATGGATGATTTTACTGTGTTCTCTCGAGGGAGAGGTGATCACCCTTCCCACCAGACAAAATTTGTGAAAGGTGTCACCGGTTCGACTTTTCCCTCAACCCAAAGAAATGTATATTCGGAGTAACAAAGGGAAAATTTATAGGACATATCATTTCAAAAAAGGGTATATCTATTGACCCTAAGTGAGTTGAAGCATTGCTAAAACTACAAATGCCGGGTAGTAAGAAGGAGATGAGGTCTTTCTTTAGGAAGATCAATTTCATCCGATGTTTTATCACTAGTTTTTCCGAGGTTGTAAAACCTCTAAATGACATGATGAAAAAGGATACAAAAATTGAGTGGATTCTAGAGGCAAAATAGGCCTTTGTCTAGATCAAGCAGGCTATCACGGAGGCCCCTATCTTGGCTATCCTAGATTATTCCCTCCCATTTCACATATACTCTTTTTCCTCTGCTCACTCTGCGGTGGTTGTATCAACCCAAAGGGTAGAAGGGGAAGAGAGACCCATTGCTTTCTTGAGTTCCCCCTTCAAGAATGCAAAGGTACGATATTCACCTCTAGAGAAATAGGCCTTTGCCCTCGTCCGGGCAGTTAAGAAATTCTAACTTTACATCCTTTGCAGAAAAGTGCATGCCATTCTCCCCGACCAGGCCATCAAATATTTATTACTTCAAAGTGAGCTAGGTGAGTGTCGGGGGAAGTGGATGGTTATCCTCCAAGAATATGATCTAGAGATGCAACCTATGAAACTTGTCCGAGGACAAGGGATGTTCAAGGCTATGGCCAAAACCCACCCGCATATTGAATACCACACCTACACTATACAATCCATCATGCAGGATCCCTGGTATGCAGACTTGGTGTACCTTCTGTTAAATAACCAATGTCCAGAAGGGCTCCTCCCTAGTAAACGCCAGCCTCTCCGGCTAAAAAGTGTGCACTTATGATAAAGAATGGGACCCTTTTTCAAAGAAATTATGAAGGCATATACCTCTGGTGTTTGGACCAGGAACATGTCACCAAAATGATAGAAGAATTCCACGAGCATTTTGGAACTAGACATGGGTTGGCCAATGCTACTGCTCATCAGGTCCTTTGGGATGGGTATTACTGGCCCCATATCTTTCAAGATGTTTACGCACATGTAAGAAAATTCCACACTTGTCAGACTACCGCTTCGAGGGAGTGAAACCTAGCTATGCCTCTCCAACCCGTATTCGAAGAAAGACCTTTCGCCCAGTGGGCGTTTGATTTCATAGGAGAAATAAATCTCAACTCGACGGTGAACCACTAGTATATCTTAACTACCACTGACTATTGCACCCGGTGGACCGAAGCTGTACTATGCAAGAACAACACCGCGGATGTAGTGATCCATTTTATTGAAGAAAATATCATCACCAGGTTTGGAATGCCTTTTTCCCTGGTATGTGATAATGACCCAACATTCTCCTCTACTCAATTACTAGAATGGGCCTATGATAGGAATGATACCCTCAAGTTCTCTAGTAATTACTACCTGCAGGGAAATGGGGTAGCAGAATCAACCAATAAGAACCTTTTAGAGGTAATCAAACACCTTCTTGAAATGAATCTCCGATACTAGCATCAAAAACTAAGATTTTCCTTGTGGGAAGATCACATCCAAATCAAGGCCGCCCTGGGGATCTTCCTGTTTCATCTGGTGTATGGATTAAACCTAGTGTTCTCTGTGAACTTACAAATCCCAGTCTTACAGTTCATGCAAGAATTCAACAATCAGGATAATATTGTTCAGGTGCATCTCCTCAACTTGGTATGGCTGGAAGAACAAAGGGATCGTGCACTGGAACATTTTGCAAAGCACCAAGCTATGGTCAAATGATGGTTTGACAAGAGAGCCCAATTCAAGGAATTTCAAATTTCATACTTAGTCCTCTTGTGGGAAAAATCCCTTGAAAAGAAAGGTAAACATACCAAGTTCTAGAGGCTTTGGCTTAGTCCTTATCAAATTTCAAAAATTTGTGGAGCCAACACCTACCTCCTCAGTTCCTTGACAGGAGAAGCTGTACCACTGCATGTCAATGGGAAGTTCCTCAAACATTACTTTGAGTGAGGTAGAAAAAAAAACTCCCATGTGGTAAATGTATCATATGTATATATCCCTTTGTAAGTATC
This sequence comes from Thuja plicata, assembly GCA_018584345.1. Taxonomy (NCBI): domain Eukaryota; kingdom Viridiplantae; phylum Streptophyta; class Pinopsida; order Cupressales; family Cupressaceae; genus Thuja; species Thuja plicata. The sequence goes on from MU227212.1 coordinate 1,089,346, forward strand.
TTTCAGGTGTGTCGCTCTAGCACACCCTCGCTTGTAAATAGTTTTTCGGGGGCTTTTGCCCCAGTATTTGGGTGTCATGTCTGTCCTTTCTTTCTTTTTTTGGTTTCTTTTCTTTTGGGTGTCCCCACTGTTTTTGTCCCCTCTTGTTGGAATGGTATTCTCCACATGATAGTCGCGTAAGTTGAGAAATTCTGCTCGCGCATTCTAGTTGTCCGGAACTAAATGGTAAATGAATCAGACCTTATCCTTAGCCTGAGAAGTTCTTCACATGAGATTTTGAACGTCGAAGGCTCTTCTCAGATCTACATATTGATGTTCCTCCCTGGGGGAACAAAAGCTGGATGTCATTTCGAAAAAGGATTTATTTAAATACTAGGAACTAAAGGGTTCGGAGAAAGATAGATCGATTACACTCTCTGTGAAGGGCACCCAAGAAAAAAAATATAACTTGAAAATTTATCCAAGCTAAATGTTTCCCGCTCCTCTTGATAATCAAAAGGATGACAAGGTGAAATAAGTATCACCACAGTAACAAGCTAATCTTGAGGACCCGGGTGAAAGTACTACCGCCTCCCCCTATTCACAAAAAATAAAGAGAAAATGAGTTGGGGACGGGAAAATATGGATTCGGGAAAATATAAAATACCCACGGGGGTGCCACCTTTGCTATGTTAGTGCATTTTCTGTGTTTTCTCTCCAGCTAGGTTTTATCTTCGTCCCTTCATCTGAAACCCAAGACTAGTGGAAGAGATCGATATCAACGTCTCAACAAGTTTCCCGATTTTGAAGTCACATTGTGACACCTCTTCTCTACTGATGATAAGGTCCCTTCCATTTTAACCAGAGTTCTGGAGTTCTCAAATTCATGAGGCATTTGTCCTAGCAAGTCACCATTTGTTATGTCTTGCATACCCTTCCCTTCATTTTTCGTGCAAAATGTTGGGTCTCCCTTTCTTTCTTGTTTTGTTCTTTTCTTTCTTCCTTTTTCCTTTCGGTTTTCCTTTGCTTTTTCTTTTTGTTTTTGGCCTGGTTCCTTGCCACTCTAGGGTTCTCCTGGTCTGGCCCGGTTTTGGTTTCCCTTCTGCATTTGTTGTTTCTTCTGGGATCTATGTCCCAGAGTGTCATTCCCAAGCGGGTGGTTTCAAAATTTCTTTGCCTGACGATCGTTTATCTTGTTTCGAAGAAAAGAGACTGTTAGGCATTGGTGGGCCCAGGTCCCGGTTGCCGACGTGTTTCTCGAAGTTACTTTCGGTAATTAATGCACTTTCCTAGGCATTACTTAAGGTGTTTTACCTTGTCACTTTTACACTTACCACAAACAAGTTACCTTTTGGCAAGCTTTTTTGGAGAGCGGAGCGATTTTTTTTATGAGCGAAGCGTTTTGGCTAGGAGGTGCAGTAGTGTGTTCGTCAAGTCTGGTGGGGTGTTTAGGTGACAAAGTGAAGCAGTTGCAGGTCCTTCCGTTCAGAATTTTGAGATTCAGGTAGGCCCCTTGGGCTCCTTCCTTTATTTCTTTTCCATTTCCTTTCATTTTCTGTCTTGTTTGAGTGTTTCGTCGGTTTCATCTTTTTTTTTATTGGTGTGCTTATCGCCGTTTTGCATCTCTGGGTCGTTTCCTTTTTCCTGTTGTTTATTGTTTTCTCTTGGTCATTTTTTTCATCTGTCTTGCTACTCCAAGGTCCCATCTATTTTTTTGCATGGCATTGTCTTTGAGTTTGGTGTGTCCTCTTCCCTTTGCAGCCATCCAGCTTAGAAGGAATGGTGTCCGCCCTCGTGGGCTGTAAATTCTTGTAATTATTGTCTGCTCCCTGCTGGGGGAGTTTGTAAATTGGTCTGGTTTTGGTTGGGTCATGTAAATTTTTGTATATAGGTTGTAAATAGCTCGTAGGTTCCCCATGCGGTAGAGCCACTAGGGTGCCCTCTGTGAAGTTTATTCTACGGGCCTGTAAGTTAGAGTGTGCAAGCTTTAGTAGCTCACTATGATTTTTTCCATGTGATTTGAAGTTGTTGCTCAGCCGGGTGTTAGGAAAGTTGTTCATAAAGGACCCATTTGTCATTTTTATTCTTTACAAGGTCTCAGACCATGTCTGCCCAATAACCAGGCTCACCACCCTGGTTGGTGACGCCTTGGATGACAAGGAGGTAAGTGCATCGATTTCAGAGGTCAGCTCATCAGCAGCTGTTAAATTTTCTCTCTCCTCTATCCTTTTCTCTTTAATCAAAAAATTAGTTCCCACGAACAAACAATTAAAACCCGTCCCAAATGGCATTCATGCCACTCATGCCAAAACAGCTGTCCGACTTTGTCATTGCTCAGCTGAGTGGGCAGGCACGTGTTAAATATAGAAACCGAGCCACCTATCTTATTCCTTGGAGTTGCTGTCTTGTCGTATTAGTGTCAAGTGTGTTAATTAAAAAGGCCTTTCCCACCTTACGCACCCTACTTTTTGAGTTATCATTTTGTATCCTCGGTAAGCACGAAGTGTTTTATATGTTAAAATTGCATAGTATTTCGGAAATATAATCCTATTTAGGATGCCCTAACAATTCTCCATTTTAGGGAAAAGCCGAAGATGTTCTCATGACATCCGGAAATTCTCAACATTTATGTACTAATGGTTGTCTGGTTTTCAGGTATAGGTTAAAGTAAGCAAGAAATGGCTTTAGGATCTTTACCTCCTGGGAGTCCGAAACTCCCAAACGTCTTTGCAGACACAAGAAAGAAGAATAAGGTAGAAAAGACGTTGGCAAAGCTCCCACTAACCCATAAATATAATAATAATGGGACAATCCATGGGTCTTGGATTGAGTCTAGACTGAAAGAGATCACCGACATAGATGTCGACACTTGGGATGAATTGCAGGGCCTTATTCATACGATCTATCAACTTCGACGCTCCAATGACTCCATCTTAGTTAATTTAGCGACATCCAGAATCATTCAAGAAGCTGGTTTTCCATGCTTAGTACAAGCGTCAGAGCTATTTTTTCTCCTGTATAGGGGTTATCGCCAAGGCAATATGGTTGCTGAGGTGGTGTCCCCTACTCCCCTTGGAATCCCGGTGCCCATCGTCACATTGGACTATGATGCCACTACCACGGGGTGGTGTATCCCACAATTCACAGGAGATGTTTCTCTCACGAAGGCTGAGGCCCTCTAACAGTATGAGGGTGAAGAGGAAATGGCCCGACGCCACCTCAACACACATTAGATGAAAATTTCACACCGGGACTACAAGAAGATGTGGACAAAGATTCCGCGCTCTAACTTTAAGGAGCCCATCCAGGCATGAATTATCTTCTCATGTAGGATCTTCAGGGAACCACATGCCCGAGAATTATCCCCCTGGATGTATTATTTCTTATATGGTATGACCACCAACAAGGCTCACTTGAACTGGACTGATATCATTTCCAAACATGTAGACGCCTATCTGAGGAGGGTCGATTTAGAGCGAAAGTTCTACATGACTTCCTACATCCTCTGGCCGCTTTCCTGACAGTCCTAGGTGATCCGAGGGTTGTCAATGGTTGGTGTTCTCAGGGAAGGACCTAGTTAGGTCCCTCCATGGGACCACTTCCCCCAAATTCTATGGGACTAGAGCTTCCCACATTTTTGCAGAGTCAACAATGCCTTCATCTTTCACAGGATCAAGGTGATCACCGGTGATCGGGGATACAAATTATCTCCATAGGCCATGAACATGGTTGGTGCATGGGGACGTTAATTCATCTAGATTTTCCAACACACATACATTCGGGTATCTGACTTCTCCAAAGAGCCCTTCCTGTTGCCCAAGAATTGTGGGGACAGGGTAATTTTGTTAGAATTCTGTAGGAAAATTTTGGAGTCGCATGCCTTGGCTGCCATCAAGAAAGTTACTACCTCAACGTTTCCTTTCATTTGTGGGGAATACTCTTGCTCCCTAGTTGCAGCCCAGGGAGATGAAAATGAGCTAAGTAGTCTTAACTTAGAAAAATATTCATTCTGCCGCAAGGATTTTGATCCCCTTGGGAGACTGGAGAGGTTGATGCCAAAGGGGGTGAACCCCCATGTCTGACACATAGAATATTTTTGGGCTAACTACCACGATGATTATGATATCCAGAAGCAATACTACACCAGGATAACAAAAGGGACGATGGAATAGCTCAAGCTTCGAACATTCCCACAAAATTTTTTAGACACCGTGTCCCTAGAGGACCCCGAGTATAAAGAAACATGTGTAGATAAGATGGATCTCCCTTTGATGGATTGGGATACATCAAAAATTTTGGATAGTGAGGCCATCTCGAGAGTAGTAATTGAGCGCAGTCACTCGTACTTCAAGAAGGTCTGCCCAAAGAGTGTCCATTTGGACAAGAATTGTTTGGGAGCTTCAAGTTATCAGGCCCCAAAGCAATCCAAAGCCCATGATAATAAGAAGATTGGTGTCCCACCACCGACCCCAGACCTCGTTTTGGCTCCCCTTTTGGAGCAGTTGGGAGAAAATATGGAACACTCCTAGAAATTAATGGATGAAGCAAATGCTAGAGTGACTTTTGGTCTTAGAGCTACCTCGGTAGGCTCTAGTCCCCCACTAGGAGGCTCTCCCTCCTTGGCTATTTTATTAAGTGCAGCATGTGAAACAAAAATTTCCAGAGTAGCGATAGCTACAAAGCCTGAAGTGCCACTAAAAAGGACAAAGAAACAAAAAGAAAGTCAATCCCCATAGAGAAAGAATCCAGGCCTGAAGCCTGAAGATGTATAGGAGGTTGAGGTTCTTTCTTCCTCCTCCTCCTCTGAAAAAGAGGATCATCTAGCAAGTCCCCCGGAGATAGCACAGATCAACGTTGATGATTTCTTCTCGATGGGCAATCTCGGAGAATTAAAGGGTATGGTTGACTGCACCATAGAAGAAATAGACGGATAGGAAGTTGAAGTCCCCATACTTGAGTCAATAGGACCAGAAGATGTGGTAGCTTGAGAAGAAGGCGAGCCCCAGCTTGATGAAGTCGAAAAGGAAGCATTACAAGAACTAAGGAATGACCCCCTTGTAGAACAAGTATTGGTTGAAGAGGGAACTAGACCTTCGGGAACAACCGTAACCTCTAACACTTCCCCCTTGGACTGAACTGGTAATTAGGGATTTCTTGCACCACCGGACGTGGTGGCCGACAAAGTTGTGGCCATTTTTCAGTAGGTAGATCTCAATGAAATACCTCTCCCTCCCCCTCCACCTAGTCCACCAGAGGATGTCATCCTGGAAGGTGATGGGGAGGGAGGTAAAGAACACACCGACGAGGATGCCAGCTATACAATAGATAATATGCTAGAGGGTGGACTTGAATTGAACCTTGGAGATATTTTAGGCCTAGGGATGATGATGAAAGGAAGTCCAAATGTCCCACCACAGTGGTTAGTGGAATCCCAGAAAGGGAAAGTCCTGACTATTATCACGACCCCACTATCACTTACTGAGACATTAGCCAAAAGCTAAATTACCAAGAAGCCTAAGAAGGATCGTACCCTTCAACACACTAGAAGGGCCCCAGATGGAAACATTATGGTGACAGTCACCGCCCCTCCAACAGGAAAAGAGGATTCTAAGGTAGTTGCCAAAGAATATGTGATCACAGAGGTGTCTCTAGGAAAAAGAAATCAACAGGGGGAACTAGACCTCCTAAGTGAAGCAAGTCAGGCTATTCAGTTCTGATATGAAAAGAAGTATCTTAAGATCTAGGATTTAAAAGCAGCCAATGCCAACCTTTCAGGACTCCTGGCAGAATTAGTGCGCCCCCTCACCTCTGAAACATTGGGATCTACATACTGGGAACACCGCTACCACAAAGTGATTTTGATGCTCTTAAGGTCATGAAAAATAAGGTGTTAGTGGTGGATGAGTCGATCACTCATTAGGTGGGTGTGATAATAAGTTTCTTGGGTATGTGCAAGATCATGAGGGGCTAAACTATGCCCTTAAGTGGCTATGAAAAATCAGCAAATCAGGGTTAGTCAACTTGATGTGAAAGTTTGAACTAGCTATCAACCTAATACCAAAATGTTGTAAGAATAGAATATGTAGGAAATTGAATATAGTTTCTAAACTACTAGGCCTTTTCAAAAAAAAATTAATATAATTGGTGAAAAATATAGATTTCAATGCAGCAGTACAAAAATTTTACGAAAAAATAAGTAGGTGTATGTCTGACCACCTTAATCATGACCAAATGATAATATTTTTTTATAAGATTTTATATATACATAGTGTTGGAGATTTGCCTCTGTGCAAATAGTTGTTTGTATGTTTGTCATTGATGACAACATATAATATACAACAGTGTCTTATATGCAATTATCAGTACATATGGTTTGAAGCTATGCATATTTATTTTCATGGTGTATACATGTTCCAGTTACTATGTGCATTCATGTAGAGTCAGATATGCAGTTCTAGTTGAGTTATGATAATCAGTTATGGCAGTTACAGTTTCTAGAGTTTATCTGTTAAGAGCCGACATATTTTAATTGTTTCTTCAGTTGCGCCTATCTTCAGGATATGCGTGTTTGTATTAATGTTTAGTTATGAGTCAATGATGATTATCCAAAGGCGATAAACTTGTTTTAACACTATTGTGATGTTGGAGTTAATTTGGTGAAGCCAAATTTATGAAGCGTTGCATCTATTCAGTTTGAGTTGCGCGGTCCTAATTTTGATTGTGTGCTTGGTTGAGCCAACAAGAAAGTTGATGAAGTGTTTCCAGATACCGTCATGACCTTTTCCTTGGTGAAGATTCATATAGAAGTTCAAATATGTTCGCTAAGAGTGAAAAATGAAGTGAAAAAGAAAAGACAGAGCAGAGCATAAATTCAGACAGAAAAATTTGAAGATCTATGTGAAGAAACAGAAGTAGATTACAATTCATTGGAACTGATCAAGACAGCAGGTCTACTCAAACAGTTCATTTACCAGATATAGTGTATATCTGTTCTACTGAAGGTTGCATCCTTCATCATTCTAGCAGTTAGATTTTGGATAGTGAGTCCTCACTCCTAATAGGGTTGTTTGTAAAAGACTCCTAACAGTGTCTGACCTTTAACCAGGTCTATGTACTTCTTGCATTGTAAAGATCAACTCCTAACAGGGTTGTAAGATCTTCTAACAGGGATCATTATAAACTAGTGTAGTTATTTATGGGTGCTGATTCCCATAGGGGTTTTTACCTATTTAGTTTCCCCGTAACCAAAATTATGGAGTTCTCTATTGTGTTATCTGAATGTGCATTTACTTTATATAATATTATAATTAAGAGGAGAAAAAAATTAAATTAGCTGATAACTGATTCACCCCTCCCTCTCAGTTATCCTTTGGGACTATTTCAACAATTGGTATCAAAGCCAAGTGCCTTGGAGAGAAAGCCTAACAACTTAAGGTAGATCAGATGGCTTACTTCAGGAAAGAGAGTCCTAAGTTCGATGGAGAAAATTATCTTGACTGGAAGAACAAAATGATAACACATCTACAGTACATGTGTTTTGAGATCTATGAAGTTGCTACACAAGCAGTTGATGTTCCTACTTTAAAGGATATTACAGAAGAAGACTCTACTATTAAACAAAAGGAAGCATTCACTTGCAATGCTATTGCCAAAGAAGCCCTAATTAGCGCCCTATCTGACAGTGAATTCTCTGAGATCAAAAAGGTAGATAAAGCATATTCAATATGGAAATACTTGGAAGATATGTTTGAAGGAGACATCCAAGCTAAGAATGCACATAGAAAGACATGGAAGAAAAGATACAATAACTTGGAAATGCTACCTGAAGAAAACATCAGAGCTTGCAATCAGATGATTAATGAAGAAGTATCAGGAATCAAGAACAATGGTGGAGAAATTTTGGAAGAAGACATAATGGACAAACTAATGACCACACTGACTACAGATTGTGAAAGCAAGATAAACATCCTAGATGAAACCATGCAATTGTCAAAATACTTCAAGAGAGAGACTTTGATCAACAAAATCTTTGCATTTGAGATATCATGAAAGAAAGAAAAGGTAACGGAAAATATGAAGGACAACTACCATTCAAATGTTTTTCATGCAACAAAGTTGGTCACTTTGCATCCAAGTGTCCTACAAGAGTCAAGAAGTTCATGTAATGTCCCCGCCAGGGAACCCATAAGGATCAGGTCTAAAGTACAAATATAACAACTAGATTTTTTCTTTTAAAATGTTACTAAGACTATTTTAGAAATTATGAAAATGAACATGTCCTTAAAGGTTCCCCTTAAATGATTTCCATGAATATTAAAAGATACTGATTCTATAAATTACGATAATGAATTCATGTCCTTTCCTAATTTGCATTGTATTTAGATTTTTTTTTTTTTGAAAGGAGAAAGAAATAAATACATTGTACTTCTAAACATAATTTACCCTTTTCTTTAATTTCATTTCCAATTAACCTTGCCTACACATAATTCATTTGTATTACCGAAACATAAATAACTCTTACTTCCAGTTTTTATTTCAAGAGAGATAGGATATAAAATACATAATCACATTTCTTTATTACAACTTTCTGACTTCCAAATAAACATTCCCTTTGATGTTCCTAAATCTACCCTTCCCAAATTACATTTCTTTTCCTTTAATATTCAATACAAATACATCAAATTTCCCAAGGGCTTACAAAAGATCTCTACATCTTTGTTTACAATGGATAGTAGTACAAGAAACTTTTAAAAGAAATCTTCAACACTGAATAAATCTGAATCCAAGCCAAGACATGAACCACAAACAGTACCTCAAAGAGATTTTCCACCTAACCATGTGAAACTTGTGAAGTTCCACCCCCTGTGCTAGGAGATAGAACCAAAGTACTCTCAAGGGCTAAGGAAATATAACGCGAAAGAACCATGTAATCAAATACCAAAAGATAAAAGGCATAAACAAAAAAGCACCACTAGACTGTGCACCAAAGGTTTAGGTTCAAGAATACTGCCTAGGTGAGTGTTATCACATAACCTGTGCATTGGGATCCTCCCTGGAAACCATGTAACACCGGTCCCCTCTCAAAGTTTTAGGATCCACCCTGGAAGTTACCCATGGTACCGGTACTCCAAGAGGTCTATGTGGATTTAGCCATTAAACATATATCTTTCATTATCTTTTGAAACCCCCCTCCCAGTTTCATTTTTTTATGTTATCACTTGTTTACAAACTGACCCATAGGATTCCCTAGCAACCACTTTGGGTTCCAACACCTATGGTGAGCCACTCACCTACAGTATCTAGTTCCTTACCCCAAAACATACCAAAACAAAGAAAACATCTCAAATGCTCCGATTCATATGCTAAAGAAACCCTCCTATTTACTTAGACCCTCAAGATGAGTCCTAATCCTTAACCATGAGCAATATGAGGAAGATAGAAAGGATTTCATATACGATACATACTAAGAACAACTTATTGTTCTACCATATGCAATATATTGAACATTCAAATGGGAAAAAGGAAGTAGACAGATAACAAGATCAAACTGGAAGATGCAGACCAAAATAACAGAACAAAAACAATTGACAAAACATTTCCAAAATCTGCATAACATAGGGTAAAAATAACCATTTGCAAAAGTTCTTGAAACATCCAAAAAAAACACATACCTAAACTCCCTAATCTTCCCTGAAACCTAAATACACAAAATAAAACATCCTATACATCCGCAAAGAAAACATAACCTTCCCAGAGAGATTAAAGGAGATTATATCATTATATAACATCATTCTTCCTGAATAAATCAATACATTATTCCCCATCTTTCAAAAAAATTCTCACCACATAAACTTTCAGGAAAATAATATCAAACATTATTAAATACACACAGACACACACACCCACACACCCACACACATATATATACCAAAACATGATAGGAGTATTTTTCTATGGTTACAGATCCTACCTAGGGTCCTGCGGAGAAACCTTTCCAAAGTTGAGAAACCTCTACTTCCTGTATGAACCAGCCCCTCCTTCCAAATTCCTGATGTCTACTCTCCTTCCAAGTTGTATTTCTAAGTTTCTCTTGAGATAAAACTCTTCTTTCCTCCTAGATAAATCCTAACTCAAACTATTTCATACTTCTGAAATTTTCTTCTCTGAAATGATTATCCAATTTTCTCCCCCATAAAACCCCAACTCCTCACATACTCCAAATATTAAAATCCATCCATATAGTTGGAGGAGTTTCCTTATGAGAAGCAACGACTCCAACTAATATAGTTGATTTTAAAAACATTTAAACAATTCCTGAAAGCATAACTAAAGGTTTTATTTATATTTATTTACTTATTTAACTTACTAAGACCATAAAAGAACAAAGGTGAAAATAATCCTCAAGGAATTCATATAGCCCAATGGAAACTAACTAGCCTAACTACTAGGACGTCTCAGGTTCAAAACTCCTAGGTAAGCTTAGTTTTACTTATAGAATTATTATTACTCTATCATATTTTATTTTGCAATTACAATATTAATTTTGCAAGCATAAAGATATAAAAAAACACCTGTATATATATATGTATATATATATGTATATATAT
>MU227212.1:1100276-1116535 GCA_018584345.1 Thuja plicata
TATATATATATATATATATATATGTAGATATATATGTGTGCACCCATATATACATACACATATATATTGCACAAATAAAGCATCAAATTCATATTTCAAAAAATAGAGAAGCATCATTCCTTAATATATAAATACAAATGATGAGACAAAGAAAACATACACTAAAGCATAAATCACCAAATCACAAAATCATAAAACTACTTAACCCCCCCAACTGAGGTGACTTCCTAAATAGGAACCTAAGTCAACAAGGTTCCCTTAAGAATGTTTTTGGAAATATCTTCACACAACAACGTTCGAGGATTTTTTTAAGGCACACTCAGTCCTGTGTAGCCAGGTGAAGTCGATGCCTGGTACCTGCATCCTATATCACCAAGTCAAGAGAAACATCTTTACATATATATAAATATACAACCAATGTCAAACAAGGAGGGAGAGTGCAACATCGTGTGAATCTCCTATACAAGTGACTACAACTGCCTCTCCTCATCCTACAAACACATCAGATAGCATCAATATCAAGGCATAATTGGATTAGTATGGTTAGCTCCAAAAATAATCATTACGTCATAATGTAAATCAAGAATTGAATCATCTTTATAAGAAATACAATCAAATATATGAAATAACATGTCCTGATAAAAACTTTTAAATCATTTTCTATCTTCCATAAAATATTTTAATTATCCAAACATATACTCATAATTTCTCATCAACTAAAAATAAACAAAACATAGAGTCCATAATGATCAATATAGAAATCATGTCTATGCAAAATATCAAGATACTAGGGTGGGTATTTCATCCTCACCCCCTAGGGTTAGGCTTGCTCCTGAAAGCCTAAAAATAAATATGGATATGTAGATCTGAGTTTGCTAGCATCCTCCCATGTGGCTGAGACCTCATCACTAGGATCCCATAGGACCCTTACCTGCTCTATGTTTTGACCCTTGAGAGTCAAAGTCCGCTGCTGGAGAATACATATCGGCTCCAAAGCCAGTTGCCTGTCCTCTACTTGTAAAGTGTTCCAATCCAATACATGAGTCAGATCAGAAATATACTCTCTAAGAATAGAAACATGAAATACATCATGAATACGTGCAAGGCTAGGCGGTAGGGCAAGTCGGTAGGCAACAGGTCCTATCCTCTCTAGGATCTCAAATGGACCCACAAACCTAGGTGCCAACTTAGAACCTTTTCCATAACAAATAGGGCTCTTCCGTGGGTGGACTCTCAAAAACACTTTGTCTCCTACATAAAACTATTTTTCAATTCTATGAGCATCTACATACTTTTTCTGCCTATCCTGAGCTGTCACAAGGTGCTCCCTAATTCTCTGCACCTGCTGTTCCATATCTTGTAACATTTTGGGTCCAAGGATTACCCTATCCTCTAAGTGATCCCAACTTAGAGGTGTACGACAAGGAGGACCATAAAGAGCCTGGTAAGGTGACATTCCAATAAAACTATGATAACCATTGTTATATGCAAACTCCACTAGATGAAAATAGTCCTCCTAGTGGGATTGCCTATCCATTACATACATTCTAAGCATATCCTCTAGTACCTGATTTACTCGCTCAATTTGGCCATCAGTTTCCAGATGATATGCCAAACTAAAGTTTATCTTTGTCCCTAAGGCACGTTGCAATGATGTCCAAAACTCTGAAGTGAAAATAGGATCTCTATCTGAGATAACCTTCCTAGGGACACCATGCACCCTGACTATATCCTTCATGAAAACCCTAACTATTGAGGAGGTAGTATAGGTTGACTGCATGGGAGAAAAATGTGCTACTTTGGTCAGCTTGTCAACTGTGACCATGATAGTGTTATGTCTCTGATAAGTGATGGGTAGTGCCACAATAAAATCCATAGATATCGTATCCCGTTTCCATTTGGGAATTAAGTGTGGTTGCAGGAGACCTGCCAGATGATGATGCTCAGCCTTGACCCTTTGACATTCCAAGCACCTAGCCACAAAATCTACTATATCTCTCCTCATACCTGACCAAAAAAATATCTGTCGTAGGTCGGTGTGCATTTTCTTAACCCCTGGATGAGTTGAATAGGGAGCACAATGAGCTTCAGTCATGATGACCTTCCGAAGGTCGCCAGAAAGTGGTACATAAATTTTGCCCTGTTGTCTTAATAGCCCATCTGAATCTACAAAATAACCCATGAATCTTCCTTCTAAGGCCCTTCCTGATTCTATTTCTGCTCTAACTTCTTGATACCAAGCATCTAAGGGGAGTGTTTGCAAAATATGACCCCTTAAATCCGTAGTAAGAGAAAGTGATGATAGTTCATGCCTTCTTCTAATTAAAGCATCTGCTACCACATTCTCTTTTACCTTAATATATTTGACCTTAAAGTCATATTCTCATAAAAAATTCATCCACCTACGCTGTCTAGGATTAAGGTTTGGTTGTGTAAAAATGTACTAAAGGCTTCAGTGGTCTGTGTGCAATTCAAACTGATTCCCTAACAAGAAGTGCCTCCAACGATTCAAGGCATGAACTGTTGTTTCTAATTCCAAATCATACGTAGGGTAGTTAAGCTCATGATCTTTAATTTTTCTTGATTCATAAGAAATAACCCTTCCATATTGCATAAGTACTGCTCCTATGCCTTCCAAGGAGGCATCTGTGCAAACTAGAAAGTTTTCTGAGGGATCGGGTACAACCAAAATCGGGGCACTGGTTAACCTTTCTTTTAAGATTTGAAAAGCTTCTGCACATCTCTCAGTCCAAATGAACTTCTTTCCTTTCCTTTTCAAGGAGGTGATGGGATGTGCTAATCTGGAGAATCCCTTGACGAAGCGCCTGTAATAAAAAACTAACCCCATGAAACTGCAAACTTCTGAAACATTGGTAGGTGTTGGCCATTCCACTATGGCTTGAATCTTGGTAGGATCCACTACTGTGCCTTCCCCTAAGATAACATGGCCAAGATACTTAACTTCTATTTGGAAAAACTCACACTTCTCCAGGTTGGCATACAACTAATTTTCTCAAAGGCATTGTAACACTGGCCAAAGATGTTGCTCATGCTCTTCTAATGATCTAGAGTATACCATAATATCATCCAAAAATATTATCACAAACTTATCCAAGTAAGTCCTGAATACCCCATCCATAAGGCTCATTAATAATGAGGGTGCATTTGTGAGACCGAAAGGTACTACGATAAATTCATAATGACCATACCAAGTACAGAAAGTTTTTCAATGAATGTCAGATTCTTGAATCCTTAACTGATGATAACCTGACTTAAGATCAATTTTAGAAAATACTTTTTCCCCTTTCATCTGATCAAACAAATCATCAATTCTCAGTAGAGGATATCTATTCTTAAATGTTACCTTATTGAGTTGACAATAGTCAATACATACCCTGAGAGATCCATCCTTCTTTTTTACAAAAATTACTGGAGCTCCCCAGGGTGACACACTTGGTCTGATAAAACCCTTTTCCAAAATTTCTTGTAATTGCATCTTCAATTCACTTAAATCCTAAGTTGTCATGTGATATGGAGCCTTGGAGATGGGTTATGCACCTTGCACCAATTCTATGCGAAAATCTATGTCACTTTTGGGAGGCATCCCTAGAATTTTGGTTGGATAGACATCAACAAAATCTTGAAGTAGAGGGTGATCAAGTGTAATTTCCTTACTTTCTCCTTCCACAAGATCATTTACCGAGACTACAAGGATTTGACATCCCTTCCTCATGCAGCTCTTTAATTTAATTTCTGACATCATCTGAAGCAATCTTGGGTGCTGGATCCCAACTAGGGTTTTAGGCTTCCCCAAATCATCTAAGTAGTGAATGGTGTTGTTTAGATATAATCTAATTTGGCCTCATTCTCATCTAACCAATCCATTCCTAACACAAATTCATAAGATCCAAGGGGAATCACATGAAGATCCACTTTGTTGAGAAGGCTCCTAAACCCAAGACACAATTTTGGACACACAAGTCAGTGGTCATCTTAGCCCCAGAGGCTAGTTCTACCTGCCACTTAACTCTTTTCCCTTCAGCCACTAGCCCACATTTCTCTACTAATAATGGAGATATAAAGGAATCAGTTGCTCTAGAATCAAATAAGATAGAGATATATTTACCCTTTAACGAACCTGTAGTCTCAATGACCATGCTTTGGTGGTCGGCTTGCCTATGCTCAACTGCAACAAAAAATCTATGAGACTGACCAACATCTCCAACAGTTGGTTCTGAAGCTGCCTGTTTCTAAATTTTGGTGAAGTTTGTGTGCCGAGGACAATGAGCTACAATGTGTCCCTATTTCCCGCAGGAGAAACACCCAGTGTTCTTTACAAAATTCTTTGCAGGAGGTGAGCTTGACTATTGGTAGCCCCCCCTATTGAAATTTTGAGATTTATGGGATGGTTGAGGAGTGAGCCTTTGTTGGTTTCGATTGTAATTATGGTTTTGTTGTTTCTGAAACCTTCCATTTCCTTGGTTATTGTTGTGAAATCTCTTTTTGTGGGAGTTTTATCCCCCTTTAAAGGACGATCATTGGTTTTTGGGCTAGGAGTCCCTTGATCATAGTTCCCTTTAGAACTTGTCCCGACGTTAACTGCTTGACTACCAGAATAACCACCTCGTCTTGACCTTACTTTCCTCTCTACTAAGAAAGCCTTGTTAATAGCCTCCCAAAGGTTTTTAGGTTCAAGGACTACCACCTCCCCCAATAAGCGATCATTTAATCCTCTTATGAAATGTTGAACAAAAATAGGACCATCATCTTTATAACTTGAGAAAGGCTTAAGTTCATAGAATTTTTTCTCATATTCTTCCACAGTCATATTTGCTTTCTTAAGATGGTGGAACTCTTCTTCCCTACCCTACCTCCATTGGTCAGACATGTACTGATCTTTGAAACTATCTAAGAATAATTCCCAGGAAATAGTGTTAATGCTGAGCTAGATTTTTTCCTCTTCATTGTGCCACCAAGTGGATGCGAATTTCCTCAAGTTCATAATGGCACATCTAGCTTTCACGTTACTACTGAAGGGGTGCATGGAGAAACATCTTTCAAGATCAAACAACCAGGTTTCGGCTGAGGATCCTCCTTCGTTACCGTAAATGTAGGGTATCTTAATTTTGAGTAAGTCCCTCATGTGAGCGGTATCCCTGGCTTCCATCTCTGGTATAGTTGTCCTTCTTCTAGGGCTTCTATCCCTTTCCCTATCATGGTAGTGAGAGTGGTTTTTTTCCTCCTGGTTTCCTTTGTTTTCTATGGCATTGAGCCTTTGCAAAATTTGTTGCATGAGTTGTCTCATTTGGGCCCCTTCAGAGTCATGACTTTGACTCTCATTCCTATGGTGACCCTGATCATGTTCTCCATCGAATTCCCCATGGAAAATCTCTCACTGTGATCTGGATGAAGAATCCTAGAATCTTTCCTTAGCTCTTCCACGGGTGATGGGAGGCATCCTGGATTACAATACCTAGTGTGAGATGTTACTTGTGGTACTATTAATGGAAAACAAAATGATTTCTATATAACCAAATATGTAAGCCAAAAGTGATCCGTTTTAGTAAATCATCAAGTTTATACAATGTATGATGGATATGGAGGGTCACCAAAATCCCTTCAAAATGAACTAAACAACCCACATAATGTTTATTACTGATTAATAAAAATATAAAGGAAAAGGAAAATTAAAATTTAAAAACTAAAAAAATAAAACAAACTACTTTGAAATTTATGCCTACTTGTAGAAGGCATAACTTTTGACACATATCTCGAAACAATATGCCATTTACACCGTTGTAAAGATAATAAAATTATCTAGAGGCAAAATTGAGGAGCTCTTTGACTCCTCAGAGTCAAGATCTGTCCAGAAATGCTCTGAAGGCCTCCGAAAATGCAATTTACTAAAATCTATCAAAAAAATTTAAAAATAAAATAAAATTTTGATATACACAAAAAATTTCTGCCAGCCTCCTTTGATTCATCATCCATCTTGTTTTGATCAAATATTGATACAACATAAGTTAAGGGTAGCTAGCTGACCTATATTTAAGAAGGAAATACTAATTTAAACGTAAATAGACCCTAGAGCTCCTAGTGTAGCAACCTAGGGCTCTGATACCAGATGTAATGTGCCCGCTAGGGAACCCATAAGCATCAGGTCTAAAGTACAAAGATAACAACTAGATTTTTTCTTTTAAAACGTTACTAAGACTATTTTAGAAATTATGAAAATGAACATGTCCTTAAAGGTTCCCCTTAAATGATTTCCATGAATATTAAAAGATACTGATTCTATAAATTACGTTAATGAATTCATGTCCTTTCCTAATTTGCATTGTATTTAGATTTGTTTTTTTTGAAAGGAGACATAAATAAATACATTGTAATTCTAATCATAATTTACCCTTTTCTCTAATTTCATTTCCAATTAACCTTGCCTACACATAATTCATTTGTATTACCGAAACATAAATAACTCTTAATTCCAGTTTTCATTTCAAGAGAGATAGGATATAAAATACATAATCAAATTTCTTTATTACAACTTTCTGACTTCCAAATAAACATTCCCTTTGATGTTCCTAAATCTACCCTTCCTAAATGACATTGCTTTCCCTTTAATATTCAATACAAATACATCAAATTGCCCAAGGGCTTACAAAAGATCTCTACATCTTTGTTTACAATGGATAGTAGTACAAGAAACTTTTAAAGGAAATCTTCAACACTGAATAAATCTAAATCCAAGCCAAGACACGAACCACGAACAGTACCTTGAAGAGATTTTCCACCCAACCATGTGAAACTTGTGAAGTTCCACCCCCCGTGCTAGGAGATAGAACCAAAGTACTCTCAAGGGCTAAGAAAATCTAAAGCAAAAGAACCATGCAATCAAATACCAAAAGATAAAAGGCATAAACAAAAAAGCACCACCAGACTGTACACCAAAGGTTTAGGTTCTAGAATACTGCCTAGGCAAGTTTCATCACACAACCTGTGCATTGGGATCCTCCCTAGAAACCATGTAACACCGGTCCCCTCTCAAAGTTTTAGGATCCACCCTAGAAGTTACCCATGGTACTGGTACTCCAACAGGTCTATGTGGATTTAGCCATTAAACATATATCTTTCATTATATTTTGAAACCCCCCTCCTAATTTCAATTTTTTTTTATGTTATCACTTGTTTACAAACTCAACAATAGGATTCCCTGGCAACCACTTTGGGTTCCAGCACCTATGGCGAGCCACCCACCTAGGGTATCAAGTTCCCTACCCCAAAAACATACCAAAACAAAGAAAACATCTCAAATGCTCTGATTCATATGCTAAAGAAACCCTCCTATTTACTCAGACCCTCAAGATGAGTCCTAATCCTTAACCGTGAGAAATATGAGGAAGATAGCAAGGATTTCATATACAATACATACTAAGAACAACTTATTGTTCTACCATATGAAATATATTGAACATTCAAATGGGAAAAAGGAAGTAGATAGACAACAAGATCAAACTGGAAGATGCAGACCAAAATAACAGAACAAAAACAATTGACAAAACATTTCCAAAATCTGCATAACATAGGGTAAAAATAACCATTTGCAGAACTTCCTGAAACATCCGAAATAAAACATACCTAAACTCCCTAAACTTCCTTGAAACCTAAATACACAAAATAAAGCATCCTATACATCCGCAAAGAAAACATAACCTTCCCAGAGAGATTAAAGGAGATTATATCATTATATAACATCATTCTTCCTGAATAAATCAATACATTATTCCCCATCTTTCAAAAAAATTCTCACCACATAAACTTTCAGGAAAAGAATTTCAAACACTATTAAATACACACAGACACACACACACACACACACACACACATACACACCCACACACATATATATACAAAAATACGAAAGGAGTATTTTTCTATGGTTACAGATCTTACTTAGGGTCTTGCGGAGAAACATTTCCAAAGTTGAGCAACCTCTGCTTCCCAAATGAACCAGCCCCTCCTTCCAAATTCCTGATGTCTTCTCTCCTTCTAGGTTGTATTTCTAAGTTTCTTCTGAGATAAAACTCTTCTTTCCTCCCAGATAAATCCTAACTCCAACTATTACATACTTCTGAAATTTTCTTCTCTGAAATGATTATCCAATTTTCTCCCCCCATAAAACCCCAACTCCTCACATACTCCAAATATTAAAATCCATCCATATAGTTGGAGGAGTTGCTTTACGGGAAGCAATGGCTCCAACTAATATAGTTTGTTTTAAAAACATTAAAACAATTCCCGAAAGCATAACTAAAGGTTTTATTTATATTTATTTACTTATTTAACTTACCAAGACCATAAAAGAACAAAGGTGAAAATAATCCTCAAGGAATTCACATAGCCCAATGGAAACTAACTAGCCTTACTACTAGGACGTCTCAGGTTCAAAAATCCTAGGTAAGCTTAGTTTTACTTATAGAATTATTATTACTCTATCATATTTTATTTTGCAATTACAATATTAATTTTGCAAGCATAAAGATATTAAAAAATACCTTTCTATACAAATATATATATGTATGTCTGTAGGTATATATTGCATAAATAAAGCATCAAATTCATATTTCAAAAGATAGAGAAGCATCATTCCTTAATATATAAATACAAATGATGAGACAAAGAAAACATACACTAAAGCATAAATCACCAAACCACAAAATCATAAAACTACTTAACCCCCCCAACTGAGGTGACTTCCTAAACAAGAACCTAAGTTAACAAGGTTCCCTTGAGAGTGCTTTTGAAAATATCTCCACACAACAATGTTTGAGGATTTTTTTAAGGCATGCTCAGACCTGTGTAGCCAGGTGAAGTCGATGCCTGGTACCTGCATCCTGCATCACCAAGTCAAGAGAAACATCTGTACATATATATAAATATACAACCAATGTCAAACAAGGAGGGAGAGTGTGACATCATGTGGATCTCCTCTACAAGTGACTACAACTGCCTCTCCTCATCCTACAAACACATAAGATAGAATCAATATCAAGGCATAATTGGATTAGTATGGTTAGTTCCAAAAATAATCATTAATCCATAATGTAAATTATCTTAATAAGAAATACAATCAAATATATGAAATAAAATGTCCTGATAAAAACTTTTAAATTATTTTCTATCTTCCATAAAATATTTTAATTATCCAAACATATACTCATAATATCTCATCAACTAAAAATAAACAAAACATAGAGTCCATAATGCTCAATATAGAATCATGTCTGTGCAAAATATCAAGATACTAGGGTGGGCATTACAGTTTAGATCATATTACAAGCCTAAATACACTAAGGAATGCTATCATGTTCAAGATGGTGTAATTGATGATGACTCAAGAGAAGATGAAATTGGATTCATTGCCATTAAAGACATTGAGAAGGTTCTTGAAGAAATGGACAAAGAAGATGAAGAGAAAGAACAAGAGTTAGCATTAGTTTCCAAAGCAGACATTAGAACTTACTGGATCATAGACAATGGATGTTCACACCACATGATAGGAGAAAAAAATAGATTTGTTCATTTGATCAAGTACAAAGGTGGCATGGTTAGATTTGGAGATAACACTCCCAAACCTATCATAGGCAAAGGTTCTATTACCTTAGATGGAAAGAACATGACATATGATGTTCTATATGTGGATGAATTACATCATAACCTACTGAGCGTTGGACAGTTGCTTGATAAAGCATATCAGTTGGAATTAAAAAACAACCAGTGCATCGTTAACAATAAAAAGGAGACACAATTGCATCAGGCTCAAAGATGAAAGGTAATGTCGTTCAGTTCAATTTTGAAGTAAGTTGTTTTGTTGCAAAAGTAGATGCCAGTTGGCTATGGCACAAGAGACCCTGTCATATCAATTTTGACAATATAGTAAAGATAAGCAATGTAAAGGCAGTAAGAGACCTTCCTACTATTGCAAGACTAGTTGATACTATGTGTAGGGAATGTGTGATGGGAAAGCATGTGAGGAAATCATTCAGAAGCAAATAGAACTCAACAGATAACAAATTAGATCTAGTGCATACAGACTTATGCAGTCCCACTCAAACAAGATCATACTATTGAGAGAGATATTTCATATTGTTTGTTGATGATTTTTCCTGAATGATGTGGGCTGCATTCTTAAAGGAAAAATCTAAAGCCTTTGATAAATTCAAAACATTCAAGGCCAAAGTTGAAAATGAGTCTGGATTAAAGATAAAATGTCTGAGATCAGATAGAGGAGGAGAATTCACCTCTGACTAGTTTTATGACTACTGTGAAGAACATGGAATCAAAAGATAGTTAAGTGCACCTAGAACCCCTCAGCGGAATGGGATAGCAGAAAGGAGGAATAGGATAATACTTGAAACAACGTGCACTATCATGATAGAAGGAAAAGTTTCCCATACCTACTGGAGAGATGCAGTCAATACAACAGTCTATACTATCAATAGAATTCAATTAAGGCCAGGCACAAACAAGACAACTTATGAAATTTGGTTTGCTAATGTACCTACTGTAAAATACTTTAGAATCTTTGGAAGCAAGTGCTACATCAAGAGAGATGACAACATTGGCAAGTTTGATGCTAGAAGCAACGAAGGTATTTTCTTGGTTACTCTTCTAAAAGCAAAGCCTATAGATGTTTTAATCTAAGATTGAAGAAGATCATTGAAAGTACTCATGTGAAGATTAATTAGAAGTTCATGATTTAAGAAAGATACTATGAATGTGCTCCCATGATTGAAGATGAACCTAGACCCATCAGTAAGGACACAGTTATTGAAGAAATGTTTGACTGTATTGATGTCTCATACAAAAATCCTGAACCAAGTGAAGAAGAATCACATATTACAAATGAGAGTGTCACTCCTAAGAACTAAAAATACACATCCAAATACCACTCTAAAGAAGACATCATTGGAGATCAGAGCGCTAAAGTCTTGACAAAATCGAGAACAAAAGGTTCAACCGTTGATGAAGAGGTATGCTTACTTTCACAGATTGAACCCTTAAGTGTTGAAGATGCGTGCAATGATTCAGATTGGAAAAATGCTATGCAAGAAGAACTCGATCAGATAATAAAGAATGATACATGGGAACTGGTCCTAGACCTCATGACAAAAATGTGATTGGAACAAAGTGGATAGTCAGGAACAAGATGAATGAAGAGGGCACAGTGGTAAGAAACAAAGCAATATTAGTATATAAAGGATATGCGCAGAGAGAAGGAATAAATTACACTGATACATTTTCCCCTGTGAGCAGACTGGAAGCTATCAAATTGTTTTTTGTCTTATGCAACATTCAAGAACTTTAAAGTATATCAAATGAATGTTAAGTCAGCCTTTTTGAATGGTGACTTGAAGGAAGAAGTCTACATGGAGCAACCTGAAGGATTCAAACTTTCAGACAAACCAGACATGGTATGTAGACTAAAGAAAGCACTATATGGACTTAAACAGGCCCCAAGAGCTTGGTATGAGAGACTTGATAGTTACTTAACAAAGATAGGATTCAGAAAAGGAGCAGCAGACTATAATTTATTCATAAGAGAGACAAATGAAGGATTACTAATCATTGCTATTTTTTTTTATGACATTATCTTTGGAGGTAATGACAAACTTAGTGCAGAATTTGCCAAAGAGATGAAAAGTGGATTCGAAATGAGCATGATTGGACCTATCAAATATTTCTTGGGATTGAATGTAATACAAACTGATAAAGGCATATTCATAAATTAGTCTAAGTATGTGAAGGAGATATTGAAGACTTTCAAAATGGAAGATTGCAAACCAGTAAGCACCCCCATGATAACAGGAAGCAATATTTCTAAAGATGATGATTCCACAGTAGTTGACAAGACACTATACAAGTATATGATTGGAAAAATCATATATATTACTCAATCTAGACCAAACATTTCCAATGCAGTTGGCATTGTTGGAAGATTTGCAGCTAAACCTAAACAAAATCATCTAATGACAATAAAAAGAATATTCAGATACCTAAAGGGGACTATAGACTATGGCTTATGGTATCCTAACTCAAAAAATATACAACTTCATGTGTATACAGATGCAGATTGGGTAGTTTGTGTTGATGAAAGAAAAAGTACATTAGGAGGAGAATTATTTCTTGGAGATAGGTTAGTCACTTGGACAAGAAAAAAGCAGAATTGTATCTCACAGTCGACAACAAAATATGAGTATGTTGCAGCAGCATTGAATTGTTCAACAATGGTTTGGATCAAATAGATGATTAAAGACTTTGGTATCCAGATTGATTATCCTATTGTTATTCACTATGATAACATTAGCACTATCAATATGTCAAAGAACCCTATGATACATGCAAAGACAAAACACATTGAGATCAAATATCACTTTCTAAGAGAAAAAGTTGCAGACAAAAAAGTAAAGTTGGATTATGTGAGCACTAAAGAACAACTAGCAGATATCTTTACAAAGCTTCTATCAAAAGATACTTTTGAGTATCTCAGGGAGAAGCTGGGAGTAATTCCCTTTCCTGAGTCTGATTAGAATTTGCAGCAAAGAACATCAGTGCTTGTGATTGATGAATGGTTGACTACTCTACTTCTGGATTAGTACCTATGCTTAAAGGTGTTTGACACCCTTTTCCATTGATGTCAAAGGGGGAGTATTAGTAAGGGGGAGCATATACTCTGGGGGAGTATACAGTTAGAAGAGTCACAATAGTGAAGAGGAACCTTTGATGAGGATATTGAGAAGATTGTAAAAAGAAGGAAGACAATTTGAGTTGATGATATCATATGTTTCCATCAATGTCAAAGGGGGAGATTGTTGGAGATTTGCCTCTGTGCAAATAGTTGTTTGTATGTTTGTCATTGATGACAACATATAATATACAATGATGTCTTATATGGAATTATCAGTATAGATGTTTTGAAGCTATGCATGTTTATTTTCATGGTGTATACATGTTCCAATTACTATGTGCATTCATGCAGATTCAGATATGCAGTTCCAGTTGAGTTATGATAATCAATTATGGCAGTTATAGTTTCTAGAGTTTATCTGTTAAGAGCTGACGTATTTACATTGTTTCTTTAGTTACGCCTATCTTTGGGATATGCGTGTTTGTATTAATGTTTAGTTATGAGTCAATGATGATTATCCAAAGGTGCTAAACTTTTTTTAATAGAATCGTGATGTTGGAGTTAATTTGGTGAAGCTGACTTTGTGAAGCGTCGTGTCTATTCAGTTTGAGTTGCGCAGTCCTAATTTTGATTGCATGCTTGGTTGAGCTGACAAGAGAGTTGATGAAGTGTTTCCAGATACCGTTGTGACCTTATCCTTGGTGAAGATACATATAGCAGTTCAAATATGTTCGCTAAGAGTGAAAAATGAAGTGAAAAAGAAAAGACAGAGAAGAGCAGAAAGTCAGACAGAATAAGTTGAAGATCTATGTGAAGAAACAAAAGTAGATTACAATTCATTGGAACTGATCAATGTGAAGATATTTAAAAAAAATATACTTTTGAGTATCTCAGGGAGAAGCTGGGAGTAATTCCCTTTCCTGAGTCTGATTAGAATTTGCAGCAAAGAACATCAGTCCTTGTGACTGATGAATGGTTGAATACTCTACTTCTGGAGTAGTACCTATGCTTAAAGGTGTTTGACACCCTTTGCCATTGATGTCAAAGGGGGAGTATTAGTAAGGGGGAGCATATACTCTGGGGGAGTATACAGTTAGAAGAGTCACAACAGTGAAGAGGAACCTTTGATGAGGATATTGAGAAGATTGTAAAAAGAAGGAAGACAATTTGAGTTGATGATATCATATGTTGCCATCAATGTCAAAGGGGGAGATTGTTGGAGATTTGCCTCTATGCAAATAGTTGTTTGTATGTTTGTCATTGATGACAACATACAATATACAACGATGTCTTATATGCAATTATCAGTACAGATGTTTTGAAGCTATGCGTGTTTATTTTCATGGTGTATACATGTTCCAGTTACTATGTGAACTCACGCAGAGTCAGATATGGAGTTCCAATTGAGTTATGATAATCAGTTATGGCAGTTACAGTTTCTAGAGTTTATCTGTTAAGAGCCGATGTATTTACATTATTTTTTCAATTGCGCCTATCTTTGGGATATGCATGTTTGTATTAATGTTTAGTTATGAGTCAATGATGATTATCCAAAGGTGCTAAACTTGTTTTAATAGAATCGTGATGTTGGAGTTAATTTGGTGAATCCGACTTTGTGAAGCGTTGTGTCTATTCAGTTTGAGTTGCGCGGTCCTAATTTTGATTGCATGCTTGGTTGAGCCAACAAGAAAGTTGATGAAGTGTTTCCAAATACCGTCATGACCTTATCCTTGGTGAAGATACATATAGAATTTCAAATATGTTCGCTAGGAGTGAAAAAGAAAAGACAGAGCAGAGCAGAAAGTCAAACAGAATTCATTGAAGATCTATGTGAAGAAACATAAGTAGATTACAATTCATCATTCTAGCAGTGAGGTTTTGGATAGCGAGTCCTCACCCCTAACAGGGTTGTTTGTAAAAGACTCCTAACAGGGTCCGACCTTTAACCAGGTCTCTGTACTTCTAGCATTGTAAAGATCAACTCCTAGCAAGGTTGTAAGATCTTCTAACAGGGATCATTATAAACTAGTGCAGTTATTTGTGGGTGCTAATTCCCATTGGGGTTTTTACCTATTTGGTTTCCCCGTAACCAAAATTGTGGAGTTCTCTATTATGTTATATGAATGTGCATTTACTTTATATCAAATTATAATTAATAGGAGAAAATAATTAAATTAGCTGATAACTGATTCACCCCCCCTCTCAGTTATCCTTTGGGACTATTTCAACACATAGTCGACTCATGCCCGGATATGACGCATATTGTTTTTTAATTTCATTCCAAAAAAAAATAATTATGAATTTTCTTCTACAACGTTTTCAGAATAAAAAACTCCCGTGTCTGACCACCTTAACTCATTGAAAACTTTACCAAATTAGAAAAAAAAAATTCTCTTATAGTAGGCAAAGCATAGAATGTGACACATTTTTCAGATTTCAAAAATGTTATATTGTCTGAAAGTTATAGCCATTTTTCAATCAGTATATAAATCAACACTTTAGAGGTAACTCCATTAGAAAATAACTAATAATTACTTATCGTATTCAAAATTTGACAGCAATTATATCGATAGAAATTTGATAATCTCCTTAAGATACCCTTTTCGTTTCATCAAATTTGGGTGAAAAAAAGTCGTCAGCTGCATGGTCGAAGTCTGGAACTTAGAGAAACAGGGGAAAAACACATTTTTGTGACATTTGAAGAGTTGACCAGGTAGGTTTGGTGCACAAAGCAATACCAAGCCTAATCTGGTACCCGATATTTTCAGGTACTTGAGATTTTAGGGTACCCGAAAATCCTGGCAGAATTTTGAATTTTAAAATTTCCCTCCCCTTTCTCCCTCTTAATTTATTTCCAACCCCTTTCTCCCTCCCATTTCCCCATACTTCAATATATTATATATCAAAAATTATATATTAGATTATATATTATATATTAAATATTATATAATATCTATTATATATTAAATATTATATAAAATACATTTTACATTAAATATTATATAATATATATAAATATTAAATGTTACATTATAAATCATATATTATATATTATTTTATATGTATTATATATTAATATGTATTTTACAATATCACATGATATCTTCATATTTAAATTGTATATAATATATATTATATATATATATATATATATATATATATATATATTCAATATGATATGTATTATATATTATATAAAAAATATTGTTGTATATATAATAAAATAAAGTATAGTATATATATAATATATATTATATAGCACATATTAATACATAGGTTAATTACACCAATATAAGGCATCCAAAAGGTTTCCAAAGGGGTCATAGAGGGTTCCTAGGGGTCCTAATGCTTGAGAAAGTGTACTAGGACCCCTTAGGTCCCTCTGTAACCCCCGACAACACATTAGAGCACTCAATTGTGTCCCAAGGGGTCGTACGACCCCTTGGGACACACTTTCATGTTGAAATGTGTCAAAAGGGGTCATGGGGACTTCCTAGGGGTCCTAGTACGCCATATCACGCGTTAGGACCCCTAGGATGTCCCCATGACCCCTTTTGACACATTTCAACAC
>MU227212.1:1117810-1137256 GCA_018584345.1 Thuja plicata
CCCCTGGGAAGTCCCCATGACCCATTTTAACATATTTCAACATTCAAGTGCGTCCCAAGGGGTCATATGACCCCTTCGAACACACTTGAGTGTTCTCATGTGTCAAAAGGGGTCATGGGGACTTCCTAGGGGTCCTAGTATGCCTTATCACTTATGACATTAAGTTTTTCCATTAGTATACTTAAGTGAAAAACATGATAAAAGTCATCAGTATAGGCATGACCGATGGATAGACACTGACGAGATGACAATGCTTGACATGAAAATGCTAAGTATAGAATTGCCTGACGAACACTGACAAGTGTCAAAACTGACGACAAGCATAACTGATGGAACAATTTTGAGAACATCGCTGAAAGTGAAGAAAAGGAATACTCGACGATCAGTTCAGTAAAGGAACACCAACGAAGTAGAAAATTGACATACTGATAGATCAACCCAATGATTAGAACTGACAGTGAGTTATAGAACCCGCAAAAGTGGATCTGACTTTACACGTTAGATAAAACACTGTAACTCTATTTATAGAATTTTAATTTGTTTTAAATATTTACTTGAGGGTCAAGTAAGCATAGTGTAAATGTTTTAAAGCATCCTAATGGATCTAAAACATAACTAACTAAAGATCAAGGTTAAGTTGTAAACGTTGGATCTAGAGTTAATTTGAAAAGTGTGAATCAAGAATAGAACTAGAAACTAGTATAAATAGATGTTCAATCATTTGTATTACATGAGTTTAAGCAAGCTTTGAAAATGATTGTAGCCACGAAAAGCTTCTAAGAAGCAGAAGAGAACTCATGAAAAGTTCATAAAAAGATCATATCAGTTCTCAAGAACACATAGTAGGCTACCGATGAGCAGAGACAAGGATTATTCAATCACTCAAGGTGATTACTTATACATTGTAAGCTTTACAGGATCTATTATCAGCAATTAGAGATTGGATAAACTATCAGATAAACATTTATATTGTAGTTTCATTCTAACAAGAGCATCACATCTAAAATCCTTTTGTAGAAGGTGGACTTAATAGTTCTTTGATAAATCTCTTAACAGAGTGCACACTTAACAGTGTTGCTAAAGCAATATGGAAGGAAAGAAATGAAAGAATTTTCAGAGAGAAGGAGACTTCCCCTAAAATATTATTCAGGAAAAGTCAGAATGTGATTATTGAGAAATTCAAAATTATGAAAATTAAAGATGACTCTAAAGGCAAAGAGGATAGTGAAATTATTAAAAACTGGGGTATTCTATTTGATGAGAAATCTCAAAGTAATAACAAAGATGGAGTGGCTTGGGAAAGTTCTCCGACGGGATGGATGAAGATTAACTTTGATGGGGCATCAAAAGGTAATCCTGGTATTGCTGGATGTGGAATGATCATCCATGATGACAAAGGACATTGTATTGCTATGAGGGCTATCCCTATAGGTGTTCAAAATAATCATATGGCCGAGGCTTTGGCTGCCCTCAATGGTCTTATTATGGCTAAAGAAAATAATTATAAAAATGTCTGGCTTGAAAGGGATTGCCTGAATATTATCAAGGCCCTTAACAATATTTCCAACCCATCGTGGATGATTAGTAATATTATTGATTATGCCAAGTCTATAATCAAGATTATGAATAAATGTATTGTGACGCATGTGTACCGAGAAGGCAATATTAGTGTAGATTGGGTGGCCAACTACGCATGTAAAAGTGACCATATCTATACTTGGAATGATGATACCAGCCTATCATACGATATCAAATCCCTTATGCATAAGGAGATGATCTACGGAAGGTAGAGAAATGAAAATCATTTAATTAAATGAATGCAGCTAACATGAGTGATGTAAGTCCTAATTATGAGGCGTTAATCCTCTGCAATGCCACTTGGTGTCGAAATACCTTTTCAAACAGATTTTGGGGGCTCTCAAAAATTGTGGAGTACATTATAGAAAAGGAGAATAATAGAAAAATCAAGCACAGAGAAAACCAGAGAAACATTGTTAGCAGATATAGAATGGGTGGGAGTAAGAAAAGACATGAACCTACCGACTGCAGTGAATGGAAGAAAAATGAGCAAGTTTGGGAAATTCTTCAAAAGGGGAATTTTTTTGCGTATATGTAGAAGCTTCGTGGGGGAAACCCTGCGATTACTAGTTTTTTCATGCGTAATTGGAAGAAATGGAAGATCCATTTCAATAATCAATGGATAGATATCACTGAGGAACTTATGGTAGAGGCCATTGGTCTTCCTATGAATGGCATGAAGTTCTATCATGACCACAATTATTCTGATAAAGCATATGAGAGGTTCCCAGAGAATGAGGAGGAGGCTGAAAGATTTGCGAAGAAGGTAGAGGTTTCTTCAGTACTGCTAATATCAGCCACCCATGGAATTTTGTTTTATATGTATCTCTCTATTATCTTACCCTTGATGGGAGATTTACTAGATCCTACGGGCATCATTTTGTTATCCTAAATTATTTTAGGCATAATGAGGAAATGAGTATCCCTTTCTATCTTATGAGCTCTCTGAATGTCACTATGAGTGAGTTTCACAATGACCCTTTTGGGGATCATGCCTCTCACAAAGGTTTAATGGTTCTCATTTATGATGTGTTAAAAATGAGGAAAATGGATAAAATTGTTGGTAAGGGTAAAATTCTTAACGATGTGGAGATTGAGGACGAAGAGTCGGGAGAAATATTTGATGATGACACTGAGGATGAGATGAACACTATTAGCACCAGAGGTATGGGAAGTTTGAAGGGTAGTTCCTCAAAGATTTCTATGAAAAATTTGGAGTATGAGGAGATGAACCCTAATTTGGAGGGTTTTAGAACTGAAGATGAGGAAAACCCCAAAATCCAGAGAAAAAGGAAAGCTGGTCTTAAGAAAAAGCCTTCGGGCATCAAGAAATTGAAGAAGAACAAGGGTATCCTCATATCCTTTGACAAAGAGGACCCTGTTCATGAGAGTCTAGAGAAAAAGGAGAAGGTGGAGAAAGACAAGGATAACACTCAGAGTAAGGTTGAGGAAAAAGAGGTTAGTATTCAAGAGAAGGCTAATACTGACACAATAGGGAACACTAAGGAAAGCTTCAACATTGGCTCAGACCAGAAAGACAACCTCCTTTCTTTTGGGAGGTTTATGGCTACCATGGCTCAGGATACTGTGAATATGAAGACTGAAATTAAGGAACAAGGTAAGATTGTGAGTAGGATTAAAGTTGCTACCTTTGGGGAAGAGTCTATGGCTACCAGCTTGAAGAATTGGACTGAAGCCATTAACAAGGGTGAAGCCTTTGGGGAGCTGGGCACTAAAGTGTTGACTATGGAGGATAAGATTAAAAAAATGAACAAAGAAGAAGAAGCCAGAAATATTGAGGCGCGTCTATCCTCATTGGAAGGAAAAATGGAGAAAATGTATTTGATGGTTAAAAAACTCTGAGCAAAGCTTTAATATTCTGAAATTTTCTGTTGAGCAATGCAAGAATCTGATGGAGAGACTCGAGGCTAATAGAGGGGAGGAGAGTAAGGATCCCAAAGAGGGTTTGGGCTCTGGTATCCACATTCATGCAGGTATAAAGAAGAAAGACATGGACCTTGAAGACCTTAGAGTCTCGGTGGATAATATGGAGCTTCTTGCAGAGCAAGCGAAAGATCTGATGGAGACTATCTAGCTCCCTGTGTGCTATCTTTTTTTTTTGGGATGTCTTTTCCTCTTGGGCTATCTTTTTTTGTTTTTTAGGTTTGCGGGGCCTAGGGTCCCTGTTTGTCCTTTGTCCCATCTTTTGGTAGTTAACTAATCAGCTTTGTCTATCTTCTGATCTTTTGTACAAGGTTTCGGGACCTTTCAAATCCTGCTTTTACTTAATCAAAAGAGTGTTGCTAAAGCTTCAAATGAATTAGATCCTAACAGGTCTCCACTCTAATACTCCTAACAGGGTAGATCATCAGAAGTGATTAATTGTAAGCTTTAACCAGCTCCCTTCTTATCTGCAGATAGTGAAGTTTTGTGGGTAGACATCCCCATCGTAGTTTTTACTTCCTAACAGGAGTTTTCTGCGATATCATATCATGTGTTATGTGTTATTTACTTTCATGTATATTTCTTGAATGTTTACACATGTAAAGAACTTATATTATGATTTCATACACACAAGCAAAGATGAAGAGATAGATAGGAATATACAAATCTGATGACACAAAGGTTAATGGGCCAACCACATAAAAAGTTTTAGAGATACTGATTCACCCCTCCCCTCTTAGTACATCATTCCAAAAATTGGTATCAGAGCTAAGTCTCTTTCTTGAAAATATTAAAGACTTAAGAGAAAAGATAAACACAATGGAAAAGTACAGACTGGACAAGACTATTGAGAATGAGCAGTTACAAATTCAGATTTACTATGAGCAGTACAAGGAGGCGAGAGTAAGCATGAGAAAGTTGCTTGATAAAAGAAAGATTATGGCAACTAAGCTTAATGAAAAAGATTATCAAGAAGAGGAGATTCTAGACTACTTCAACTATGCTGAATCATCAACAAGCAAAGCTTCAGACACATCAGTAGAAGAAATTACAAGTATACAAGAAGTCAATCTACATCGGACAAAGAAAATCAAGATGCTGCAAATTGGTCAAGAGACTCAGATGGTAAATATGATTGATGTCATGAATGATTCAAGAAAAGATGAATCGGAGAGAACATTGGCTATTGATGACAGGAGGAAAATCACAGAGAAGCTACAAGAAAAAGAATTAGAGATTCAAAGACTTACTGATCATCACCATGAAATTAATAATCAGATTATTCTTATGAGTCAAGAGGCAAATAGATTAAATACTGAACTCATTGAAAGAATACAAATCATTGGTGAGCTAAGAGAAGAGAATGAGAAGCTAAAGCATGAAGTCATAATTCAGAATCAACACAATGAATTAATCAAGAAAGCTAAAGATAGCAATTAAAGAATAGATGATTTCCTTGATGGACAAAGAAGAGTCAACAACTACACAGGCATAGGGTACACCGACAATGGAGAATCATCTAATCAATCAGATCAAAGGAATGTTTATGCAACTCCAAAGACCAATAAGTTGTCATGCAATTACTATTGGAAACCAGGCCACACCTCAAACATTTGTAGAAACAAAATGAAAGGTATTCCTCAAGCACAATCTACTTTCATTGGTAATTGTTATAAATGTCACAAGAAAGGACACAAGGCACATGAATGTAGATCCAAGGTGACAAATCCAAAGAAGGAAACCTACATGGACAAGTACTGTCCTACCTAAAAAATGAATGGACATACATATCAGGAGTGCTGGAAAAAGAACAAAAAGGCATGGACACCAAAAGAACCTGATAATGGCTATAAACCAACAAGAGTTGGTAACTCATATGTTTGGGCCTACAAAACATGGGTAAATTGCACAAAATGCGGAAGGTATGATCATATATATGCCAACTGTATGAGAAAATGGAATAGAAGACCAAGATGATGGTTCAATCTAGGTATGGCATGTTTACATTGTCATAAAGTTGGACATGTGATAAAAGATTGCAAAGACCGACTGACAGAAACAAGCACTTATCCTAATGGAAACACCATTGATTACATCAAGAAGATGAGAAACAAGATGTGGGTAAAAGATAAAAACACTGAAGGTGCTAGAACAAGCAATGAAAATGATGACACCCCATCCAATGGATCTAGTGACATCACCATTTCCAATTAAGTTGCACAAGTAAGTATGGAACTGCATTATGACAAGTTATATTATGCATCGGTTCCATTACATATTGATCATATAGACAAATCAACATTATTAAAGATGCACTATATTGTTACTTGTAAATATTATTGAAAAACAACCATTGGTTAATGGGTACAAATTAGCATCAGTGAACACACACAGAAAAGTTAACACTACTTACTGAAATGTATCGGTCATTACACAAAAGCCAAGTTGCTAAGTGTAAACCGACGGACATTGGTGATCCTTGAGTTGACAGAAGTTGTCGTCGCCACTTTACCAACAATCATCGGTGAAGTCACCGAAGCTGCTAGCAATCCCGACACTTTGCACCTACACCGGAGATGTTATTTATGCTTCAACTGACAAACTCAGTCTTTGTACACTGACAAGTTATTGAGCATTAATGACAACTTAGGGCACAAAAGTTATAAAAGTCAGATAGAAGAACTCATTTTGCACCCACAATTTTTGAGCAACTAAGTAGAGCTAAGTAGAATGATTGGAGAGAAAATTGAAGTGCAACCTCAACAAGATTCCAAATCAACTCAAAGGATTCACGAGCAATCACAGAGATTCAGTAAGTACCTGCATACACTGATCGCACTGTTTAAATATAGAAAGCCCTAAAATTCTGAAAACACGATGACATCTACTTCAAGAGTTGAAGAGTTGAAAGAGGATAAGAAGAAAATGATCAATCTTATCAGAAAAGGCACTTGTGTTGAACCTAAATACAAGATGCACCCAGAAATCGCATCACAACCTGATGATTTTGGAGCATTCTCTAGAATCCCACCTAGGGTTTTTCTGGTAGAGGACGTAAGGTCCTATATACATTGTAAGATCTCAAAATTAGGAGATCTGGACCTAGACAATGCCTATAAGGCACCGTGTGATGAAGCTAGAAACGTAAAAGAAGAGCACAAGCATCTTGAAGTGAAAGGTATCACGAATGCATTATGCTTTCCCAGAGTTTTCAAAATAGAGTGAATACAGATAGTTCTTAACAGAATGCATAACCAGAATTTATGGCTTACTAAGCCAAAACGAATAAAAAAGGATGTTATTCATGCAGTTACTAGATATCGTACAACCAACAAACCACAAGCTCACAAGCACCCATCCCTAAAGGAAGTGGAAAAGCTAACTGGTGCAAAATCAAACAAGAGAGGTCTTAAGGTTAACACTATCACCGACGAGGAACTCAAGTTTGGTGTATGTGTGGTAGGATACAAGATCTTCTAGGACAACAGAATGAATAACATAGCAAGCACTGCTATGAGAACAGCCTACAAGATCATCAAAGAAGGAAATAAGATGGATCTTGCAGAGATTTTGTTCAATCAACTTGAGGAGAACATGAACACCATAAGATCTTCAAATACAAACACTATTAGTAATAATTGAGAGGGGGGGCGGGGGGTGGGGTGAATCAGTGGTCTCAAATACTTATCCTTAATCTAACCACCAATCAAATAAAACTCAGATTGTTATGTCCCTACAAGACGCATGCCATGAGATACTTATAATGATTATTTGTCTGTCAGTTTACCTTATTTGTCCTTATTCTCCTTGATTACTGAAAAGCAGTATAACTATTTACCAAAATATAGTAAATATGCAAAGTATACTGATAAATCTAGAAATGCATATGTGAAATGTAAAATAGTAAAGTAATAAACCATACACACATAACACATGGATTTTAACGTGGAAACCTTGTTAAGGGAAAAAACCACTGGGACTAGTACCCCAAATTTTCACTCTTCTGAAGTGATCCCTATTAAGATCCAACCCTATTAAAGGTTACAAAACACTGTTAGGTGTGACAGGTGTTAGAGGAGTTTACACATATAGGTTGTTAATTAGTATCGAGCATCTAATGCTGCCATCCTTGAATCAGCCTCACTCTTAGACTGTCAATAGGCATCAGGAATATCCAATTCTACTTTCATGAATCAACCTTTTTGGCACTCCTTGGGATGTACCTCAATATATAGAAGACTATTAAGTCTTGCTCTGTTAAGAGACTTGATGCTTCAATGGTTAAACTGAAACACTATGACCTGTTTCTAATGCAACTTTGAATTGTAGATTTTTAGATCTATTTAAGTACATTACCTCTCTGATCAATGTATCAATTCAGTTATTTGTGCTCCACACTTTCTTCTCTGTGATGCTGTGCTTCACTATTCGTTGATGTTTGCAGAATTCTTTAGCTCTCCTTCAACTTGATTGATCAGGACCGTATGAAGTTCTTCTTCATTAGTTTCTCTTCAGCATCCTCTTTCTATTCACTCCCCTTCCCCATGCATATGGAAATGAATTAAGCTTGTCTCTTATATAGACATGATATTCATCATTTCTTGATTCTTGATTCTTGGCATGAAAAACAATCCAGCCAATTTGATTTAAAGAATAACTCCTGATTTATCTCATAGTTATCTTTATGCCAACTATACAAGTCTTCTTTAAATCAATCACTTAATTCTTGTCAAATAAAACAAATAAAACAACCAGTTAAGTCTATCTTTAGCTCTTGCCAGCTATATATTTTGTCATTTTCTGAACTCTCTGTTCCGTCGGTCAACTCTGCAGCTAGTTGTCGGTTACAACTGCCAGTTTCGTCGGTGTGACTCCAGTTAGCTTCAAGATCTCCATCTATTGGGAAACTCTACTTTTAGCTCATCAGGAAATGCTGTCTTCTTCTTGTCAGGTATCACTGTGACTTTTCTTCTTTACCTTTACCGATGGTGTGCACTCTGTCGGTGTTGTCTGTCACTTAGTGAATACTTGACTTTTATGCATTGCTAAAAGCATAACCTTTGTTCCATTGATTCTCTGAAGTCTTTGGCATTTTATACATGACCGTACAGATGATATCAAGTTGACATCAATGAAAATAAAAATCATTAACTGCTTTAATGCCTTGCATTATCTTTAACTTAACATTATAAAAAATTTAATTATTTACATGTCATCAATCTCTCCCTTTGGCATTGATGGAAACAAACTTATATTATCACACTATACTATTTCTAATACAATATGAAATACAATTGTTGAGATTCATCAAACTACCAAACAGTTTGTTTTGATAACTGATAAAAATTTCTGACCGTCGGTAAGCTCTGTTTTAGCTTAGATTTGATTCTTGCAGCTCTCTATGTTTCTTGTTATGATGCGTTTCATCCTCACCTTGTCAATATCTCTCCTTTGACTATTCTTCATGTTTGATGTCTTTCTCTATTGTCAGCAACTCTTCCTTTGTATTAACTCCTTCATTCAAACTCTCTCCCTATGGATATGATCTCTCCCTGTTGGAGTAATCTGATAATGGATAATCTTTCTTCTTTTTTTGAAGACTATGAAAATATGGATAAACTCTCTCCCTTTGAAAACAATGCCAAACAAATATCTTACAGATATATGACATTAATGTCAAGTGATCTTTTCTCTCCATCCATAATATATTCCTTGAATTTCCCTTATCCATCAGCAATGCGTCAATATGTTCTAGTGCTCGGTTCCTGATATATACCTATTGTATATAGATGTAGCTTTGAAGTTCATCCTTTTTTCTTGCATCAACATGAATGATATTCTGAGAATATGTAGGCTGATGCAGCCTTCAGTCATTTTACTGAGTGGTAGACAAGTGTTTGACCCCTAGTCTCTTTCTTAAGTACTCAAACGTATCCCTAGGAAGTGGCTTGGTGAAGATATCAACCAATTGTTCTTTGGATTGCACATATTCAAGTATCACCTCTTTTTCTTGAACTTGTTCTCTTAAGTAATGATACTTGATGGTAATGTGTTTAGTTTTTGCATGCATGACTGGATTCTTGGAAATGTTTATTGCACTGGTGTTATCACAATAGATAGTCATTGGTTCTAAGATCTTCATATGCATACCTTCCAACAACTATTTGATTCATGCAATATTTGAGCAATTTGTAGCAGCAACAACATATTCTGCTTCTGTAGTAGATTGTGAGATGCATCTCTGCTTCTTGCTAATCCATGTGACAAGTTTGTCACCCATAGAGAATGCTCCTCTAGTTGTTCTCTTTCGGTCATCAAGATTTCTAGCCCAATCAGCATCGAGAAACACCTTAAGTTCAAATTTTCCTTCTCTTCTATACCATTAGCCAAATTCCTCAGTATTCTTCAAATATCTTAGAATTCTTTTCATAGCATTCATATGTGATTCCCTGGGGTTAGCAGAAAATCTAGCAACAATTACCACTGCATGTGCAATATCTGGTCTAGTGTGTACAACATACATGAGTTTTCCAATCATTGATCTGTACAAAGTCTGATTTACCTCTGTTGTCTTGTCTTCTTTTGTCAACTTACATCTAGTAGCCATCGATGTTCTAACTGGCTTGGAATCTTCCATCTTGAATATTTTCAGGACCTCTTTGATGTATTTGGACTGTGTAATGAAAATACCTTCACTTTGTTGAATGATTTATAGATCAAGAAAGAACTTGATCTCTCCAAACATAGACATCTCAAACTCTGTACTCATCTCATCAGCAAATGATTTACATAGCATATCATTGCCTCAAAATATGATGTCATCAACAAATATTTCAGCAATCAAAGTGTTAGCATCAATATCTTCCTTCAAATAAAGGTTACTATTTTCACTAGTTCTTACAAATCCAATACTTATTAGATAGGAATGAATTCATTCATGCCAGGCTCTTGGAGCTTGTTTCAACCCATACAAGGCTTTGTGAAGTCTACATACCATGTTTCTCTTGTCTGGATCGACAAACCCTTCTGGTTGTTCAATGTATACCTCTTCCTCAATTATTGCATTTAGGAATGCTGCCTTGATATACTTTGAATCCTTTATATGCAACATAAGCAAGTAATATTCTTACTCCTTCTATCCTAGCAACAGGTGCAAAGGTCTCTCCATAGTCTATACCTTCCTCTTGTGCATACCCTTTGCATACTAGCCTTGCTTTGTTCCTTGTGACTTCTCCATTCGCATTCAGATTATTCCTGAATATCCATTTTGTACAGATGACATTCTTGTCATCTGGTCTTGACACAAGTGACCATGTTTTTTTCTTCTTAATCTTCTCAATCTCATCATTCATAGCACTTATCCATTCCTCATTATCTAGTGCAACATTGACAAATTTTGGCTCAAACTCACAAATTAAACAATTTGAGTTTAAAGACTTACTTCTTGTTCTTGTACCAGATTTCTTATCTCCTATGATATGGACCTCTGGATGGTTCCTTTTTACATATCTTTCAAGTATAGGTACAACTCTTTTTCTATTAGCTTGATCATTATTTTGATCTTCATTCTGTTCTTCATCACCTTGCACATTATCTTGATCATTATCCCGACCGTCGGTATTTACAGCCTGATGCTCGAGAGGAATAATTTGTAGCTTAGGGGCTCTACATTGTTGGTAGGGTAGAGTCTCAGGTTCCTCATTGTAAGTGAACTTATTGTAGTCCTCTAGTTCTTTAGTGCTTTCTTGTTCATTCTTCTCTACAAATTCATCTATCTTTACATTTGCACTTTCAATAATTTTGTTAGAGGCTTTGTTTAGACATTTGTAAGTCTTGCTCTTAGTAGAATACCCTAGAAAAATTCCTTCATCACTCTTGGAGTCAAGTTTTCCATTTCTATCATCTTTTAAGATATAACATTGACTTCCAAAATTTTTAACATAACTTACATTGGGTATGTATCCATACCATAGCTCATAAGGTGTCTTTCTTCAATTGTACTCTGTTTAGTGTGTAAAAAATAGTACTGATAGCTTCCCTCTAGAATATTCTATGATCAGTGTTCTTGCACAATCAACTATTGATCTGTTCCTTCTCTCAGCAATCCCATTTTGCTGTGGTGTTCTTGGTGCAGAAACCTGTCTTTTTATACCATGCTCATTACAAAAACTAGTGAATTCATCTGATATAAACTCACCTCCTCTATCTAATCTCAAACATTTTAGATCCTTACCACTTTGTTTTTCTACCATGGTCTTATACCATTTAAACATATTGAATGCTTCAGATTTATCTTTTAGAAACATAACTATCATCATTCTAGAGTAATCATCAACAAAGAGAATAAAGTATCTATATCCATAATAAATATTTGTCCTCATGGGTCCACATAAATTAGTATGGACTAATTCTAGAATTGCATCAGATGTATGGGTTTTGCTTTTGAAACTAGACTTTGTCATTTTACCTTTTTGACAGTTTGTACACATGATGTTGTCGGGCTTGGTCATTGTCGGTAAGCCTCTGACATTTCTTTTTTTGCTAATTTTCATTATGTTTTCAATGTTCACATACACATTATTTTGTGCCATAACCATATGTCTTCATTTGTAGCAATGAAACAAGTGGATTCCGTATCATTTAGATAGAATAAGTTACCTTTTGTCTTCTCACTGATACCAATCAGATTTCTAGATTTGTTGAAGATTTTTGCCTTTTTGTTTTCAAATGCTACTTTGTGACCTAAAATATTCAACTGAGAAACACTCAATAGATTATAATTCAATCCATTTACCCAATAAGAATTATCACATTTTATTTGTTTATTCAACATTATTGTTCCTCTACCTTCAACTGGACAAGGTGTGTCGTTTCCCATTCTTACTGATCCACCCTTGTAGTATTCAAAAGTCTCAAAATTTTTCTTATCACTGTCATATGATGAGTGCAACCACTATCTATGATCCAAACATCATTTTTGCTAATTTTAGATATGAGATCTATTTCTACATACCTTTCTTCATCATCATCTAAATCATCCTTTACAAATATAAACACCATCTCGATGTCTTCACCAGACTCGGTGTCAGTATCATCATCCTTGCATTTTTCTAGGTAGCTGACCTTCTTTCCTTTGTCCTTATAGTCTTAGGCATCTCTTCTTTTTGATTTTTGGTAGCTTTTGTAATCACCTTTGTCAGACTTCTCAAAAGTTTTATCATTACTTCTGTCATCTTTTCTTCTGTTAGTACATCTTGCATCAAAATGTCCGGTCTCTTTACAATTAAAACAAACAAGTGGTAATTTACCTTTGCCTCTCTGCATTCTTCTGGCCATAAGTGTTTCTATTTCATCAAGATCATCTTCTTCACTTTCACTATCACTATCTTTTCTCATAGTGTTTTTGTGACTTGATTTACTTATTCTCATAGAAGTTTTGAATGCAGACTCTATGTTTGGTAAGACACTATTATCGAAGTTATTCATCTCAAATGAAATTAGTCTTCCAATTAAACTGTCTAGAGTAACATTTCTATTTGCTACTGCTCTCATTTCTTGAATGGCAAATACTCTAATAGCATAAGTAGTCAGTAAGGTTCTTATAATTTTACTTACCAATGTATCTTCTTCCAGTACACCTCCAACTCCTCGGATAGCATTGACTACCTCTTTAATTCTTGTGTTTTAATGAGTGATGTTTTCTCCTTCTTTCATTTTGAGATCATCAAACTTTCCTCTAAGGCTTTCTGCCTTGGCTCGCGAAACATTTTTGTTACCACCATGTACAAGTTTTAATTTTTCCCACATCTACTTTGCAATTTTGCATTCTTTGACATCTTCAAATTCAACATCGAAGAGTGAGGAAGAAAGCTCTATCATAATGCCATTATGTTCATGCTTCTCTCTCATTTGTTCAACTGTTGGTGCTTCTGTGGGCAACACATATTCAGTTTCAAGGAATTGAGTAACATCATTACTAATACTTGATAAGTGGAGTCTTATCATTCTTTGCCATGAAGCAAAATTATCTTTGTTTAACTTGGGTACATCTCATCTGTTCATCTTGTGATCTTTGACTTAGGTCTTGAAACCTTCCTTCTAAGCACACAAGCTCTGATACCAATTGTTAGTAATAACTGAGATGGGGGGGGGGGGTGAATCAGTGGTGTCAAATACTTATCCTTAATCTAACCACCAATGAAATAAACCTCAGATTATTATGTCCCTACAAGATGCATGCCATGAGATACTTATAATGATTATATGTCTATCGGTTTACCTTATCTGTCCTTATTCTCCTTGATTACCTATAAGAAGTATAACTATTTACCAAAATACAGTAAATATACAGAGTATACCGATAAATCCAGAAATGCATATGTGAAATGTAAAACAGTAAAGTAATAAACCATACACACATAACACATGAATTTTAACATGGAAACCCTGTTAAGGGAAAAAACCACTAGGATCGGTACCTCAAATTTTCACTCTTCTGAAGTGAGCCTTGTTAAGAGCCAACCCTGTTAAAGGTTACAAATACACTATTAGGTGTGACCTTGTTAGAATATTTTACACATATAGGTTGTCACTTAGTATCGGGCATCTAATGCTGCCATCCTTGAATCAACCTCTCTCTTATACTATCAATACACATCGGGCATATCCAATGCTACTTTCATGAATCAACCTTTTTGGAACTCTTTGGGATGTACCTCAATATATAGAAGAATGTTAAGTCCTGCTCTGTTAAGAGACTTCATGCTTCAATGGTTAAATTGAAACACTATGACCTGTTTCTAATGTAACTTTGAATTGCAGATTTTCAGATCTATTTAAGTACAATACCTCTCTGATCAATGCATCAATCCAATTCTTTGTGCTCCACACTTTCTGCTCTCTGATGTTGTGCTTCACTGTTCATCGGTGTCTGCAGAATTCTTTAGCTGTCCTTCAACTTGATTGATCAGGACTATATGAAGTTCTTCTTCATCAATTTCTCTTCAGCATCCTCTTTTTATTCACTCCCCTTCCCCATGCATATAGAAATGAATTAATCTTGTTTCTTATATAGACATGATATTCACCGTTTCTTGATTCTTGGCATGAAAAAAATCCAACCAATTTGATTTAAAGCATAACTCCTGATTTATCTCGTAGTTATCTTTATGCCAACGGTACAAATCTTCTTTAAATCAATCACTTAATTCTTGTTGAATAAAACAAAGAAAACAACCAGTTAAGTCTATCTTTAGCTCTTGCGAGCTAGATATTTTGTCATTTTCTGAACTCTCTATTCTGTTTGTCAACTCTGCAGCTAGTTGTTGGTTACAACTGCCAGTTCCGTCGGTGTGACTACTGTTAGCTTCAGAATCTCTGTCCATCATGCAAATATACTTTAAGCTTGTCAGGCATCCTATTGTTTTGCTTCATTGGGAAATGTTGTCTTCTGCTCATCGGGTATCACTATGACTTTTCTTCTTTGCCTTTACCGATGGTGTGCACTCCGTCGGTGTTGTCTATCACTTAGTGAATACTTGACTTTTATGTATTGTTGAAAGAATAACCTTTGTTCCATTGATTCTTTGAAGTCTTTGGCATTTTATACTTGACCATACAGATGATATCAAGTTGACATCAATGACAATAAAAATCATTAACTGATTTAATGCCTTGCATTATCTTCAACTTAACATTATCAAACATTTAATCAGTTATATGTCATCAAACACTTGTAAGTTTGGTTCCCTCATTATGTGCATATTCTTTTACTTTGAAGAATACTTTCCTTCTATAGGAAAATTAGTATGGGATACAAGCAAACCTATAACCATACAGATATGTGAGCACATAGAGTCATTAGGAATAGATTTTGATGACATAATGAATGATTATTTCAAAACTATTAAGGAAATGTTGCAAGCTAGAACAAGGATACCTGAAAGTTTGATAGAAGAACACAAAGAGGACATATGTTTTATGGTAGATACTGATTTTACCTATATCCAAGCAGTAGTAGCTAGGAAGTCTTGTCTATCACATTTAGAATCAAAACAGGACAAGCCACTGAGTGCATCAAGGCACTAGTGAACAAAACAGTTGACAACAAGAAAGTAAGATTTGGAACCTATGAAGAAGCCAAACCAAAGATCAAGACATATCTTGTTGCCAAGAAAATTGTAAACAAGAAGAACAAGATGGTTAAAAACTTAACCAAGAAATTTTTTGTTACTGAAGAAGGTGAAGAGGAAACATGAGGTAAGGAGGAACAAATCGAGGGCCAGTCACCTATCGGTGAAGAGGTAGAAAAGAATGACTCAAAGGGTACATAGTCAGATTCACCACCTCCTCCTCTACCCAAGAAAGAAAGAACAACATCCGCTTCAAGAATAAGAATCCAAATAGTAAAGGAAACTACTCCTTCACCATTAAAGAAAGGAAAAGTGAGGATATAGAAGAGAAAACCAGCCCCACCAAAAGAGAAATAGACCAAAAGGGGGAAGATGACAAGAACTAGAGAGGATCTAGAAGACTCAGCTATGGATGAAGTTGACATAGATGTGAAAAAAGGGAAAGAACCCTTGATTCCAAAGACAATTGATGAAATATGTAAGAACATCTCAGAATCATCATCTATTTCTGATCCTAACATTAGAAAATGGTTGAAATTCAGTATAGAGGATCAAAATAAGATTGAAGAAGCTATAATTGCTAAGATGTGTAAACACCATTATGTTCCACTACACTTCTCAAAATATGATGTACCAAAGGAACTAACAGAAAGACTGTATGCAAGGTGGACATTTGCACTACATCAAGAACAAGAGATAAGAGAAAGATTACTTGCTACTCTTATACCTTTTGATTCAAAGAAGGAAGAAATAAGTGAGATGATGAAGAATTATGAAAAGAAGTTCTCACCAAAAATGAGAGCTTACGAATTTATCAAAGAGAAGCTAATAGATATTGAGTAGGAAAGCATTAAGAAGTGGTGCAAGATACTAAAAAAAACCACTAAGGAAGCTAGCCTGGAAAAAGAAAACATCATCATCAAAGATATACAAGATAACTCATCTGTAGAATTGGATAAAGAAGAGAGTGAAACAGCAGGCCCCAAAAATATTGAAGTTATAGATGAAGTGTGGCCCGACACTACTCTTGACAAAACTCAGAGTGAGGAGAGTCAAAATACATATTGACTTGAGTAATAATGAAGAAGTTACCAAAGAAGAATTTACAATCAAAGGTAACATAACTGATGATATCAATGATGAAACATGGTTGGATAACATCATCAATGAAACTACAGGAAAAGACCCTATAGAAGAGGTGCAAAAAGATGAAGA
Source organism: Thuja plicata (assembly GCA_018584345.1). Classification (NCBI taxonomy): domain Eukaryota; kingdom Viridiplantae; phylum Streptophyta; class Pinopsida; order Cupressales; family Cupressaceae; genus Thuja; species Thuja plicata. Next base: position 1,134,679 of record MU227212.1, read on the forward strand.
TATCAATGTTGCACAAGGTAATATTGACGGTCAGGAAACACTTACTAACAATGCAGAGGTCAATACACCGACCAATATGAAAATATTGATACAAGCTATTGATATTGAATCATGTCAGGAGAAATCATCTAAGAAAGATGATGATATACCCAAGGACATGGGTAATGATGAAATTAAAGATGCATCTGATACTCAAAAAGATACAGATACAAAAATGAAGGATGCAACCGACAAACAACAAAAGGTGTCACTTGAAAAAGATAAAGGAAAAGTTACTAAAACATATGATACATTGAGAAAGGATGAAGAGAAAGAAACGAGTGAAGAAGTGAAGCTGGATGAGAGCATGAAAGAAAAGGAAGATAAATCTGTTGATGATACACCCAAGGTCAATGAAGAGATGTCTTCACAAAACCAACCGGTGGACTCTGAATAGAAGCAACAAGATGCTTCATCTTGTCGACCCTCACCTACAAAATCAATCCAATCTCAAGGTCTACAAATGGTAGTTCACCAATCTATCTCCCAGCCAAAGAAGAAGAAGAAGAAAGTAATGAAGAAAGATATCTTGGAGGTAACACTTGATGAGGTAATTGAAATACCCAAGTGGGATGTATCTACTTTAGATACTGAGGCACTTCAAAAGTTTGGAGTAATATGTCAGAGAAAAGAAATACAAGAGAAAATGAAAAAGGCACATAGGGAAGCCCAAGCCCTTGATAAAGCTAGGGACATATTACATCAACTTGTTCCAGATATCAAAGTTGAAAATGATATATCAGTCATGGAGAAAATTGTAGTTCTTACCGATGCCATCACAAATCAAAATGTAGATGCAGAGAAGGCAATGGAAGAACAAGCAAAAATGAAGTATCAACACAAATTGGTTAAGAAGCTCAGCCAAGAAGTGGCATAAAATAAGGTAAAGCTCTCTGAATTAACAACTCAATTAGAACCAATAATTGCAGAAGCTATTACCATAGTTCAAAAATTGTGCACACTTAAAATTTTTACTAAAGAGAATAGTGATAAGCTGTCACAACTATATTTAGATCTAACAACTAGTGCACAAAGTTTAACCTCTGATGAAAACACAATAAACCTACATCATGAAAAGATCATAGAGGTAAATAGATTAAGACAAGAGATATGGGATGTAGAGACACAATTCAGAAATGAGGTAACAGAGCTACAAGCTCACATATTGCCAAACCTCACCACTCTGTAACAACATATTATAGATGCAAGAAATCTGATCTCAACCCCAGAGATGTATGTGGTAGACAATATATATGACATGCATGTGAGGATATCACTTGAGCACATGGCTCTTGAGAATTTAAAGGAGAAATGGGAGAAGATGATGGAGGACATCAAAGCCTCACACTCTCACATTTTTGACACGTTGTAAGTACCTTTACCCTCATTATCAAAAAAGGAGGAATGTATACATATGCAAAATATACATTAGTAGAAAAAGGAGGAATGTATACATATGTACAATATACTACATGAGGATATGTATAATGTATGTACAACAAGGACAGATATGTACATAAAATTACACTTACCAACATATGCATAGGGGGAGTCATTTCATGACTAAGGAAGAAGTATACACAGGTGTACATATGAATATATCAAGTATGTTGCCCATATCAGTTTTTGATACTAATGTCAAAGGGGGAGATTGATGACATTAATTTTTTCCATTAGTATAATTAAGTGAAAAACATGATAAAAGTCATCGGTATAGGCATGACCAATAGATAGACACCGAAAAGATGACAATGCTTGACATGAAAATGCTAAGTTTTTAATTGCCCGACGAACACTGACAAGTGTCAAAATCGATGGCAAGCATAATCGATGAAACAGTTTTGAGAACATCGCCGACAGAGCAGAAAAGGCATACCCAATGATCAGTTCAGTAAAGGAACACCGACGGAGCAAAAAAATGACAGATTGACAGAGCAACCCGATGATTAGAACTGACAGTCAGTTACAGAACCCGCAAAAAGTCGATCTGACTTTACACGTCAGATAAAACATTGTAACTCTATTTATAAAATTTAAATTTGTTTTAAATCTTTACTTGAGGGTCAAGTAAGCATAGTGTAAATGTTTTAAAGCATCCTAACAGATCTAAAACATAACTAACTAAAGATCAAGGTCAAGTTGTAAACCTTGGATCTAGAGTTAATTTGAAAAGCGTGAATCAAGAATAGAACTAGAAACTAGTATAAATAGATGTTCAATCATTTGTATTACATGAGTTTAAGAAAGCTTTCAAAATGATTGTAGCCACAAAAAGCATCTAAGAAGCAGAAGATAATTCATGCAAAGATCATAAAAAGATCATATCAGTTCTCAAGAACATAGACCAGGCTACCGACGAGCAGAGACAAGGATTATTCAATCACTCAAGGTGTTTACTTATACATTGTAAGATTTACAGGATCTGTTATCAGCAATTAGAGATTGCATACACTATCAGATCAACATTTATATTGTAGTTGCATTCTAACAAGTGCATCACATCTAAAATCCTTTTGTAGAAGGTGGACTTAACAGTTCT
>MU227212.1:1140612-1154198 GCA_018584345.1 Thuja plicata
AGGGGTCGTATGACCCCTTAGGACACACTTGAGTGTTCTAAGGTGTTAAAAGGGGTCATGGGGACTTCCTAGGGGTCCTACTATGCCTTATCATGTGTTAGGACCCCTAGGAAGTACCGATGACCCTTTTTGATATATTTCAACATTTAAGTGTGTTCCAAGGGGTTGTATGGCCCCTTAGGAAACACTTGAGAGTTATAATTAGTTGAAAGGGGTCATGGGTACTTCCTAGGGGTTCTAGTATGTCTTATCATGCGTTAGGACCCTTAGGAAGTCCCCATTACCCCTTTTGACACATTTCAACACTTAAGTGTGTCCTAAGGGGTCGTATGACCCCTTAGGACACACTTGAGTGTTCTCATGTGTCAAAAGGGGTCATGGGGACTTCCTAGGGTTCATAGTATGCCATATCACATGTTAGGAACCCTAGGAAGTATCGATGACCCCTTTTGACACATTTCAACAATCAAGTATGTCCTAAGGGGCCGTATGACCCCATCGAACACACTTGAGTGTTCTCATGTGTCGAAAGGGGTCATGGGGACTTCCTAGAGGTCCTAGTATGTCTTATCACATGTTAGAACCCCTAGGAAGTACCGATGACCCCTTTTGACACATTTCAACACTCAAGTGTATCCCAAGGGGTCGTATGACCCCTTGGACACACTTGAGAGTTCTAATGTGTCAAGAGGGATCATGGGGACTTCCTAGGGTTTCCTAGTACACCTTATCACGTGTTAGGACCCTTATGAAGTCCCCATGACCCTTTTTGACACATTTTAACACTCAAGTGTGTCCCAAGAGGTCGTATGACCGCTTAGGACACTCTTTAGTGTTCTAATGTGTCAAAATGGGCCGTGGGGACTTCTTAGGGGTCCTAGTATGCCTTATCACATGTTAGGACCCATAGGAAGTACCAATGACCCATTTTGACATATTTCAACTCTCAGGTGTGTCCCATGGAGTCATATGACCCCTTAGGACACACTTGAGAGTTCTAATGTGTCGAATGGTGTCATGGGGACTTCCTAGGGGTCCTAGTATGCCTTATCACACGTTAGGAGCCCTAGGAAGTCCACATAACCCCTTCTGACACATTTCAACACTCAAGTGTGTCCCAAGGGGTCGTATGACCCCTTAGGACATACTTAAGTGTTCTCATATGTCAAAAGGGGTCATGGGGACTTCCTAGGGGTTCTAGTATGCCTTATCACGTGTTAGGACCCCTAGGAAGTATCGATGACCCCTTTTGACACATTTCAACACTCAAGTTTGTCCCAAGCGGTTGTATGATCCCTTAGGACATACTTGAGAGTTTTAATGTGTCAAAAGGGGTCATGGGGACTTTCTAGGGGTCCTAGTTTGCCTTATCATGCATTAGGACCCCTAGGAAGTCCCCATGACCCCTTTTGACACATTTCAACACTCAAGTGTGTCCCAAGGGGTCGTATGACCTCTTAGGACACACTTGAGTGTTCTAATGTGTGAAAAGGGGTCGTGGGGACTTCCTAGGTGTCTTCGTATGGCTTATCACACGTTAGGACCCCTAGGAAGTACCGATGACCCCTTTTGACACATTTCAACACTCAAGTGTGTCCCAAGGGGTCGTATGACCCCTTAGGACATACTTGAGAGTTCTAATGTGTCAAAAGGGGTCATGGGGACTTCCTAGATGTCCTAACATCTGATAAGGTGTACTAGGACCCCTAAGAAGTCCCCATGATCCCTTTTGACATATTTCAACACTCAAGTGTGTCCCAAGGGGTCGTATGACCCCTTAGGACACACTTGAGTGTTCTAATGTGTTGAAAAGGGTTATGGGCACTTCCTAGGGGTCCTAGCACACCTTATCATGTGTTAGGGCCCGTAGGAAGTCCCCATGTGCCCTTTTGACATATTAAAACTCTCAAGTGTGTCCTAAGGGGTCATACGACCCCTTGGGACACACTTGAGTGTTGAAATGTGTCAAAAGGGGTCATCGATACTTCCTAGGGGTCGTAATGCGTGATAAGACATACAAGGACCCCTAGGAAGTCCCTATGACCTTTTTTGACACATGAGAACACTCAAGTGTGTCCTAAGGGGTCATACGATCCCTTGGGACACACTTGAGTGTTGAAATGTGTCAAAAGGGCTCATGGGGACTTCGTAGGGGTCCTAATGCATGATAAAGCGTACTAGGACCCCTAGGAAGTGCCGATGACCCCTTTCGACATATTAGAGCACTCAAGTGTGTCCTAAGGGGTCATACAACTCCTTGGGACATACTTGAGTGTTGAAATATGTCAAAAGGGGTCATGGGGACTTCCTAGGGGTCCTAGTATGCCTTATCATGCATTAGGACCCCTAGGAATTTCCCATGACCCCTTTTGACACATGAGAACACTCAAGTGTTTTCTAAAGGGTCGTACAACCCCTTGGGACACACTCGAGTGTTCTAATGTTTTGTTAGGGGTTACAAAGGGACCTAAGGGGTCCTAGTACACTTTCTCAAGCGTTAGGAACGCTCTATGACCCCTTTTGACACATGAGAAAACTCAAGTGTGTCCTTAGGGGTCATACGACCCCTTGGGACACACTTGAGTGTTGAAATGTGTTAAAATGGGTCATGGGGACTTCCTAGGGGTCCTAGTATGTCTTATCACGCGTTAGCACCCCTAGGAAGTCCCCACGACCCCTTTTGACATATAATAATATAATAATTATATAATATAATAATAATAATATAATAATATAATAATATAATAATATAATAATTATATAATATAATAATAATAAAATGTAATAATATAATAATATAATATAATACATGATATATAATAATATAATATAATAATATGTAGACAAATATAATATAATTATATGTAGATAAATATAGCCATTATATAATAACATTGAAAGAGTTCCTGCCATATTTTATATATAATCTTTCAATTATTTCAGTTAGGTCTTGCCATTGTTTCGAGTACCCAATTTTTTCAGGTACCCAGAAAAATCGGGTACTCGATTATGCACTGGTGTAACTTTTACTAAAATATTCCTTGCCCCCACAGACCAGAGAATCATGGAATTTTAGACATTTTTAATGAGTTACAGACATTCTACAGTTAAAAAAAGTGATTTTGGGCCCATTTTTTTAAAAGTTAGTTAATTTAAGGTGTTTTCTATCAACTTTTGGTCTCACGATGGGAAGCAACAGTCGTCGAAAGTATAAACAAAAGAGGAAGGTGACAGATGAATAAATTCAAGCATATAGGGGAAAAGATAGGTATAATCACCAAAGAAAGAGAAGGCATGTTAAACATTAATCAAGGTGACCTCGTAAATGTAGCTGCAAGTGAAGAGGATGTTGAATTTGAAAATAATATCAAAATTAATTTTGTGAATAACAATGTATGGAGTGAAGATGAAAATGTAGAGATGGAGAATGAAAATTTAGACTTGGGGAATGAAAACGTAGACTTGGGGAATGACAATGAATGAAATGAAGATGAAAATGTACAGATGGAGATTGAAAATATAGACTTGGGGAATGAAATTTTTGCACAAGAACCACATGAACGTTACACATCTCCAAATTATATGCGAAATAAAGTCCCTTGCAATAATGATAATCAATCTTCAAATTCGAGGCTTTCAAGAACACCTAAATGGTTAATTTAAATTGAGAACATTATGAATAATTGGGAAGGAAAGAGATCATATTGAACCGTTAGGTTGTGGGCTTCAAGACTTTATGATCAATTTTTTGGAAAAAAGACATTGGTTGAGCAATGTAAAATTTTTGTGCACTTGTTAAAGATGCAAAAGATGAGACCCGTTCTTGTGAAATTGAAGATTCATGTGAACAAGACAATGGAGAGAAATGCCATTGTTGTGAAGAATCTTTTCAATTCTCTCAATAGAATTGGGAAGAGTAGCAGAGAAAAATACAAGAGAGTTGCTCGGAGGGTTATTACAACCTCCTTAGTATGTCATCATTTGAGAAAGGCTCATTTGATGAGACAAACTTGTGTTGAATTCAATATAAACCATAAAACTTTGGATAGAGCACTTGCAAGAAGAGAAAGACTTGATGATTCACTTCAAATTGATACATGGGCTTATGATGGGAGACCTCCATGTTTTGATAAGAAGATAATAGATGTTGTCAAGGATGAAATTCAATAATTTTGGCATGCTAACTCAAGAGTGTCACCAAATGTGAAGGATGTCTTAAAGTTGAGAGTTGACAATCGAGACCGCACTGCACATCCTAAACATTATGTAGAGGTAAGTCAAACAATGTTGCATAAAAAAATTTGTGAGACACATCCAACATTAAAAATATCACAAAGGTCTATTGAATCTGTGAAGACATTTTATTGTGTACCCCTTAAGATTCAGAATACATGTTGTCTACAAAAACCTCTCTCGGTTTTGGGAAATTCAACTTCATTTCTGTTTGGCAAGGCAATCTCAGTCGATGCCAAAACTTGCAATGAGGGTCAGTTGAAAGTAGCTTTGTAGTGTATCTTTCAAACCGTCCATCCTGGTATCGAACCATCTATTACATCAGCTCTGGTTGGCCAAGTAAACACCAGTGAAAAACCCATTCCACCCGCGGAGTCACTGAAATGCTTGCGACCACGCTCGACCCAAGTGTCCCTAAGGTGCACTAAGCATGATTGGGCAGTGATATTTCAAGGCTCATATCTTTTACCTCATGAGAGGTATCAAAAAACCATTAAGGGCTACGGGATTATGTTTCCAAGGTCTACAAAAACCTCTCTTGGTTTTGGGTGATTCAACTTCATTTCTGTTTGGCAAGGCAATCTCAGTCGATGCCAAAGTTGCAATGAGGGTCAGTTGAAAGTAGCTTCATAGTGTATCTTTCAAACCATCTATCCTCAAATTGAACCATCTATTCCATCGGCTCTTGTTGACCTAATAAACGCTAGTGACAAACCCATTGCACCCACGGTGTCATTGGAATGCTCACGACCACACTCGACCCAAGTGTCCCCAAGGTGCAGTAAGCATTGGGAAGCGATCTTCTAAGGAGTGTATCTTGGACCTCGTAAGAGGTATAAAAAAAAAATTAGGGGCTATGAGATCATGTTTTTGAGGTATAAAAAAAGCTCTCTTGGTTTTGGGCGATTCGACTTCGTTTCCGTTTGGTAAAGCAATCTCAGTCGATGCCAAAACTTGTAATGAGGGTCAGTTGAAAGTAGCTTCATAGTGTATCTTTCAAATGGTTCGTCCTGGAATCAAATCGTCTATTCCATCGGCTATGGTTGGCCAAGTAAACACTAGTGACAACCCCATTCCACCCATAGAATCATTGGAAAGCTCGCGACCACGCTCGACCCAAGTGTCTCCAAGGTGCACTAAGTAAGATTGGGCAGAGATCTTCTAAGGCTCGTATCTTAGACCTCATGAGAGGTATCAAAAAAAATTCAGGGGCTACAAGTTTGTGTTTCCAAGGTCTACAACAACCTCTCCCAGTTTTGGGCGATTCAAATTTTTTTGTGGTTGGCAAGGCAATCTTAGTCAATGCAAAAACTTGCAGTGAGAGTCAGTTGAAAGTAGCTCTGTTGTGTATCTTTCAAACCATCCATCCTGACATTGAATAGTCTTTTCCATTGGCTCCAATTGGCCGAGTAAATGCTAGTGATAAACCTATTCTACCCACGGAGTCACTAGAATGCTCGCGACCATGCTCGACCCAAGTGTCCCCAAGGTATGTGACTGAGGAAATTTTTTTTTGAGCATGATGTTACAAAACAATGTGGGTTGAGTTTGACATATGTTTTATAAATTGATAGAGGGTATCTAAAACACTTATTAGTTTTGGAAGTCTTTTGGAAATTTTTAGAGAAAATAACCGAAAACAGTTGCTGCTGAACTTTTTGGAGAAAACAACCAAAAACAGTCTAGAAGTTGATGTACTATTGAAGGAAGGATTTGGGTATTGTTACAAAACAAAGGAGAATTTGAGTGATATCGGTAATTTATTACATCTATTATAAAAAAATTCAAACAAATTGACATATAACTTCAACAAGATATAATTTAAATCATAATGATAATCAAATATAACTTTAAGATATAACAATCATAATCATAGTCAAGATATAACTTCACCATTCAATTCCATATACATGAATAATAAATGTGTATATAAAAGATGACACAAATATAACATAAGAATGAAAATGTTCTATATATAGAAAGTATCAAAAGTACCTCCATATACAAATATGGCACTTGCCATTTCAAAATGTCTACAGTATCAATATTTCAAGGTATACAATATGGCATATATGCCATCTCAAAATGTTCCAAGTGGAATCTCTAAATGACCACAACTAAAACTACATCCTATGCCGTAGGGGGATCATCAAAATGTAGCCTCTTTGAAGAACTATTTGGCTCTGATTGATCTTGCATAAAAAATGAGTTCAATCCCAAGTTAGATTACTTAGTTTATATGATTTGTACTACATATATATAATTCATAATTCAAACACTAATTTAATTATAAATTATAACTGAATACAAACATCTGTGCCTAGCCTCTCGGTTGCCTACCATGATCAGTTGTCCTAACATAAGTCTTTCGTAGCAAAGGGACAATGCCACCAATACCACCTCCGACCTATAAATATAGATTCGCAATAATGAGATTAGTAGAGTGGTGCAGGGACCCAAGGTGCAACATAGAGTAATAAATTTACAAAATAGGATTATAGCATAATAAAATTAAAAATTGTTTGAACTAAAATTAAAACTTACGTCCATCGATCTCTTCTCTGGAATAGTGGGATGGGTCAGCAAAGATATAAAAGATTCTCATGGGACCTCCGTCGCACTGGGAGTAACCTATGAGAGTTAAAAAGATAGTCAATTATATATAAATGTACTTCATCATAACAACCCTGGTTACAAAATACAAATAAAAATATGTACAAATCTACGTACAATCGGGCTATCACTCTAAATTGAGATGCTTGTCAGCCTAGGCTCCCAAACCTATGTCGGGACATCGTCAAGAGCCATACCCTATACAATAAAGTGCATGCAAAATATTTATTACTACACACAAGTGACATACATATGTATGCATAATTAATCTTAAACAATTAATTACCTTTCCTTTGTCGACACATGAAGAAGGAACCCCCTCATGCCCCCCACTGAAATCAGCTGATACCTGAGAGAGTAAACTAAGATGACAATGTATTAGTAAATGTATGAATTTTATTGTTCTAATTGATAGAGATTTAAGCATGTACAACAAATGATATAAAAAAAAATAATGGGTACATAATTTGTAATATATCATATAGGTGTTAAGGCCAAATAAAATGGCTGAAAGTGTGGAGTCATCCACCTGTCTCAACTCCTCCTCTGTCACCGCCTGAACATAAATGGACCAAATATATATACAGAAGTGCATGCAGTCATTAAAACTAATCTAAATAAATAAATTATTTTTAAATTAATTAAGTCATGTGACAAATTTATTTATAATGTTTACTCTTACCATATCAACAGGAGTCCATGGCTCTGCGTACCCCTCCTCAACACTCTCATGAGACACACATGCTCCATGAGGTGTTGCAGCCTCCATAGCTGCGTCTCCTGTATCCTCCTCATCAATAACATACTAATATGTATCATCATCAATAAGCGGTCAGAGGCACAAATTCTTGCACATAATGTAAGTATGGGGCACACATACATGTGAACTATTGCCAGATGTTGATGCACCAACATCATCCACACTAGGAGGAAACAATGACCTGGTTTGCGCGATCAACTTATCACTTAGCATGTGAATGGCCCTAATACTCTGTGAAGCAGCCTCTGCAATGATATCGAGATGCTACACTGGAGGAGGGGGTGCGACATCAGCGGGGGGAAAAAGGTAGTGGCCTTTTTGCACTGGGCAAATGGCCTAGTCTTAGGAGCTCCTCCGCCTATGCCCATGTTGGGCCTCATGCTCCAATAATTGACTTTCTTACCAAGCAAAAACTCAACATGCAATTTTTTTATAAAATAGAAAGGGAGCTCCAAATTGCTATGGGGTGGTTTATCAAAAACCATCCACCAGCGATCCCAAAACTGTGTACGCATTGTATCATTTGTGCACCATTTTATTGATAATTTAGGATTTTTGGCATCAACTTTTAATCCAGTTTTAGGATTCACAAAAAGGGAGGATATATCTTCTTTAGTTATATTAAGGGCCACAACCACATCATGGTCAAGCCCATCATCAAATTGGGCATGCATATCATCATGCTAATGAAGAGCAACATTATGTTGCCGCGTGAGTGTGTCAATGTTTTCAACAATAGTATTTAGGGTGGCAAGAATGGGACCTAATGTAGGTATATTCTAATATGTGTTTTGGAAACCTCGTATAGTGTTCAAATTATCTTGTATCAAATCTTCTAAGATCGAGGGTTTTGAAATAGGGGATTGTTTTGGGGATCGTTATTTGGTGCGGGAGGGTTATTTCATTCATTGTTGTTAGCCATGCCTGATTAAATAAAAAATAAATATAAATTTCAATTTGATTTCATATATTATTAAAAAAATAAATACAAAACCCTATTTCAACCAAAAAAACTACATTTAGCATCAAAATAAAATAAAATAATCAAAATATACAAATAATTTACTTACTGTATATACTTTGGAGTTGAATTTATTGTTGGGGAAATCAGGTACCTAAAAAAATAGAGTATAAGATATATAGAGCCATTTTACAAACCTAAAAAATGAGAGAAATGAGAAACATGGCCCGTGGGTTTTGGTTTATGCCACAGGTTTTGGGTACCTGATATTTTCGGGTACATGATTTTTTTGGGTACCTGATTAGGCTTGTGCTTTGGTGTCAAGTTTTCCCAGGTGTACTGACACCCTGGCCTACTAAAAAGTCAACAAGCATTTTCATGCACTTTTGGATGAGTGAAAATTGAATTTTTTTCACATCGCCAATTTTTAGCCCCTCATGATCTAGCAAAGTAGATAGAGGCCACCCTTCCCCAGTGGCAGAGATAGATCAAGAAGTATGAAGAGATGAGAGATATCTCATGAGAGATTCTGGATCTTGGGGAAGATGAGATAATAAATACCAAAATTTTAGGGGATGAATCATATGGATTCCTTCGGACTCAATACTCTAGACTTGCATTCAAAGTTAAAACTGGAAAGAAACTGGTATGATTGTTGGAGGAACAATTGCAGGTGGTCCGGACTCCTTTAGATCAATATGCTTCCCTCATCCAAGAGATTACATCATTTGATCCTCTCAGCCCCGAGACTTACACTCCCGTTGATTCCATAATTGGTAGGTTTGACGAAGTGATCGAGGCTCAAATCTGATTCGGGGGAAATATTGATTGTGCCACCATGGTGGGACTCTCCCAAGTGTTTCTCAAATCCCACGATGCAGCCAAAGTGGCTATGGCTTTGAAAGATAAGGCTGATAGTATAAACCTCCACTTCAAAGGATCTGTGGATTGTCGTGATTGTTTGAAGGACATAGAAGAAGAGGGCATCCTCCAGATTCTGGAGGCATATAAAAAGTTCAAAAGATAATAAGATATCCTAAACTCTAGGGATCCTTTAAAAAAAGGTTTCCAGCAGTTCTCATTCTTTATTCTTTGAGCGTAAGCTCCCAGACCTTGATTCCCAGGTCTCAATTTTTGTATTCTCTATAGTGATGAGTGTTGATGGCTCCCATGAGCTGACCAATCACTATCCACAACATGCTTCCAAGACCATAGCTATCCTTCTTGGTGTGAATAATTAGTGTTAGCCCATTGGTTCACTACAAACGTCTCCTGAGCCCCAAGGCGCCGTTCTGGCATTTACTCCCTGGCGTATGTCCATTTTGCCTAGGTTGATGAGGTACAAAAGAACATTAAAGAGGGCGTATGGCTCAGGTCACCTAAGGAAGATCTATCACATCTGCAGTACAATGAAACTCTTTCCAATGGCGGTTCTCCCAGAACTCTTTCCTTTGTTTCCTCTCTTGTCTTCTCGAATGATTGTATTATATTTGAAAATTATGATAGCACAGGTAGTATCGGCTGTAAATAATGTAATATAATGTAAATAACTGGCATAAGTTCTTTAGGTAGTTAGAGTTTTCTATAAATACATGGCCCAACATCGTTTGAAGGGTCAGAGAATTGATGATTTAGTTGTCCAATATTAATGCAAGCTTTTGGTCTTTTTAGCAGTCTTGTTTTCTCAGAAGTTTAGAGTAGATCAATGCTCTCTTGGAGCCATCAGTGTAACTACTAGTGAAGATGGATTTGAAGTTAATGAAAGAATGAGGAACACCACTTAGCTCTGAGATCTGTATTGTTTCTAATCCTAGAGTTAGCAAAACACTTCTCATGTTGTATGCTTTCTTATGTCCTTTGTTCCACTTCTGTAATGATTCAATGAAATACTTTGTTTTTCTACTGATATATGTCTGACTGAGAATCGTATGTATATCTAGTACCTGTTGTTTATTTTATATGGAACTTAGTTGATGTTAGAAGAATATATGTCATGGATATAGTTAGAAATCTACACCAACCCTATCTCATCTTTTACTATTTCTTTTTTGAATACTAACTACGCTTTCAGGGATCCCATTATACCCAAAGATTCAGAGGTCTATGAGTCAAAACCAACTATCCCCTAAAAAAACAAATAGTCATTTGTCCAACTAAGCTAAGTCTGCATTGTCATGACACGATAACTAGGCACTTGGAGGCAAGGAGGGTTAAATCTCTAGAATTCTTCTTCAGGCAAAGTTGGCCAATACTCCGGTACCCAGTGACAACTTATCCCCTATTGGCGGAGCCTGTCACAAAGTCCCGTCAACACATCTTTTTGACAACATTTTCCAATTTCAACAAAATGAGTTCAAACACTCATCAACTCTTACCATAGACCCTAAACATGGTTGAAACATGGTTCTAAACTACTCCAATCCCTACTGACACCATGCTGACATCATCATTCCCATTTTTCTAATTAGGAGGCTTTACAAATTTTTAGCCCCTAATTGCAACTTTAAAAGGGCTTAAGACTCACTAGACCTAAATCCTATTGTACTCACAACTGTGGTCAACATGACCTTAAGAAAAAAAATTCCACAAAGGCATGCACAAAAAAATTCAACTTGGATTGACTCCAGCAACCCATGGGTGCTCCTACACCATTCTCCCCCTCTACACAAATTTTAAGGTACATGAGGAGAGATCAGAGAGAGATCAATACCTAACTTCTTGAAGTTGCTTTCCTCGACCCACGTAGCTTCAAATTATGGTTTTCCCTTTTACTGCACCAAATGATCCATGTACACCTGGTGTCTAGTTGTCTTCTTCACCCTGGATTCTAAGATATTATCTGCTTGAGGCTTATCTTTTGGAGACAAAGCTACTATACTGACATCTTCCAATAACTCTTGGTTGCTCTGGTTTACTTCAGACAAATTCCCCTTGAGCTTGACTAATTCTTCCACATTAAACACTGGAGAGATGCCCAAATCTGAGGGAAGTTCCACCTTATAGGCATTCTTCCCATACTTAGCTAGTATACTGCATGGTCCCACTCTTTTCATCTGCAGCTTTGTATGCACTCCTTTCTGCAATCTAAATTTGTTTAGATGAACCATGACATAGTCTCCCACATCAAATTGAACATCTCTTGGTTTCTCATCCACCTTGGCTTTCAACTTGTGTGTAGCCTTTGTTATTCTTTTCTTGACTTGCTCCTTAATCTCTTTCATTGTCTGAGAGAACTCCTCTGCATGACCACTCCTATACTCCATGGCTCCTAGATCTCTGAGCTCACATACACCCCTTAGGTGCATCCCATATACTATTTCAAAAAGACTTTTGCTAGTAGTCCGATTAACACTATCATTATAGACATACTCAATTTTTGGAATCACTAGATCCCATGTCTTCCCATATTCCTTAGTTAGGAATCTAAGAAAGTTACCTAGCACCCTACTAATCACCTCAGTTTGACCATCTATTTGTGCATGCTAAGCTAATCCAAAAGAAAAGTTAGTACCCAATCTGCTCCATAGAGTCTTCCAAAAGTGACCCATAAACTTGACATCCCTATCTGACACAATACTTAGGGGAAGTCCATGTATCCTCACCACCTCCTTGAAAAATAGATGAGCTATATAAGGGTATGTGCAAGATCATGAGGGGCCAAACTATGCCCTTAAGTGACAATGAAAAATAAGCAAATCAGGGTTAGTCAACTTGATGTGAAAAATTTGAACAAGCTATCAACCTAATATCAAAAAGTTGTAAGAATAGAATATGTAACAAATTGAATGTAGTTTCTAAACTACTAGACCTTTTCTGAAAAAAATAAATAATATGATTGGTGAAAAGTATAGATTTCAATGTAGTAGTACAAACATTTTAGGAAAGAAATAAGAAGTATGTGTATGTCTGACCACCTTAATCATACTCAAATGATAATATTTTTTTAATAAGATTTTATATATAAGTAGTAGACTCATGCCCGGATGTGACACATATATTTTTGTAATTTTATTTCAAATAAATAATTAATTATGAATTTTTTGCTACAACGTTTTCAGAATAAAAAAACTCTCGTGTCTGACCACCTTAACTCTTTGAAAACTTTACAAAATTAAAAAAAAAAATCCCTTATAGTAGGTGAAGCATAGAATGTGATGCATTTTTCAGATTTTAAAAATGTTATACCGTTTGAAAGTTATAGATATTTTCAATCAGTATATAAATCAACACTTTAGAGGTAACTCAATTAGAAAATAACTAATAATTACTTATCAAATTCAAAATTTGACAGCGATTATATCGATAGAAAGCTGATAATCTCCTTAAGATACCCTTTTCGCTTCATCAAATTCGGATGAAAAAAAAAGTCGTCAGCTACATGGTTGAAGTCTGGAGCTCAAAAAAATAGGGGAAAAACATGTTTTTGTGTTATTTTTATAGTTGACCAAGTAGGTTTGGTGTACAAAGCAATAACGAGCCTAATCGGGTATCCAAAATAATCGGGTACCCGATATTTTTGGGTACCCAAAATTGACGGCACAATTTTGATTTTTAAATTTTCCCACCCCTTTCTCCCTCTTACATTTTTTGCTTTCCCTTTCTCCCTGCTATATTATATATAAAAAATTATATATTAGATTATGTATTATATATATTAAATATTATATAATATCTATTATATATTAAATATTATATAATATATATTTTACATTAAATATTATATAATATATCTTAATATTAAATGTTACATTATATATATCATATGTTATATATTATTTTATATATATTATATTTTAATATGTATTTTATAATATATCACATATCTTCATATTTAAAGTGTATATAATATATATTTTGTATTATATCTATATCTATATCTATATTTGTATCTGTATCTGTACGCCTCTCTCTCCGGTTTCCCACAGCTTTCCAAGGGCAGGGGTTAGTAGCCAAGGTTCACAAGTGCATGCAAATCTATTACGCAATAACTACTAAACGAATGATGGAAACGTAAGCAAT
>MU227212.1:1185064-1215275 GCA_018584345.1 Thuja plicata
TGGCTCCTCATAGGGCATCACTTCAAAAGAGTGAAAACTTGGTAGCATGTTACTGGTGGTTTTTCCCATATTGGGTTTCCATGTTAAATACTTGTGTCAACTTGTGTGAATGCTTATGGTTTGCTTTACAGTTATGTTACTACAAGCTAATTTCAATTAACAGTAAACTGCATGATTAAAGTTGTTGATTTATGCTACTACTGTCAAGTAGATTTGAAGTACATAAAGTTTTTTATTTTCTACATCTAGACCTGAGGATAACTGATTCACCCCTCCCCTCTCAGTTATTCTAAATTCATTCTAACACTAAATATATATACATAAGTGCATGCATTCATTAAAAATAATCTAAATAAATAAATTATTTTTAAATTAAATTTTTGTAGATAATTTTTAATCTTACGGTATCAACATGAGTCCATGGCTCTGCGTACCCCTTCTCATAACTCTCATGAGACGCAGATGCTCCATGAGGTGTTGTAGCCTCTGTAATTGCATCTCTTGTATCCTCCTCATCAATAACGTACTGATATGTATAAGCATCAGTAAGCAGTCTAAGGCACAAATTCTTGCACATAATGCAAGTATGGGGGATGCAAACATGTGAAATGCTGCCAGATGTTGATGCGCCAACATCATCCACACTAGGAGGCAACAATGACCTAGTCTGAGCGATCAATTGATCACTCAACATGTGAATGACCCTAATACTCTGTGAGGTAGCCTCTGCAATGATATCAGGATGTTGCATAAGAGGAGGGGGTGAGACATCAGTGGGGGGGGGACAAAGGTAGTGGCCTTTTGCGCTGGGAAAATGGCCTAGTCTAAGGAGTGCCTCTGCCTATGCCCATGTTGGGCCTCATGCTACAATAATTTACATTGTGACCAAGAAAAAACTCAGCATACAATTTTTTTAAAAAATAGAAAGGGAGCTCCAAATTGTTGTGGGGTAGTTTATCAAAAACCATCCACTAGCAATCCCAAAAGTGTGTATGCATTGCACTGTTTGTGCACCATTTAATTGATAATTTGGGATTTTTGGGGTCAACTTTTAATCCAGTTTTAAGATTAACAAAAAGGGAGGATATATTGGTTTTAGTTATATTAAGGGCCACAATCCCATCATGGTCAAGCCTGTCATCAAATTAGGCATGCATATCGTCACGCCAATGAAGAGTAACATTATGTTGGTGTGTAAGTGTGTCAATATTTTCAACAATAGTATTTAGGGTGGCAAGCATAGGACCTAATGTAGGTATATTTTGATATGTGTTTTGGAAGCCTCGTATAGTGTTCAAATTGCCTTGTATCAAATCCTCTAAAGATCAAGGGTTTTGAAACTGTTCTGGATTGTTTTGGGGATCGTTATTTGGTGGAGGGTTATTTTCTTCATTATTGTCAGCCATGCCTGATTAAATAAAAAATAAATATAAATTTAAAATTAATTTCATATATTATTAAAAAAATAATAGAAAATCCTATTTCAACAAAAAAACTTTATTTAACATAAAAATCAAAGAAATACGTCAAAATATACTACGAATTCACTTACTGTATATATCGTAAAGATGAATTTGATGTTGCAGAAATATGGTATCCAAAAAAAGAATGTATGAGATAAACCTAGCCATTTTCAATTCATAGGCAATGAAAGAAATAAGAAAAATGACTCGTGAGTTTTGATTTATGCCACAGGTTTCGGGTACTCAAAAAAATCAGGTACCCGATTAGGCTTGTGCTTTGGTGTCAAGTTTTCCCATGTGTACTGACACCCATGCCTACCAAAAAGTCAACTGTAAACATTTTCATGCGCTTTTGGATGAGTGAAAAGTGGATTTATTTCACATAGCCACTTTTTGGTCCCTCGTCTTCTTGCACATACCCATAACTGGCATCATGGGGTCTTACAAGGAATAACATGACTCATTTAGCTAAATCTATCTACCACCACATAGATACTATCCAATCCTATCTTTTTCTTGGGGATTCTTACTATGAAATCCATGCTAATGCACTCCCTTGGTCTATTGGGATTAGGAAAAGGTTGGTACAAACCTGCATTGATAGCTCCCCTTTAGCTTTCATACAAATAACACATTGTTCAACATACCTTCTGACATCTCTTGGAAACTTGGGCCATGATAAAACCTCTGCACTAACTCCATGGTTTTGTTGATGCCAAAATACCCACTTAGGCTACCATTATGCTTCTCTTGAATGAGATTTTCCCTCATTGAACCCTTAGGGACACATAACTGGTTTCCCTTAAACAAAAGGCCAATCTGTAATGTATATTATGCAAATTGACTATGAAAGTGATTTTGGAAATCAGAACATACATTGTGGGCTTCAGAAAAGTCTTCATAATCTCTATAGATGTCCTTAAAAATCTCTATGCCAATACTTTGGAGTTGAACTTCTTGAACTATCAACAATCTCCTACTCAAAGCATCTACCACCTTATCCATCCGTCCCTTCTTGTTCTTGATAGTAAATGTGAAGGATTGTAGATATTCCATCCATTTTAGGTGCATATTGCACAATTTTTCTTAGGTGTTAATATAGCTCAAGGCTTGATTGTCTGTGAACACCACAAATTCATTAGGAAGGAGATAATGTCTCCATTTCATAAGTGACTGGATTAGAGCATACAACTCTAAGTCATAAGCTGAAGATTTTTTCTTTTCTTCGTCGAGCTTCTCACTAAAGAATGCTATAGGCCTATCCTCCTGACTCAACACTCCTCCTACTGCCACTCCACTTGCATCACACTCTATTGTGAATAGCTTATCAAAACTAGGTAACTAAAGGATAGGTTGGGTAGCTACCTATTATTTCAACTTATCAAAGGCCTTACCTACTTCATAAGTCCACTTACACTTGGTTTTCAATCCACCTTTAATGGTGTCTAGTACTGGTGCACAAATTCTACTAAAATTCTTTATAATTTTTTTGTAAAACTGAGCTAACCCATGAAATCTCCTTACCTTTGTCCCTGTGGTGGGTGTTGGCCAATTCAAGATATCCTCCACCTTTCTTGGGTCCATCTTCAATGAACCTTGAGACACTACGAATCCCAAGTATACAAGTTCTTATTTGAAGAATTCACATTTCTCCAAATTAATAGACAATTTTTCTTCTTGTAGCCTTTTGAGCACTATCTCCAAATGTTCTTGGTGCTCCTCCTTTGTTTTTCTGAAAAATGAGTATATCATCAAGATATACTACTACAAATTTGCTAGTGTAATCCTTTAGCACCTCATTTATGAGCCTCATGAATGTGCTAGGGGCATTTGTAAGCCCAAATGACATAACTCTCTACTCATATGTAACCCTTTAGTGGTTTTAAAATCCATCTTCCATTCATCGCCATCATTTATCCTAATATGGTGGTATCCACTTTTGAGATCCAACTTAGTAAAATATTTGGCCCCTCCAAGACAGTCTATCAAATCTTCAATTCTAGGTATAGGGAATCTATATCTAATAGTAATCTTATTGATAGCCCTAGAATTAGTGCAAATTCTCCACTTACCATGCTTCTTGAATGCCAAAACCATAGGTACTACACATGGGCTGATGCTCTTCTTTACCAATCCTTGGTCAAGCAGCTCCTGCACTTGCCTTGCTACTTCTTGGTTTTTCTCTCATGTGAGCTTGTAAGTTTCTTTGTTGGGAAATGAAGCCCCTGGGATAAAGTCTATTTGATGACTTACGGACCTCTTAGGAGGTAGGGTTGCTGGTGTTCCATCACTGACTATGTCTCTAAGTCTTTCAAGAAATGCTTGTACCTCCACTCGTATAGGTGCTTGTGTAGTCTTTTCTACTTCCTTGGGATTTACAACTATGGCATAGTGCTCATTTCCTTCTAGTTGAAGAGTCTCCATGAGCTCTTTTACACTACAAGTAGTACACTAGGAGTCTTTGATTGGTCTCCCTCTTCATCTAGTAAAGACTGTATCTTGAATGTCTTACCATCCTTCTTGAATGAGACTAAATTTTCTTTCCCATCATAAATGACTCCTCTTTCATATTGCCATGGTCTTCCCAATAAGAGATGGCATGCATCCATAGGAAACACATCACATATCAACCTATCTTTGTATCTTCCAATAGAGAATTCCACCCATATTTTCTCATTCACAAGGATACTTTTCCCTTTGTTCAACCATGTCACTTTATATGGATTAGTATAGGGTATCTTTGTCAACTTAAGCTTCTTCACTGCTTCTATTGAGACTATGTTATCTGTGGAGCTAGAATCCACAATAACCTTACACACTTTACCAATTATTGTACACCTTGTCCTAAAGAAGGTTCTTCTCTATTTTGGTTCCTCTTTGACTAGTTTTGTGATCAAGACTCTTCTAAACATTAGATTTTTCCCCATCTCTAATTCTATGTGACTTATCTCTGGTGACTTGACACTTGATGTGTCTTCTTGAGCATATGTCACTCTCTTTTCATTTTTTGAAGAGGATGCTTTCTCAGGGAACCTATAAGCAGGATGTCCCATTTGTCCACAACTATAAAATTTCATACTAGTAAAGTAAGAATTACTTTTGTCGGCACCTCTTCCTCTGTTAGAACCCCCTTAAGTTCCTCTACCTCTTCCATAACCTCCTCTAGAAGTTCTTTCATTCCCATGCTTGCAAGTTTAGACTCTCCCTAGCTTCTTTGTTCAGTCCCTCTAGCTTGGTAACCACCTCTATGACCTCTTTGGTCTCTTCCTCTTCCTCTTCTCTTGGAGGTTTGATCTTGTTTCCTCCTACTCTTATCTTCAATATTTTTAGCTAGTTGATAACACTGGTGTAATTTTTTGGGACATAGAAGAGTCATCTCCTCTTGAATAATCCACTTCAAACCATTTAGGTATCTAGCCACTTTAAGGCTCTCATCTTTAGATACATTAGATCTCATACAAAGCTTTTGAAATTCCTATGTATAGGAATTCACATCAAGATCCATTTGTCCTAGGCTTTGTCTCTTCTTATGGAGTTGAATTTCATAGTCATCTGGCATGTATGCTTCTCTCACTTTGACAACCAAACCCTTCCAAGTGGAAATTGGTTTCTTTCCTTCCTTATCCCTTTCTAATTTAATGAACTTCCACCATGTCAATGCATAGCCTCTGAGTCTTGACTTTTCCACCTTGGCCTTCTATGCTTTTGTGACTCCATCACATTCAAAATGGTTCTCCATGCCTTCTATCTAGTCCATGACTAGATCTATCTACATATTTCCACTGAATAATGGTATCCATTCAAGATATTTTCCACTCATGGCTTTCAAAGCCTTCAAGAAAGGTTCTCCTTGCAATACAGGGTCAGGTTCAGGGGTTTTATCCTCTTCTCCCTTGGCTTCTTTCACTTCAAGTTTGTCACTAACTTCCTCGGTCTTCATTTGCACTTCACTCAATGATTTCTCTAGTTGGTCTATTCTTTCCCTCAATAGCCTATTGTCTACCTCTTGGTCATCGACCTTCTTGACCAATTCCACTTTAGTCACCATGATTGAGGATCTGCTAGACTCACAATCTAACATACACTATGCAATCCCAAATTATCTTGGGGCTCTAATACTAATTTGATAGGGAGGTTGGATGAGCCAATCCCTGACTCATGCTCCTAGTCTCTAGAAGAGAATTTAGGGTGTCTTCTCTTCACACCTACACACATTTAGGATCCTCAACCAATGATGATCTCCTAGTTACTCTAGCCAACCTAATTATCAAGGAAGATTCAACAAACCAAGTCTTCTGCTTGGTTCATACTAGCTTCTCAATCCCTAGCCCTTAAGCTCCATTAAAGATGGCTTGCAACCTCCATATACAAATGGTAATCTTGCAGAGGTGTGGATGTGTCTTGGAAAATTCCAATTTAATCAACTAGGGGTGTTAGGAGTCCCACTTAGTTCAACTAGATATTTGATTTCCTCAATTGGTCACAAAATATGCGTAAAGGCTAGTAGCCCTATTAGGTCTCCTATTTCGAGAAAATAGGGATTTTCTCTACTTCCTTCGAAAGTAACCCTACAATATTTCTTGGGATTCTTGGATCATTTTCTAACCCTTCAAGGAGTTTTTGGGTCTTGGGGTCTCCACCATCCATACAGTACCCTAACTCAAAATGAGTGGATTTAAGGGGTTTTAAGGTCTTCTTTGGCTTCTTAAAAAAAAAAAAATGTTTTAGACCTCCATCTGGATTTGCACTACCCTCTCCTCTTCACAAAATCTTGGAAAGACTCCTAAATTCAGCTACCAAAAGGAAAATTGATCCTAGGTTTCAACCTCTGCAAGTTATGCTCTCTGCAACTGTGTCTCCACTAGCTGGGCTCACCACATGCTCGCCTAGGGAAAGACTTTAAAAATCACTCCTCTTCATTTGAGGGCCCAAGATAATGTACAAAATATGTACGTGGAGTCTACTAACTATTCCCAAGAGGCTGTACAAAATGAACTTTGGGATAGTGTGTTAGACTTCAATCTTTACAAACTATCTGGATTGAACCAGAGACAATGCCAAACACAAAGTATTTACAAAAGAAAAAGAAAGAACTTCAAAATTCCTATCTACTTGCACAAAGAACTAGAAAAACATCTAAACTAACCCATGCATGAGCTACAATGCAGGATTCAATCCATTAACTGCCTACTGTAACTGAAAAGAGCCGAATTGCACACTAAACCAACATACTTCTTGATTTCTCAAAGCTCAATCCGTACAATTGGATGTCCGACCTTGCATTCATGTCTAGACATGTCTTAAATAGTTCAGTTGAGTATTTGGTTGTCTCTTAGGGAACTCTTTCATCGGATTGCATATTTTGACAATGTTGTCCGAGCAACATTTGAAAATTGCAAAAGTTGCAAAATGCAACTTTACATCTTTTTGACAACTTTTTCCAATTTCAACAAAATGAGTTCAAACACTCATCAAATCTTACCATAGACCCTAACTATGGTTGAAACATGGTTCTTAACTACTCCAAGCCCTATTGATATCATACTAACATCATCATTCCCATTTTGCTAATCAGGAGGATTTACAACTTTTTAGCCCCTAATTGCAACTTTCAAAGGGTTTAAGACTCACTAGACCTAAATCCTATTGTACTCACAACTATGTTCAACATGACCTTAAGAAAAATAAAACAAAATGCCACAAAGGAATACACAACAAAATTCAACTTGGAATGACTCAAGCAACCCATGGGTGCTCATGCACCATTGAGCCTTTCCATTGTGACATTCTCTTGAGGAATAAAGGAAACAATTTTAACCCTTCAAATACCATTATCTACACAAAAACTATCAAACTCCCAGGAACAAAATTATCCTCCATCATTAGTTTTTAAACATTTGATTTTGTGTCCACTTTGGTTTTCAACAAGGGCTTAAAAAAATTTAAATTTGGGAAACACTTCAGACTTTCTAGAAATCATATAAATCCAAACTTTTCTTGTACAATCATTAAGAAAGGTAACAAAATAGTTTGAACCTCCCAAAGATGTTACCTCTCTAGGATTGAAAAAATTAGAATGTACTAGTTCCAATGGCGTTGTCCTCTTTTCACGTCCATCCTTCAAGAAGTTGATTGTTTTCCATAAAGGTAATGTTTGCAAAACTCCATATGAATTGATTTTAGACTCAGTAGTTGTGCTCATTTGATCATAACTTGAAGTCCTTTCCTACTGATGTGTCATATCCTTTGATGCCAAAGCTCCATTGCACTTCCCTCTAGCAGTCATAGAAGCTCCCACTTCATTATGAATTTCAAAAACATACAAACTTCCAACTTTATTTCCCCTGGCCTCCACTAAAGCTCCCTTGGTTACTTTCCAAGAATCTGAAGTAAAGAAGACATTGCAACCTTGAGTTTAGAGCTGAATGACATAAATTAACCTCTTGAGTTTAGGGACATGGCGAACATCCTTTAGAAGCCCTTTGCTTCCACCTTCCAGCTACAAGTCAACATCACCTTTCACAATGATCTCACACACTTTATTTTCTCCTACAAACACTTTTCCAAATTGACCTTCTTGGTAGTTTGTGAAATATTTTGTACATGAGGTAGCATGAAAAGAGGCTCCGAAATCTAATACCCAAGAATGTGAAGTGGTGTCAGATGTTGAAAGGATTATAAGACTATAATCCTTGTCATAAGCCGTATTGGCTTCATTGTTTCACTCTCTCTCTTGTGGCTTTTTGTAAGACCGACAATTTTTCTTTGTGTGGCCATCCTTATCGCGCAAAACAAGCAATCTCCATTTTTGCCCCTAGACTTTGATCTTTTAGCAGATTTAGATATTCTCCTATTATTATTATTATTGCCTCTATTATGACTTCTTCCCCTATTGTCAGTTCTTACCATGATTAAGGTGTAACTAGATGAGGTCTCTTGATTCTTTCTTCTCATATCTTCGCTGAGAAGAGTAGTAACAACATCAATAAAAGCTAATTTATCTTTTCCTGTCACTGAAGTGTTGGTCACAACTCCATTCCAACTTTTTGGTAAAGAGCATAATAATAATAATAATAATAATAATAATAATAATAATAATAATAATAATAATAATAATAATAATAATAATAATACATCTTTGTTCTCATCATCTTTAGTCATACCAACCAAAATTGCTTGATTAATAAGGGTATTAAACACCTTGATGTGATTTTCCATGATCCCTCCTTCCTTCATGTTTAGTACTATGCTTTCAAAGGTTGGTTCCTGTTTTAATCATATTTAATGTACTGAAGGTAGTGTGTCGGGCCTGTTATTTGAATTTCCTTCATTGAAACCTGCCTGAAAATTACAGATCAAATACAAGACATTTTAAATTAATAAAAGAATTGCGGAAGCGCAGAGGAAACAGATGAGTGCGGGCCATTGTTCAGCGAGTGATAATTATAATAGTCGGAAGACGTAATTGACCTGATCATGACTTTTAGGGTATTTGTTATTAATAATACATTGGCTAGTCGAACATAAAATTACAGATCAAAATGTTAATAAGACATTGGCTAGTCGAACATAAAATTACAGATCAAAATGTTATGGACTCTTTGCATACATAGCATGTTACACGTGGGCACTTAGACACGGGTGAATGTACATAATACCTTTTACGCCCTCTAAAATATATATTTTTACTTTAAAGTCTTAAATGCCTTGGTGCACATTATACATCAATATTTTCCCCTAAGACATTAACTATGATCGTAAAGTCGCTGGGATGTTTCAAATGAACTTATTTCCTACTGTTACATTCTTTTCTATAAATAAGAGGGCATGGATAGGAGGTTATGCACATTATCTTGTGTTTAATTCCTTATTTGCTGCGGCTGTTGGATCTTTTAGAAGAGCTTGAAGCTTGGAAGTGTCTTAAATCTTCCTCACGCACATTACCGATGCCCAGAAAGAGAAAAACAACAGATCGGAATTTATTTCATACAATATTTCTGAGCCTTTTTTTAATATGTGAGAAATTTCTGGACAGGATACGGTTTATGTTAAATTTCACCACTTCTCTAGGAATCAGGTTCACCAATTGACACAGACTTGGTACTTTGGGCTACGCTACAGTCTTTAGCGGACATCTGTATCTGTTTACATTCTACACCAGTGAGTGCATCTTGTGTGGATTCTCGGATATTTTTGTACGGCGCTGTTTTTTGCGATAGGATAGCCCCATCCCAGACCGCTTGGGTATGACTTCCGCACTCTTCTTAATTATGAAGCATTATTAATATTATCTGTTTTCTTTTATAATTGTTTCTCTTTCAAATCTTAGACCTTCTAACGATAGCGATGATGATTGTTTAGACATTAACAAGTGCAATAATAGAAACTTGAATGTGTGTGCGTTGGAGCAGAAGGAGGAGGAATGTGCCTTAATTTAGAAGGTTCTGACAATTGTTCCTGTGCAAAGGGATATAAGAGAGATGGCTTTCATCACGGGACAAGATGTGTAACCAGAATCTCCAACTACCTCAAACTTGCAATGACAGGTAACCGAAACTCAAATATTCTGCGTGTTTATCGATCTAAGATCTCAATTTCTTGTGACCTCAACAACCTACCCATCTTCCTTTTGACCGAAAGTTAAAAAGGTGATGTAATTTCAATATCGATGCAGATCTTTCTTGCCTATTCTTTCTCACTATTGTGAAAATTGTAGAATAATAAATGGTTTAAACATTAGAGTTCATTGCGTTGATCAATTATCACAATAGTAGATTAAATAGTGAAAAGAGAGGCAAGAGTTAAAGGTTTTCCAGGAAGAATATTAGTTAGAGGATCTAGAGTTTTAAGATATATATACATGTGTTCAATTTTATTAAGTTTTAGGGTATTAATTTCATCTTACATTTTCAAAATTAGATGTAGAAACATTTCATAAATTTTGTGGGCTTTTTTTAATGTTGTGAATTGTTGAGAGGCAATATTACGATCTGAAAGAGTTTAAAATGATTAATCAGCTGATGTCTATAATATTAAAAAAAAAATTAGATACATGTGAAGAGTTAAATACTAGTCATAAAAGACCTCATGCACAAGGAAAGAGAAGAGTTGGCATACAATATTCACCTAATACTTTGATCCTTTGCATTGAACTTTCTTATGAGCCTTTTTCACGTGTGATGCTAAAGTCGTTGGGATGTTTCAAATGAACTTATTTCCTACTGCTACATTCTTTTCTATAAATAAGAGGGCATGGATAGGAGGTTATGCGCATTATCTTGTGCTGCGGCTGTTGGATCTTTTGGAAGAGCTTGAAGCTTGGAAGTGTCTTAAATCTTTTTGTGTTGAATAATATATTAGTTTTTTGAAAGGTGGTTTTTTAAAGATATACTACTGTCTCACAGTGTATGGCTTTCATTGTAGATTTACGAGTCTTAATATGTAGTACTCTTGTTTGAATATATTTTACTGTTGTGTTGGGTCGTTGACTTTAATGTATTGTTGATCCTCCACAACACTACTAAAAATTGTATAACTTATAACATTTTTTTATAAATAAGAGTTTTTTAATAAAGTATTCTCAAAGATAGTGTTTCATAGTTTCATGTGTGCTTTTTTCTTATGTTTCATTCCTGATATTTCCTAATTTTGTGTGTACTTTGTGATAGTCGTTCAGGCTTGATGTTTATTTGTGCTGCTATTATTTCATTATACTACTGAGCATTGTATAGTTCAGAACGCCCGTGATTGTCCTCTGAACTAATTGTGGAAATTATTTGCATATTTTTCAGTAAAACTAATGGACAATCAAGATACTCACGTTGTTCAATGGCTGGAAGAAAACCGGGAAGATTCAGAAGTGGGAAGAGATAAAAGTCTTGCAAGCATTTTCATGGTGCCGATAACGCTGAGAGAAAATGACGCTGCCTTCACTCCTCATGCAATATCGATGGGGCCTTATCATTTCCTCAAACCACAGCTTGCTGAGATGGAAACCGAGAAATCTCTAATCATTGCACGGGCGGTTAAAAGGAAGCTTCCCTCAGATTTCTTTTCTTCACATCAAATGGTTCGAGATGGGGGGAGCCTTCAAGAGTTGGAGGACAACGGCTTTTTTGGAAGTGTGGTCCCTCGCTGCAGGGACTGCTATGGAGACGCTCAATTTCTCCAAAACCTGAATCAGGAAGCTTTCGCCATGATGCTGTTTAGGGATGCTTCCTTCCTTCTCCTTTTCCTTGAACACCATGTTGCGAATCCTCAAAAGAAGAAAAAACTGCCGCATTCTCAAGTTCCCGAGCCATCAGACTTTAACGGCGACCCGTTCCATGATCTCAAGTCAGGTACACGTCTTTGGTTAGCTGTCAAGAACGATATTATCAAATTGGAAAACCAAATCCCACTATCCACCTTAGAGTCACTTTATGCTCTCATTGGTAATCCACATAAATGTTATGCTGACTTTCTTGCCAAAGTATGCTCTGAGTACTCCCCGTTGTTTATTAAACGAAGTCAAAACCCAGATTTAGTTAGCAAACGTCATCTCCTGCATTGCATCCATGCAACAGTTTATTATGTCGAGCAGCCTGTAGACGTTGGCCAAGGCTCTCCTACTGGCGGACGCCGTAGTAATGGCTGGTCTCTTTCTACATGGCTGAAAAACAATCGTCCCTGGGTCAGAGGTAGTAATAGAAATAGTAAGGGCTATCCACCGCTAGGGGCTAGCCTTCGCAATTATGCAAAGACTGTGCTTCATTCTGCATCACAATTAAGCAAAGCCGGAGTAAAATTCAGGCCTTGCCGCGAGGGCGGCATAGAGAACATACGATTTGACAGCGCTCAGTCTACTTTATATCTTCCTCAGTTGAAAATTGGTCCAATGACAGAGACGATCATTAGAAACTTGATAGCCTTCGAGTTGTGTTCACCAGAGATTGAAGAAAACGCCGTTATTGGGTATACTCGTCTGTTGAAGGAGCTGACGCAAGACGCCAAAGACGCCAAAGTGCTGAGAAAGAACGAAATCTTTGCAAACTTGGGCGTGGGCGATGAAAAGATGGTGGAGATTCTGAAAGGCTTGAGCAGCTCGACATGGAAGCCATACTTTAAACCTGTTAAAGAAGCCCGGAAAAGCCTCAAGGCACACTACTCAAGAAGCAGACTGAAAATCCTGTTGAGTGAATTTCTTGATACATATTGCTCAAAACCATGGCTTTTAATCTCCGCCCTCGCAGCCACTGCCTTGCTATTTATGACTGCTGTGCAAGTATTGTGTTTGTTCTACACCTGCAATAAGTCGTAGATCGTTTCTTTTGTCTGTAACCAGTAAAATTGTGAAATTTCATTTGATTGCTTTTCACATGCTGGTTTATCTGTTGACAGTAA
This sequence comes from Thuja plicata, assembly GCA_018584345.1. Taxonomy (NCBI): domain Eukaryota; kingdom Viridiplantae; phylum Streptophyta; class Pinopsida; order Cupressales; family Cupressaceae; genus Thuja; species Thuja plicata. The sequence continues at coordinate 1,197,910 of MU227212.1, forward strand.
TTTATTTCAAATATAATTCTGTGTTAGATGTAGGATTAAGAATATAGTGGATAGTAGACAATTATTTCTAGAATTGTGTCACATGTTTGATCAGTTAGTAGGGATTATGTAGTGCTCTTTTTTCTTTGTAAGAGGGTTTTCTCTTTTTACTTTGTAGTTCCCTTTATTTTAAATAAATTTTTACTCTCTTTTAACAATTTATTATATTTTACCAGCAATAAAAAACAATTTATTATATTTTAATACTTATGTAGTAATACAAATCTCTATTGTTAATTACATATTTGTTTTTAATAATATAATTGGAGAAAATTATTTTATTATCTACTATTAATTTATATGATCTTGAAATTGAACCAATATCTTTTGCTTAAAGACTTCAAGGAGAAGATCTATACAACATAACCAAATAAGTATGTAGTGGAGGTTAAAAAATATTTGATTTGCATTAAAAAAAACAAAATCTATTTATGATCTCAAATATTTGTTTAGAATTCGATATCACAAGTTTGACATAGATGTAGAGTTGGAGTATATTATAGCCAACTAAAATTATTGTATTTAATTCAACAAGAATGTGTTCATTTTATTACAAATTTTTTTTATGTTAACGAAATGAAATTTAACAACAATGAGGATATGATTATGATCTCAAAAGTTTGACTTTTACTTTAGTTTGATATGAAAGATTTGAAGATAGTTAAGGTTATCGTACGGGTGTGAATAAAGAGAGAGAGAGAGAGAGAGAGAGAGAGAGAGAGAGAGAGAGCGTNAAAGAGAGAGAGAGAGAGAGAGAGAGAGAGAGAGAGAGAGAGAGCTTTTGGTTAGCTAGAATACACACACACACACACACACACACACACACACACATGTATACATATATATGTATATATATATATGTATACAGGGAATTTAGAAATGTTTTCTAGTTTGGATGAGAGTATAAAATCTGATGTAACTTTGCGTAATGACAATAAAATAGAAGTTAAAGGAAAAGGCAACATAAACATTCTAACCAAAATGGGGGAGAAGAAACATATGACTGATGTCTATTTTGTTCCCGGTTTAAAACACAATCTAATGAGTATTGGGCAGCTTATTCAAAATGGTTATAGAGTATCTTTCAAAAATAAAGAGTGCACAATTTTAGACAAATACCCAAGCAATCTTCTCATAGCAAAGGTTCAAATGATAAACAATAGGATGTTTCCTTTAAGGATAAAACCGGATTTGAATATAGAGTTTTCTCAAGAACACAACTCAATGAACTTACAAGTGAATGAAAGAAAAGTTGCAACACCTCCTCAAGTAATTTATCAAGTAGAAATTAAAGATGAAAATTGGTTATGGCATCTAAGATTTGGACATTTAAATTTTGCAGCTCTAAATCTACTTTATAAGAAAAGCATGGTGAAGGGATTACCTCTAATTGAAAAACCAGAAAGAGTATGTGAAGGGTGCATCTTAGGAAAGCAACATAGAGAATCATTTCCAGCCAATATGTCAATGAGAGCCAAGGCACCTTTGGAGATAATTCATTCAGATTTGTGTGGGCCAATGCAAACGCCTTCAATAGGTGGAAGACTCTATTTTTTGACATTCATTGATGACTACTCAAGAAAAACATGGGTTTAATTTTTAAAGCATAAGAGTGAGGCACTTGAATATTTTTGTCAATTCAAAGCACTTGCTGAAAAACATAGTGGTTATTACATCAAAGAATTGAGAACGGATAGGGGTGGTGAATATATTTCAAATGACTTCATGAGATTTTGCAAAGAGCATGGAATCCACAAGAAATTTACCACAAGGTATACCCCACAACAAAATGACGCAACTGAAAGGCAAAATAGAACAATCATGGAAATGGCTAGAAGCATGTTGAAAGCCAAACATTTGTCAAACAAATATTGGGTTGAAGCAATTTCATGTGCAACCTATATAATGAATAGATGTCCAACCCAAAGTGTCAAGAATATGATTCCAGAAGAAGCATGGAGTGGAAAAAAATATAATGTTGGTCATATGAGAGTATTTTTATGTGTTGCATATGCACATATACCAGGTGAATTGAGAAGGAAATTAGGCAATAAAGGAGAAAAATATATTTTTGTGGGATATAGTGATGAATCTAAGGCATATAAGCTATACAATCCAATCAGCAAGAAAGTCATAATCAACAGAGATGTGCAGTTCATAGAAGATGAAGCATGGGATGGAACTTTGGACAAAACAATCAACATAGTAGCCAACATACCACAAGAAGAAAATGAAGAAATTAAGCCAACATGTATTCCTCCAAATGTGACTCGTCCCACTCCTAATCAAGGACAACAAAGTGGTTCTCAAATGACACCTTCAACAAGCACAAGGACAACCTCACGTATTGAAGCAATCACACCTTCAAGTGGACAACAAACACCAATATCACAAGGAACACATAGTGCAGGCCCATCAAGCCCACATTTAACAAATTCAAGTCACATGTCCAATCCCACATTGGAAAGCATGAGAAGAAAAAAAATCTTATGAGCGAAATGATGGTGAGAATAACACAGATCAAAATTCTCTTTTTGCATTGTAATCACATATTGATGATCCAATTCATTTTGAAGAAACAATTAAAGAAGAAAAATGGATAAATGCCATGGATGAAGAAATTGATGCAATTGAAAATAATGAAACATGGGAGTTGGTGAGTCTTCCAAAAGGAAAAGAAGTCATAGGAGTAAAGTGGGTTTACAAAACTAAATTGAATGCAAATGGAGATGTTCAAAAATATAAAGCAAGACTAATGACAAAAGGATATTCACAACTGCCCGGGGTTGATTACAATGAGACATTTGCACTAGTGGCTCATTTGGACACTGTGAGAATAATATTAGCCATAGAAGCTCAAAAAAGTGGGCAGTATATCAAATGGATGTGAAATCAACATTTCTCAATGGCATTTTAGAAGAAGAGGTTTATGTGGAGCAGCCACCTGGGTATGAGATTTTGGGTCATGAAAACAAGGTTTACAAGCTCAAGAAGGCTCTCTATGGACTCAAATAAGCCTCAAGAGCGTGGTATAGTAGAATTGACTCTTATCTTTTACAAAATGGCTTTAATAGGTGCAGCAGTGAGCCCACATTGTATACCAAGATGAATGAGCATGGTGAGATTATAATTGTTTGTTTATATGTTGATGACTTGATCTTCACCGGTGATTTATCAATTGACATGTTCAAATCAGAAATGAAGAAAGAATTTGAGATGACTGATTTAGGATTAATGAAGTATTTTATTGGCATTGAAGTAAATCAGAATGATAAAGGTCATTTTATTTCACAGTCAAAGTATGCAAATGACATTTTGATGAGGTTTAACATGCTGGATTGCTAATCAGTCCCAACACTAATTATGACAACTTTAAAATTGAGTAAAAATGACAAAGGAGATGATGTAAATCCAACCTTATACAAAAAATTAGTTGGCAGCCTTATGTATTTAACAACCACAAGGCCAGATATAATGTTTGGAGTTAGTCTCATTACAAGGTTCATGGAGTCTCCAAAAGTTACACATTGGAATGCTGGAAAAAGAATTTTAAGATATGTGAGTGGAAAAAATAATTATGAGATTCAATACTCAAGCTCAAATGAATTCAAACTCGTCAGATATACAGACAGTGACTGTGCAGGAAGCATAGATGATAGAAAGAGCACTTCAGGTTATGTTTTTCACTTTGGAACATGGGTAGTTTCATGGGCCTCAAAGAAACAACCGATTGTCACTCTTTCATCTGCTGAAGAAGAGTATGTAGCAGCCACAAGTGCAGCGTGTCAAGTAGTTTGGATGATAATAATTTTAAAAGATCTCAGGAAAGAACAAGAAGAACCAACAAAGATTTATTGTGACAATAATTCAGCGATAGCATTGTCAAAAAATCTAGTTTTTCACAAAAGGAGCAAGCATATAGACACAAGGTATCACTTCATCAGGGAGTTGATCAACAATGAAGAAATCTACTTGGAATATTGCAGATCTAAAGATCAGTTAGCTGACATCTTCACCAAGGCACTGGGAAAAGAAGTTTTTATGCATCAACGAGACAATTTGGGAATCATAGATAATAGTTGTGATTAAGGGGGAGTGTTGGAATTAATCCCAACTACCAAATTTAATGCCTACCGTATTCTTCCTGTGAAATGACTTTTTTGCCCATACTTGCCAGCTCTCTTCCACCCTGGGCAATATTTAATAGTTAATGTTTAAAATGAAATCTTTTGAAAATCTTTCCTAGACTTTGCTGTTAAATCAACATTTATTTGTATTTAATGTTTTATGCTGGACTCTCCCGTAGCTTCTAGAAAAAGCTAAGTTTTGATTCATAGTTTAAAAAGAAGACAATGAGTAGAAAACAGGGCATGAAGAAAAAGAACAAGAAAAACATTTTTTTTTTAAAAATTTTCTGAAGAACAAATTAGAGCCCAAGCTTTGTAAAAAATATGGGTGTATAAGTATTTTTGATGAATGAATTAAAGTGCAGAAACTATGTCATTCTCTGTGTATTTTTCTATGTACATGAATGAGATTATCAAATCTGTTTTGTTTATTTTATCTCTATTTTTCTCTGCCTCTTGAATCAACATAAATTACTTGTCACCAAATATGTTTGGTGTAGGTCATGTGCAATCTAGTTGTACAAAATGCACATCATGAGACACAATCTCTATTACAAGACACAATACTCCCACAGTGCGAGTCTAGCCTACTCATGAGTTATGGATTGGAGTGTAACAATAAATGTTCACTCTGTCCATTATGAGTATTTGTGAACAAGGATAGAACAAGACACTCTTGAACTAACAATGTATACTGTGATAATTTGATATAGAAGGATAGTGTGTGAAATATGCCTCTCGTTCATCATTGAGCAACCATGTTGAGAACTCTCCACTCCTAGATGAATTGCCTGGTGAAGACATAGAGGATGGTGAAGAGACTAAGATAGAAAATATAACAGAGGTGGGAGAGCTAGAAGACACTGTATGAGGTATTGTAGCTATATGTCCATGTGAAGAGATGTGTGGAGAACCATTACCATTGTTACCAATATCTGTTAAAGGTAAATTCCTTTTTTTCCCTCCAGCATACTCAAGCCTGGAAATACCTTTGCATTAAAAAATGATATCTCTACTTTGAATGATTCTCTTATCAGATGAAATCCACAACATGAACCCAAACTAATCCTCACCATACCCAAAAAATATCTAGTATTGTGATTTGGGATCCATCTTTGTCCTCTTCTCCCTAGGAACATTTACAAAACCTTCTCCCCAACCATTTCTCTTCTAGAATACCAAAATCCAAGAGAGATGGACTTCGATTGATTAAATACACTAATGTATTACATGCCTCAACCCAAAATTATTTGCCCAAACCAACATTAGAAAGCCTACATCGATATTTCTCAAGATTTTCCCTATTGAGCCTCTCTGCCACAACATTCTCTTTAGAAGTAAAGGGAACAATTTTAACCCTTCAAATGCCATTATCTACACAAAAACTATCAAACTTCGATAACCATAGTGAGGCAATTTTAGTTATAAAGCCCACAATGTATGTAACTAAATAGATAAGGATTGAACAAAATCAGATAATCTTCTATCACTTACTACAAAGATAATGATAACATCTGCTAAAATGGAGCTGGGACAAAAATCTTTTTCTTTATCAGATTTTGTTATAATTTGGCAATTCGCTGAGTCCATAAGGTGGTTTCTAAGTGGGAATGAACAAATTAGGTTGCTTGGGAGAAATTATTTCCAACACTCCGTCTTAATTTTGACCATGAATGTTTTGGCATTTACACAATCATTTACGCTTCACTACTATCTTTCATTCGTCTCTATCCATAGCCATGTCTTTAGATTTTTGGGAACCCTTTCCTTTCTCAATAGATTCAAACAACATTTACAATCTTCAGATATGTTCTCAACAATGATTCCATTCTCTAGTCTTCATCCAATTGCAGAAATAGTCCTTCAAACCTTCAAAATTTTTTTCTAGAACTTCTTTCACTTTTTGTAGACCTCTTGCTAAATAATTATTTCCTTTGACCCAAAACATTTTTATGCCTTTCGAACACTTAAACCTTCCATGATTGCTATCATTTTTCACGTATGATCTTTTACATTTGAACAAATGTTTCATCATACCTGTAATTATTTACCAACTAAATCCAAAGCTCCATCCACAATCCATTTGCATACAATTTGTTGTGTATTTGTTTTCCAATTACATTTTCCAAGACGCCTTCTCATAATGATTTTGTAAATCACATATGCTACAAGGATGAATATCTTGACATATGTGTTTTTTCTTTCCTTTATTGTGACAATGCGAACATTGAATTCTTTGAACTACGTTGTTTGATTCTGTAATGTCTATAACATATTTATACTTGTCTTCTCATTGAAAATTTAAGACCCTTATTCTTTGGTCTCATCACTAGCTTTATGGGATCTCTAATTTCTTTCCCATACTTTCCCAATCCTTTACTTTTATTACCAATGTTTCTCATTATTTTAAAACTAATGTTCTTTTCAACATATTCTTTATTATACTTAATATATCTACTAATATCATCTTCATTCTTATACTTTTCATCAGAAATAACATTTGCTAAATCACATCTATCAGGTACATTACACAAATCATATGTATCACATGAAGCATTATGCATTAGGCTTTGATTTTAAGAATTCATTTTCCTTATGTATGTTGTAAACTTTTGATTCAATTGACTATTTTGTTCTTACAACTCTGATATTTCTTTCTCTAATTTCTTCATACCGTATTCCAAAATTTCAGAAAACTTCAAATTTTCTTTTAGTTTCTCATTCTCCTTTATAAACCATTTTAAATTTTCTTCTATCTTTATATTTTTGTTTTCAACTTTACTCAATTCTTTTGAAAGATCACAAATTTCATCTAAAAGTTTACATTTTGTGCTTGTCTCTCTTTTATAGTTGCTATCATAGTTGACTTACTTTTCTTCACTTCCATTAATACCTTCATTAAAATATCCATTTCAAAAATAAGATTGAAAGAGTTAGCAAAATGACCATACTTTTAACAATAAAAACATTGTACCTTTGACTTATCATACCTCTAGTTTCTTTGATGTTAGGTTTCGTTGTTACTCCCCTTTGAGTTCTAGAAAGGATCCTTTGAGATCGGATACCCCTCCTTTAGTTGTCATTTTGATTTCATGTGTATTTTATGATATGATGCTAAATTAATGATATTTAAATAATTATTGTTCTAATATAATATAATTAATAAAGGTTAAGATATATTTAATGAAAATATAATTAGCTAGTGGCTAATGATTAATATAGATTGATTGGAATTATTTTGTTATTCATTATATAATATAATTTAAATACAAATGTATACTTTCACATGTAATAGGAAATTAGTATTCAAGAATAATAATAAATAAATTATAAACATCAATATTTGTAACATATAAATGGTCATTTTATTTATTTTCTAATGAATGGTTTCACATGACTTTTCACTTTCTTCCTAGAAGCTAAGTAGTTTTTATTTTTATTTTTATTTATTTATTTGTTTGGGGGGGGGGGGGGGGGAGNAGAGGAGTGTAGAATTATGCAATCAAATCTGCACAACACAGAATAGATCTAGCTATAAAGAAGAAGGAAAAAAACTAGAGCTTTCCAAATAGAACAAAACAAAAACAGGGCTGTGGAGAATAAAAAATCTATTATTCATAGTTTTACATAATAACAAAGCATGGATTTATACCAAGTTAACCACTGTTTGAAAGAGCAAAATATCGTGAGAAGCATCAATTAAAATTTATCCTTAAGCATGAGCAGATACAAGGATCCCCTAAATTACGGTGTAAACTGGAGATCACACACCAGAGCTGAAGTTGAAACAGGGAGTTAGAATTAAACACCAACACCCCCCCTTAATTCTAACTAAGGAGAAAAGAAAAAATTGTTGGAAGGAAGGAGGAAAGAGGGAAAAACTCAGTGGGAACAAAACCCCCCACAAAAATTAACACTAATCTAAATGACAGCTACAATGCTGTAGTATCCTTCATTCCAAGGTCTCGTAGAAAGTGAAAATGAAAAGATGAGGCCCATATGTCCTTCACAAATAAGAGAAAGAATGCTAATACAAAATTTAGCATAGCAAATGTTGTAGTAGGTTCTTTGCAACAAATAATGCCTCTTTCTTTTGGAAGATAAAACTCTTCCTTTTGGAAGATAAAAACCTCGAGCTATCAAACTGCTGAATTCCCACTCAACTGAAATGCATGGAGGAATCAAGATGAATGGTTCTGCTAAAAAATCAGGTATCTCCTGAAAAGACAAATTAATCTCCTTCAATTTTAAGCCAAACTATCCACACTCATATCAAATTATGAGGAATGATAATGTAGAGAATGAGAAAGAGAATTAGAATGTTCCCTTACAATAATTGAAGAACCACCCTCATCAAAGAGAAGATGTATGCAATCAATAGTATCATCTAGAACTGAAATGAGGGATTCTACAAACAAAAAAGAGATGTCTGATAGAAATTGATCCCATGGAACTGAATTGAGAAGATAAAAATGACCCTATTGAAGAGAGTCTCTAGTAGCATTTGAAGAAGCTGAAATCTCTATCAAATTGGCAAGTGGAGGCGATTGAATAGCTTCCAATACTAGTGATGTAGAAAGAGGAAAATTTAGAGGAGATCTCTCTGTATAATCAAGACAATCAAGACTCTTCCAATAAGCAAGTTCCTCTTCAGTGTCATCATCATACATAGGATCATCATCATTATTAAGGGAGAGAAACATATCTATAGCTGGATCATCTAGGAATAGAGATTTAGTCGGATCTCCATATCTTTCCCATAGATTGGACCAAATAGTGCAAGGGCACTCAATGTGTGATAGAGCCCATGATGTGCAGTCCCCAACACTTAAACCAATTAATCCTAAGCCATGATCATTTCTACTTTCCTAAGAAGATTTCTGCCAACATGAACTTGGTTCAAGGATAAGTCCATACAAATGTGGCAATAGATGAATCCATCAACAGTGCTTTAGGATTTCATCACGCCATTACTTATAATTTCCTTCTTCCAAAGTGATGACAGATGGATGATATTTTATTTCCATTTTAGTCTTAGACTATCCCCCTTTTTTTTGGAACTTTATTTTCAGTTCATGAATATAGAAAAGAATTTAAGAAACTCCCAGAACAATTAAAAAACTCATTCTAAAATAGCTCTTGTCTGCAATACTTGCAAAGAAAATTAATGCTCCTCCTTCCTAGCTCCTGTGAGCTCTGATACCATGTAGAATTCTACACTCAAATCTACACAACACATGATGGATCTAGCTATAAATAAGAAGGAAAAAAACTAGAACTTGCAAAATAGAACATAACAAAAATAGGGCTGCTGAGAATAAAAAATCTATTATTCATAGTTTTAAATAATAATAAAGCATGGATTTATACCAAATTAACCACCGTTTGAAAGAGAAAAATATGGCGAGAAGCATTAGTTAAAAATTATCCTTAAGCATGAGTAGATGCGGGGATCCCCTAAATTATGGTGTAAACTAGAGATCACGCACCAGAGCTGAAGTTGAAACAGGGAGTTAGAATTAAACACCAATAAGGAGGGGCGGGGCTTTCATAGTTTTAATCTTGATCTTTATATTCCTTGATCTGGGTAGTGGAAGGAGGCATGGGATGTGGAAGGAGGCATGGGATGATCAAGAAATCATGGCCGTTTATGGACTAGCTATGTGCAGGCGAACACTTACCACAAATAGTTGGGATTTTTGTCTTCAGTACACTACTCAACTTATAAAATGGTGCTTTTCATTGCAGGATGGAAGGTGTCTTGACATCGGCTGTTATTTACATTACTCCACCCTTCCTTTTTTTCATTGTTTCCTCTTCTTCCTGTAAGTCACTAAAACTTTGCCTTCCATACATTGATTGATTCTATGTATTATGATTGTGTATTGTATTGCTTCACCATAGAAATTCTTCCTGTTTTACTATGTTTTATTTCGTTGAAACTATGTTTTGTTTCATTGAAGTCATATTGATCCATCCCAGGTTAGGGACTTCTCTCGAGTGAAGGAGAACCAATATAAATTTGTGGCACATCTTAACAAAGAAGACATTCATATTGGATTTGATTTGAATGTTATTGTCCTCAATATTTGATATTACTACACGAAAATGTATTTTTCATGGGAAATACTTCTACAAAATATTAAAGTACTCTGCACATAGGGCATTCATCATCATTCCAAAACAAATGTTACTAAGAATAGCCAACCACTAAAGTAATACTCCTTTCCTTTGTTCTCAATTTGTAATTGCACTTAGTTTGAAATGCCTATTAAACAATAGCCTCAACAACATTAATGTTGACAAAAAAAATTATGCAACAATTGATGGTTTAGAACCAGTAGAAAGGTAGGATGCTGCTTTCTTCTTGGCCAAGCTGTCACTTCTGCGTTCACATTGTTCTTTCAGCCTTGAAGTGACCATCTTTTGATATTCAACTGCCTCGAAGAGAGTAACATGCAACATCAGGCCTGGTTGGCAGGTGGTGAAAGGAGTGAGAGCACCCCCTGGAACAATCTTATGGCAGCTTCAACTTCCTATGTTCACTGAATCTACTCCAAATATTTGGTTCAGTCTATATCTATAGATTTTTGAGATGTTCACTGATTCTGCCTGTTGCTCTGTCTTTGTGATTATGTCATTTCAGATCCCCTCTTTCCTTGCTATTTATGCAACTTCCTGACTTCATTTTGTGTATTCTTCTATGCTAGCTGTCATTCCATCCTTGAACTGCCTTTTTTTGCTCTTCCATGATAGATAGTGCTAGCTTAAAACAATTAAATCATTATTCTTTATTTCTTTGCGTAATCTGCTTATAGGGCTTCCATTATTTGTAAAGAGAAACATTTCCTTGGCAAGTGGTTTCTGTTAAATACTAGTTGTATAATGATTTAATTTAGTCATTGTGAAGAATGGAATATAGATTTCCATAAGCTAATTTTGATTCATTAGGGACCTTGATAGTTAAATAGGTTTGATTATCTATAGAATTCCTATGTTAACCCTCACCTAGCTTAATTTCCTTATCATCTTATTTAGTGGTAGTAAGAGCAAGGTACTTTAAGATTAAAGATAATGTAGTTAACTATGTTTATTATCTTGTCAAAATGTGATTGTTCATTATATGGCGCCAAAAATTATTTACAAGATTGGTGTGTGTGTGTGTCGATTATAGAGTAAGCTAAAAGAAATGATATTTTTTAATATAAAGTTTACATTTTGTTGTATTTGTTTAAGGTTAGGGTTTTAAATGAGATTTAAAATGTCTTTAAATTGTAATATAAAAGTGAATTGAATGTATTTTAAATATAAGTTTGTTGTAGGTGATTTTACAGTTTGAAATATTTTAGGCATTACTTATGAACTGGTTTGGCGTATTTAAAATACAATCTAGATTTCAATTTCATATATCATTTAAGTTGTATGTTATGTTATGATTATGGATTTGTTAGGATGAAAGAATATAAATGTGAAATCAATATAGTTTAGTTATATATCCATTGTACTGGCAAAATTGTAATTATAGATTGATACCATGTCACTTAGTTGATTAATTTAGTTGCTATAGGGAAATATATACTGAATTAGTATTGAGTTTAGAAGATTAGATTACATGAAGGTAAGAAGTTTAAGAAAATTTAGATGATCAATGATAAGTAATATTTGGATGATTAAGTAAAGTAAGTTGTTCATTAGGTTAGGATGTTAACTATCTTTATTTGACTTCATTAGATATAATATTATATTGATGTAGATTATACTTACATATAGTAGTAGGTCAAGATAGGTTCATAGATTTAAGTGTCGAATTGCGTAATAATCTATGTGCTAACATCTAATGGTTTATATCTCTCTTTTATGGTATATCAAGGTGAATAGGTTTGAATGAATTTGAGTTGGTTACTTTCTATATGGGATTCATTTGGAAATTGATTGCGAGTTAAGTTTACACTTTGATAAATGACTTTTCTTGATTTTATTTGTGTTATTAGCATATTTGCGAATGAAAAGATGTTTGTGGTATTATAAAAAGTACTGAATTGCTAATTTTTGTTCCTTATTTTGAATGTAGTTTCAAGATTGCTATAGATAGCAATAATAATATAGGTTTCTTAAGTTTATTAGGATACTTACATATGCAAGTGGGAAGTAATTGTGAGTTTTCTTTGTAGATTTATAATTGTGATATTTCCTATCGTTAGATTTTAAATGAAATTGAAAAAATATATTTTAGTATAAAATGTAGCTTAGGATATAAATTATAATTTAGCATTAAAATATAGTAATTGTGTGTCCTTGTGATTATATTTGTGGAAGTTGTAACCAAAGTTTGTAGTCATTATTGATTATATATTTACAAAACATAGTGTTGAATTCATATTGATTAGATGATTTATTTATTCTATCATAGTAGTGTTGTTTGGCGATGTGTATAATCTATGTATGTATACCAGAGGCTAGGGGTTTGATAGTTTTCTTGGTATTTATTTTAGTTTTAGGGCTTATTGAATTTCATTGTAATGATTTTTTTGGGCCTAAATGTGTAATTGAGGTCACATGAGGGTTTGATTTCCTTTGAACATTTTAGTGTCAATTTGATGTTTTCTTTTGGAGCTTTATTTATATGTATGTTTTTAGCCTAATTGTGTAATTGAGGTCGCACGAAGGTCCTAGTTATGTTTCTTGGCATCTTATTGTTTTTGATTAAGTAAAATGGGTTTACAGGGTGCCTGAAACCCAATTATAGAGCCAAAGATCAAAAAGTTTGCCCAGTCTAAAAATAACAGAACCAAAAGAAAAAATAGGCCACCACCAAGGTCGAAGCAAAAAACAAGATAAACATCAAAAAAGGAAAACAAAACACAAGGATAGCCAACAAAGCCAAGGGAAAAAATCAGGAGATGTTCCTGAGCAGGTTAGCTGCTTTGGACTCGAGGATCTCCATCTTGGCCGCAGGATCCTTTATCTTCTGGAGATCAGTCGTGCTTTCATTGTCTTTCTTCTTCTTGGAGCTTTCTCTAGTCCTCTTGGCATCTTATTGTTGGTAACTATCTAATTTTAACTTGTTGATGAGTGCAGGTTCTTGATCAACTATGTTATTTGGTGTCCATGTTTCTATTGTATCATGATTTATTGATGCATTTGATGGATCAATGAGATCTTATGCATCTTATTTATTGGAATGATCCGAAAGATGACTTATACATGAGCTATATTACATTTAGATTATGTTTATGTTTTGGGAACCTAGAGAGTTCCTAAGAGATTCTCATTATGATGTGTACATGATATTGGTTTCAAAGTCCTCTTTAGAATGATGGAAATTATGGATTCAATTGATAATTTTGAGTTCCTATGGTCCAACTTTGTTTTATGATTCTTTGGATTAGATGAACCTTGAGGATTTTCTTTATTATTATTTAGATTGTTTCACTCTTTTGGTTTTCCATTTGGATCATAGGGGAGGGTTTTTTACGAATATTGTTGGGAGAGTGGCTCATAGTAGGGGTTGGGGCCCAAAGTGGTCAATCTAGGGTAACCCATTATGGAGTTTTAATCAAGTGAAAATATAATAAAATGACTAGGTTGGGTTACACATTAATCAAGATAATTAAGTTTCCTCATCCATGACATTGATTTCTTTTACAGACTAAGGATGGGTTGGAGAAGTTTTGGCCATCTGTGGGGTGTTGATCTGGAAAATAAACTTCCTTGTCCTCACGAAAGGTTGTCAGTTTCACATGAGTTCCACTTGGGATCTAGGGTCAAGAGAGCGAGACAAAGACTACCAGGGTAACCCAGGAGTGGAAGCTATGTGATGACACTCTCTACCATCCATCTTAGGATTCTCTCATGTCATCCTTGTGGTTCGCCTCTAGTATAGTGTGGTGTCTTATGGTATCCCATGTGTATCTTTTGGTATGTCGTCTATATTATTTGATCATATTTAATGTCTTTTATGGTATTCTTGTGTTCTCTAGTGATGTGTTTTTTTGTGTGGTGTGGGGCCTTATGTTATCTTCTAGCTCAGGGGAGTGGGCCTCAGGGTTCCATGTGGTTGGGTGGAAAATATTTTTCCATCAAGGTTCATTGTTTGCTTCATAGATTTCTTGATAGTTTCAACATCATTCTAGCATCTTCATTATATCTTTATATCAACTTGTTGATAGGTTGTCAGTGTTGTAAATTATATCATATGATGTAAAGGATTTTAGCATTGTAAACATATGCTCTTGTAAATGAGCTTGTAACCACGTTATATAGATATGTGTTGATGATCTTTGAGATGCAATATTGGATGGATTGATTACGTATTTGATTATGATCATTATGTAATAGAATAATCTTTTATGGGTTTATGGTTTATTAAAATAGGTGTTGCATTATCAATCTAATGTTTCCATATATGATTAAGTTGTATAATTATTTATGTATTGCTAAGTAGCAATGTCGGGGAACCTAAAGAGGACTTGTTATTAATATTATAATGTTAATGTTAGATGTATCTAGTTAAAGTTTCAAAAAATATTATGCTATGGTTATAGAAATTTCATGTTGTCCTCTTGGGTTCCCTAGCATGGCATTACATGAGGTTTCTCTTCAGATTCTAAATCAATTCTTTTTTCTCTTTGATTAATAGTTTTGCCTCTTCTTCCATTATTACTAGACCTTCCTATGCCTCTACCTTTGTCTCTACCTCTAGTAACTTGCAACTGAGCTTTGAAAGCATTTTTCAATGTGTTATCATCATACCTTGTCATCCTTGATTCATGTGCAATCAAAGAACAAGTCAACACATCTACTTGGATTTTACTTATATCTTTAAATTCTTTTATGTCCACAGCTACAACTTTAAATTTCTTTGGAAAACTTCTAAAAAATTTCTCAATCATTCTGTTATCTAAGAGGTCATCTCCATATTGTCTTAATGAATTGACAATTTTCATAACTTGAGGCATAAAACTATCCATAGTCTTGTTGTCTTTCACTTTTAGGTTCTTAAAATCTTTCCTCAATTTTTGCAACTTCACATTCTTCACCTTGATCTACACACCAGTAACAAGTTTCAAGACTATCCCAATACTTCTTTGAAGACTCTTCAGTAGACACCTTTGAAAATATGCTATCATTTAAACTGTGTTAAATAAGGCTAAGAGACTTACTATCTTTCTTTTTGTTCTCTTTCAAAAAATATTGGTCAACATTAGATAGGGCCAAATTTGTTGCTTGGTTAGGAGGCTCTAGATATCCATTAGTCATAATTACCCAAAGACCATCAATGCAAAGTAATGTTCTCATTCTAATAGACCAAGAATCATAATTTTCTTTTTCTTTTGTCAAACTAGGAAACTGAGACTAGGCCAAACTATTTGAACCCATCTTTGTTCAAATTTAAAATAGTTTGCAGTCTTTAGCTAGCTCTTCACAAAACAAAAATTCTTCACACAACAATGACTCTCCCCGAATCTTTATTCTCTATTACCAATTTAAGGAGGTGAATGGTAAATCATACAATGCACAATATGCAAAAATTATAATCAACTATAATATGAAACACAACATAAAATTACTACAAAAATAATATTTCATTGATCACAATATATATACATTTATAGCTTAGGGAACTTTACAAATTTATCTTATTTTATTATGTTTGAGATGCGACTGCTCACACATACATTACATATTGAGCCCTCTATATTTAAGCCCATAGGATTTCTATTGTGGGCATCGCCCACTGACGGAAAAGTGTCAGTGAGCCAATAAATTGTCTTATGAGGTTAAAATGTCTGAACATGGGGAGTGGCGAGTGAATTGGTCTTTATTGAACAGTGCAATTTAGTGGTGGGCATATTGTTATTCCTGTAATGTGCGTGTGTTTCTTAATTTCTTGCTAAAATATATAGTTTATAATATTATAATATTTTTAATTTTAATAATTTATCACATAGGCTATGGGCTTTGTCAAAGAAAAATTGTTTGATATGAAATTTTATTCTAGACAGATGTCGGATGCTGGAAAAGGGAGGGGTGCCAGACAAAAGCCATGTAGATAAAACTAGAAATGTTGTGTGGCGGTTAAACCAGTTCTTCTACATGGAGATAAAACCTAAAATTTAGGATTAAATATCAAATTACTACCATCTATTAACAACCTGAACCTTAGAAGAAAAGAAATAAATAACCGTCTGGGAAATGAATTTGGATAAGTTTGCATTGCATTTAAAACAGATTTCATATTCATTCCAGAAAGAAGTGAATAGATACTGTGAATCTTGTTTCTAATGACAAATACAAAGAATTTGAAAAGGCCATGACAAGATAAGATCTCAAAACAGTTAGCAGTTGAATATAATTCTGATTCTGCATTCTTTGCAAATCTCCAGGCTACTATTTGGACAAGAGAATCATCTATAGAGAAAGGAAGATAAAAATTATGCAACCCAGGTACTAACGAACTTTAGTTTGGATATATGTTACCAAGTGCATTTTTTTCTTTTAAAGTCATGATGTATGTCCACAAAATCTTTCAACTCCGTATTTTAATATTTTGACCACTTTTTCTTGTGTTCCTTGAAGGAACTGCCGAGTTTAATAAGTTGTTTGAGAAATGAAGCAAGCAATCAATTACGAAAATAGATTGTGATAATGTTTCTAATCATTGGCTCAATTATTTGGGAGATTTGCATAGAAATATAATATAGTTATTTTTTAGCCGATAGGCTATTCCCCTGGGGCGTACCCTTGCCAGGAAATCATCTCTTAAAGATGCCTTGACCTGTTCAGCAACCAGAGAAATTCTTTCGCCGACGATCTCTTCTCCCCTGCGAAGATGGACATAGTGCAGCTTGCAGAGGTGCATACACGACCCAGTATTTGGACACCCAACTGCTTGTCAAGATGTTTACGATGACACCAGCGCCAATCCGTGACTTGCCGAGACAGCTTGGGGTAAGAAAAAATTATCCACCTGTCAAGACAAACTTCGCCATTTGCAAATGAACTCCTGTCGCCATGATTTTCTATATAAAGAAAGGGTGTCTTTGTCACCTAACAGTATCGTACCCGTTTGCAAGACCCCATCCCAACAGGCGTGTTTGAAACCCTAACACTGGAGTGCTGCTTTAGTGCCGTATGTTTTATGTTTTAGACCAATGTAAAAGTGATGGTTTGTTTTTTATTTTTTGGTGTTTGCAGGAC